>JASEVX010000002.1:49482440-49560587 GCA_031761405.1 Serripes groenlandicus | reverse complement strand
GCCCCCTCCTTGGCGCTTAGCATTACGATAGACTGACTGGCTGGTGTCAGTATAAATGGACCAGTAGTACTGGTTATTTACCCAGGAAACGCCGTGATATAACTGAAAAAAATGTTAAAAGCGGCATAAAGCAAAAAACAATCAATCATTTGTAAGCTGTTCGTGTTGGCCATATAATAATCTCTCGCAACAATCTGTATAGGTTAAGAGAATATTCAAGTTTCAAGTTTATCTATTCTATTCACACTTGCATGTATTTGCTACAAGACAAATGTTTGTACACATAAATATAAATTTCAACATACAATGCAATACAGAACCAGACTGCACAGTGAATGTATTTTGACATAAAATACGCCAACAAACAACAACACACATAACAAACATCAATGTTGAAGTACATGAGAAGTATGGAAGTCAGAAGTTTTGAAGTAAGATAGATTTGGACATTGGAAGTTAAATGTAATGAAGTTAGAAGTAAGGAAGTTGGAAGTTAGAAGTAATGAAGTTAGAAGTGAATGTAGTTAGAAGTAATGAAGTTAGGAGTTAGAAGTGATGAAGTTAGAAGTAATGAAGTTAGACGTTTGGAAGTTAGAAGTGAATGAAGTTAGAAGTTTGGAAGTTAGAAATAATGAAGTTAGAAGTATGGAAGTCAGAAGTATTGAAATAAAAAGTCCTTCCAGGGCTTCCATACAAAATGGAAACATATCCTTTCATGAGTTTTAGTCGGGTTCAATTGCAAAGGAATTGAACCCGACTATTGCAATCGAAACGATTTTAACGGATGTATAGTCGCCAACAAAAAGTGTGCACACACTGTAAAAAAGTTCACCAATTATTATTGATTACTCACAGTATGAATAACTTCGTGATAACGCAATAACTGTTGAAATCAAAGTACTGAAAGTACAGTAACGAATTATTTTGAACATGTATTGTAAAATCTAATTTATGAATGCAATTGATCATGCTATTGCACAATTTAGTCTATTTTATTATTATTAATATTTTTGTCCAGAGATTTTTTTTATCAATTGACAGTTTTAGTAAATGTAGCATTTCAACGGCGATGCGAGCGTTTAACATGCACACTAACTCTTTCACTGAGCTCTGCGTAAAGTCTGTCAAAACACCCATGGCATATTTGTGAGATTTTCATTGTTCTATACAGCGTTAGTTCGACTTGTTTTCGTCACCAGGGGCGGATCCAGGATTTCGTCTTATATTATAACTATGTTTCATGTGAGTGAATTAATTATTATAAATCAATAATGTTTAACAAATCGCATAAAATTAAAATTAAAAAAATAAAAATAAGAAGAGTTTCTACTGGGACTCGAACCCGCGTCCATAAGTAGTCCATGATTAGAAGTCCTACACGCTCTCCATTACACCATGGTACTTTGATACAACGTTTGAGCGTTACTTTCGTATATATATTAAGCTAACTAAATGCGCGCATATGTAAACCATGATCTATAATTAGAAAGCCCCTTTGATCATCGTTATCATGTTGGAAAAAGGAGAAACAACGGCGATGCGAGCGTTTAAAATGCACACTGACTATTTCACTGAGCTCTGCGTAGTGGCATATTTGTGAGATTAACATTGTTCTATACAGCGTGGGGTCGACTTCCTCACAACAAGTGAATCTAGTGAATGGGCATACGACTAAAATTCATACTCGTGCCGTGCCTTATACGTACCTGCCGACAAATGAAATATATATGCGCGTACTGTTAATTTGATATTTTCTAGAAAATTGATTATCTATGATGATTCGATAGTATAAATATGACTTCGCTGTATTGAAAAAAACACGTAGAAGTCATTTTATTATCGAAAAAATACAAGGACTATTTAGGTGCAGCGAATGTGTTTTCTAAGCGGAAGTGTAGTTTAACCGTGATTTCCGCAAACCAACACGACCGCGTTAACTGTATTATTTTTTGAGAAAAAATAGTTCGTTAAAAATGCCTCTGGTTATATTGTGTCTTAACCCTTTCCCACAAACAATTTACACATCTGATGCAAACGACTTTGAACACATAATATTATTGGCAATATTATGAAAAATCTTTCTAAAATGAAATTGTCTGCTGCAAAGGCGTTAAAATGCGCCTGTATGAATTAAAGGGTTGATCCTGTGATAGACACTAAGACCCTTAGCCTTTTTCCACCTGCAGTTGCGTTTTGACGCAAAAGCAGAAGACGAGTTTTGAAAACATTTTGGCCAATGGTTAAATTGCTAATGTTGAGCATTTTCCCATTTGGCCACAATTTTATCAACTTTATTTAACAATTAAGCTTTCTTTTATGGAGATTTTTCAGGTTTTTTGTCACCATGTTTTCAAAGTCGTCTGCTGCAGATTCGGTGTATGTGGAAAAGGGTTAAATGTTAATGATTGCATGTTACTACCTGTTCTACATGTGCAACAAATACCAGGTAATCAGAGGGATCGTGTCCATGGCACTTCGCTAAATTTAGACGTAAACCCTTTCCCACATATGGACACTTTCTGAAGCAGACCACTGTTCACGAACAGCACATTCTTCTTTTAACCCTTTCACACCTGCGACGCAATTTGTAGCGATAGTAGCAGACGACTTTTGAAAACTTTGTGGCCAAAGGTTAAATTGCTCATTTGAACAATTTCTCCTTTGGTGACATATGTTTTCAACTTTATTCAACAATTAAGCTCTATTTTATGGAGATTTTTCAGGGTTTTTGTCTCTTGTGTTTTCAAAGTCGTCTGCTGTTAGATTATTGTATATGGGAAAGGGTTAACACAATGATTTCAACCCTATCAAGTAGTTTTACTTAATGTCATAGAGACGTTCGTATGTGGGAAAGGGTTAAAGCAATCTTTTTGGATATTTTATGGTTGTATGATTGTGTGAAAATCGTAAAACCGTCCATTAAACCCTCTCCGACAGATACAACAATTTACAGCTACGACTTCAAATATATCTGGGCAAAAATCTATATTTATCTGATGATATAATTATTGAAAAGAGTTGAAAACATTGTGGCAAAGGAAGAAATCGATCGGTATGTACGAGCTATTTCTCCTTCTTATTTTCAAACGTCGCCTGCTGCATAGGTCTCAGCAAACATCTGTATTTGGGAAAGGATTAACCCGCTCAATGGGCGTCATTCGGCGAGCAGACGATATACATGTATTATGAGCCTTTGCATGGGAAGAGGTACCAGTGATCTTTTTGTGAACAGTGTGGAACCAGATCAGTCAGTGGGTCGTCACCAGTCTGATCAAGATGTATACACCGCTCTGAATTTTTCTTATAACTTACACAATATTGCTATTAGCCTTGTATAAGGTAAGACGGCAAATGGACAGGTTGATTTGAACCTGCACTATCTGTTCAGATGTACCAACTTGTACATTTTGTCATGTACTGGCTTGTATACAATTTCGACATGTAATATAATAGATTCAGGAAGACTTCCGACTAGCTATTGTGGTTATTAGTTCGCTTCAGTGACTATATATGTTAAGTATTTCAAATGGCAGCGAAGAAATCTTGAAATCGTCTTATCTGTATAAGGGAAGGGTTTAATCGTTTCCAAAACTGTCCATCACGCTTTCACTAACTGACGTAATTAGTGTTACTTATAGTATCACAAATCATGTTGAATCTAACAAACGTAATGTTGACTCTAAAACATAAACTGACTAGCCGGTCTTACATGCTGATACACATAAGCACATCCATTAGAAGTGTCATTGCATCTATCAATAACAGGGTCACATATCAGGGTAAAACTACCTCTCATAATGTTTAATCCACCATATAAAATGACATTTCTACGGTGGCACAGAGGTGACATGTGTATGTTTTTATTTATCTCGTGCGCACGACTTAGTATCTCGTGCGCACGACTTGCTATCTCGTGCGCACGACTTGCTATCTCGTGCGCACGACTTAGTATGTCGTGCGCACGAGATAAATAAAAACGTACACATGTCACATCTGTGCCACCGTACATTTCTGCCCCATGTAATGAAAATACCGTCACATGTATTAAAGCTACCTTCTCATGTGTACATAAGAGGGTCACATATCAAGGTGAAAGTGTCACGTGTAATACTGTTTCGCCTGTACGTCAAGTTGAACCGTCGAATAAGGCAGATGCGGCGTACGATAGAACCCCCCCCCCCCCCCCCCCCCCCCCCCCCCCCCCCCCCCCCCCCCCCCCCCCCCCCGTCTGGCGAGTACATTAAAGGGTCAGGCATACGCAACTAAAGGCGACGTTATTTGAGCATGCTGTTGCAAGCCACATTTTAAATTAACCCTGTCCCACATACATACGCTTTCTGACGCCTCTGCAGCAGACGGCTTTTGATAAACATTGTGGCAAGAAGAGAAATTGCTTATAAGGAGCTATTTCTGCTTTTGCCACAATGTTTTCAACTCTATTCTGAAACTAAACTTTAATATGAAGATATTTTCCATATGTTTTCTTCCACACACTTTCAAAGTTGTCTATTAACTGATATTCTATGTATGCGTTAGCAATATATAAATAAAGGTTACCAATCTAGTCGCATTTCTTGGTTAATGCCAGACATACTATACATGAGCCGTTCCATGAGAAAACCAACATTATTGACCTTGCGTAAAGTATCGACCAGGATCAGCCTGCGCAGTCCGCGCAGGCTAATCCGGGCCGACACGTTCCATCTCAGGGGGATAGAGGTATAGAGTACTTTATGATTCCTGACACAGAAAAACCATAGGAGGTGGGAAATGTCTGCGCGGCATGCTTTAGCTGATACTGGTCTATACTTTACGCAAGGTCAATAATGTTGGTTTTCTCGTGATCGAGGGATGAAATGAAGAGCGATATATAATAATATAATAATACTGTTACTGCCGGTTAATCTGCCCAATTTATTAGAAGACTTTATTATTAATTCAAAACATCCAACAAACACGAGCGTGTAAGATTAGTAAACAGATATATTTGTCTATCAATATGTTTAACTATTTAGTGTGTGAATATTCCCCCTTTCAATGATCCATTTATGTTTAAGAATTAAAAATATGTTTCTGAGGTTGTCTTGAAATGGTTTTTACCATTGACACATACGCATTTTCGTTCTTTTATTTTTTTGGTTTGATCATGTGAAATTTGTGTGTATATAATACCTATTCATTGCCATCAACTATCAATTTAAATACATACTGAATATATTTTAACGCTGCTATGATGTTATACATGACTGTATGAAAAAAGTTTATCTGCATCTGCGAAAAGTAAATATAATATATAGCCCTCAATAAGGTGTTGAACTTAAAGTCATAGAAAAACAAAAGTCTATGAAATAAAACCGTGTGAATCGGATGAAATTGCAGATACAAAACATATTGCTTTGTGTCATTATTATTCAATAATAGATGTATAACTGAGCGTTGCTTAACGAAAACAAACCTTCATGCATTTGCGAGCGTTACAGAAACAGATCAGCGTGCAAATCCATACAATTTAATCCGCATCTAGGTGTATATGTAGAACCCTTTGTTATACTTCTGACAAACAGTATACACCTGGCTCATGAAAGATGTATGTGCGGGTAGATCTTAATATACACTTGTCGAAAACATCATAGACAGTAGAAAACACCTCAATCTATTATGTACACAACATACCGACTCCAGATAAACGGTGCTATTAGTACTATATTGCGTTAATGCTTTAATACGTGATTTGTAAGAAATATTGATCATGAAATATTTTCTCAACCGGTGTTGCACTTGCAGGAGGCTGACCTGGAAATATGTTTGTTCCATTCTACATGTACTACATCAATCTGCATGTATAATAGAAGATATATAATATGTATAATCTGTTTAAGAGGCGGGTTTCATTCGTGAAAGCCATAAACAATCGGGTTTCAATTTTCATAGACTTACATACATGTACATGGATTATGTATAAATGAAAAATACATACGGTACAATACATTACAAGCCAATTTATCACATTTTCAGTTTCGTTTTTCAATTATTTGACCAGATAAAAAACAAACGTTCGTGGCATATTGAACCAGTGTAGATCTAGATCAATCCGCGTATCTCAGTATGATCTTAACTTCAACCATTGGAGATATAGTTATCAATGCTTTCGAGAAGTTTACGTTTGAATCCAATTACACGATTGCATAGACCAGTCTTTTCTCAGATTGAGATCATGGAGAAATGGATCTTATATCAAAATGGTTTGTAAAAGATGGCAAGAAGAATCCTGGAATAACTGTTTATGTTGTAATCTAATGAATTCATAAAGCAACACTGATTCTAAATATTGTTTAAACCATGGAGAAAACGCAGTTTGATGAAAGCTAGGATCTTGACCAGTTGTTTGGTTTATGCTGTATCCTGTGATTCAGGTTTGATAATTGCACTTTCAACGATACTTCTGTTTATACGGTGATAACATGTAGTTTTTGACGGTACCCCTAAGGGTACTGTCTATTGTCATGTGCATTTTGAGAAATCGTACAACAGTTGGCTCCCCGACTATAAACAGAACGACAGTGTAAAGCTGGGAGCCGAAAAAGAGGGATTTTTTTAACCGTCAACAAAAAAGTAGTGTCAATTATCAGGCAATAAAACTGCATTTTCGAAAACCTTGGTGAATCAAGATATCTGAATATTGAAAAAAGACTGTAAAAAGGAAGCATTAGTGGTTGAAAGTTGAAGTAGAACGTTTACAATATTGAGTTGAAGTTTGAATAAATATATTCATAATTAATGTATGAATATACCAATTTCACGTGACATTTTGATATTTCTTATTGATCAGGAAGTGGATTCGTGGATGTTGTAGTATTAACAATAATGCCTAACCCCCCTAACTCTAAACGCTTCGATGAAAAACTATCTCCCAACTAATTATCTAGCCGATCGATTCATTTTACTGAAAGAAGATGGTAAGGAAAGACAACTCTGCGAAGGAGAACTTGCAACTTCCGTTCAAAATGAAAGTAGAAATCTGACAAGCTGCGCTGACGATAGATTGTTATTATTTTTGTGGAGGAAAGACACATGACGTTTTATATTGAGGAAGACTGACAGGAAAGAAATGTATGCACGCCTAAAATGTTCATTTAGTCATCAATACGTAAAACGTTCGAGGTAGGTCTGTCAATTAAACTGTAATTTGGAGTGGAAAACTTTTTTATTTTTATTTTCGCCCTGTGCTGTATCGTAACCAGATATGAAAATAAGCTCACATGTATTTCATGTACACGTATGTCTGAAAATAGCCCAATTCCTGTAGACATTCGCTTGTCCGTTTTATCATCTGACATCTTTTAATTATTTAAAAAGGGTGGCATATGAAGGAAAATAAAAAATGAAGGACTTCGTACATATATTCAGAGACATATATATACATTATATATTTCTATTTAGGTCTCTGATATATTGTACAAGTGTATAATCGTTATTGTATGTATACACTATTTAGGCTCATTTAAGGACTTGAATTGTATTGAATGATGATATTATGTATACAGGTTTTATTATTGAAAAGAATGAAGAAATACAATATATATTTATAAATGAATTTTCCAGATTTTGTCTATACTTAGATGGAGCATATGCATGATGCTTTGCCAAAAATGTTATTCAATTAACGCACAAAAACACATGTATATTTGTATCAAGTTTGTGTACGCTATGTTATAATTTGTCTAGTGAATCCATGTCTAACTGACACTCTGTCTTGGCGTCATTTATAATGTTATATTGATATAAAAGTAGTGAGGCTACACTGTTTCTAGGTCTAAATTACATGTAAATTACATGTATATGGTCAGTTAAGACTGATGAGACTGCATAATATGATACATAGGCTCCTCTGAGTCTTCACTGGATACAGATGCATTATAACCCCAAATAACTTAATGCAGATCAATAATTGTAAAGTATCTATTATAAACGGACTATTTTATTATTCAAATCATAGCATACGTATATATTGATAAAAAATGGTTTTGTGCAGACATGTATACAACTATACACATCTTGATTTTATTTTTATTGTGCAATCAGTAACTGTATGTATTTTTGTTTCGTTTCAGATCATGGAAATGTTGACAGGTTATATAATGCACAATACGCAACATTACTTGTGAAGAAGATTCATAATGTCAGTGTATGGGATATTTTTACAACCAACCTTTATGTATTGGAAAAGTTGGGGTATATTAACTGTTGTTTCCGGTTTGGTTTTTAGTTGAATCGGAGAAATAAAAGACAAATGGCAAGTCGTGGACGCAACAAGACTGGTAGAAAACAAAAACAAAACGACGTTAATGACATTCTTCAAAGCTGGTAAAAGCAGCGAGTCGTTGTGACAAGTATTCTGGATGAAAGTGTTTATTCTGTAAAGGTAACTCGGAAAACAATAACGGAATGGAAGAACAAATATCTGGGCGAGATGTAAACGACACAAATATGAATCAAGGATGCACAATGTGATCTGTTTTTGTTTACTATAATACAGGAAGATAACTGTGTAATTAACTAATTACTATGAACAAGACATTCAATTAAATCATTTTGAGCTATAATACAGAGATGACACTTCTACATGATAACTAACATTAAGTAGATCATTTTGAACTACATGTTGTGTCACACAGGGGGATCATTTGTTTTGTTAAATGACCAAAGATGTAAAATTTAAAAGTTAAACTGTAAGTTAACTAGCATTTATCAACAGTAAGAGGCATGAGTAAAAAGCATTGTGACAAAAGGAGAAATTGCTTGTATGTAGCAATTTCTTCCTCTGCTTCCATGTTTTCAAAAAGCTGTCTGCTGCAGAGGCGTCAGAAAGTGTCTATTTGAGGGAAAGGGTGATTGAAATAGTATAATTAGCTCCACTGGCTGAAAGCCAGTCGAGCTTATGTCATGGCGAATTGCCCGTTGTGCATGCGTTAACTTTTTGCTTCAAACAACTTCTCCCTAACCACTTGGCCAATTGAAATGAAACTTCCTAGGAAGCGTCCTCTCAATGTCCTCTCCTAAATTCCTTCATATTTTTCGATCCATGCAAAATTCTGGTTTCCATGGCAACCGAAAGAAAAAAATAGTGAAAACTTAAAAAAATCTTCTCCGAGGAAAGTGTCAGGTCGATTTTCTAATAATTTTGTAGAAATGTTCCTTGGGTGACCCTCTATCGGATTCCTTCAAGCCAAGTTGATTGGACGAAAAACATAGTCGCCAGGGGGGCGGGGCTATTTTGCCGTATGTGGCTATAATGAAAACTTAAAATATCTTTACCTCAAAAAGTGTTTGGCAAATTTTCAAATAATTCTGTAGAAATGTTCCTTGGGAGACCCTCTATCAGATTCCTTCAAGCCATGTTGATTAGTCGAAGAATTTTTTATTGATCACAAAAGGAAAAAGCACATTATGAGATTTTCTGTTGCATCATTATTGTCTACAGCCCATATATATTCAAAGGTCAGTTTACTATATTTTTCTATGTATATTCAAGTTGATATGTACTCATCATGCAACAGAATTTTCATTGACAAAATATGTCCCCAATTTTTCAATTGTTGAACATAGTAATTGGAAGAAAAGTTTGAATATTTTAACAAAATTGTACATTTTGACCTGTTGATTTTTTGCAAACTTCAAGGATTGGAAGAAATAATTGAACGGAAACAATATCACGGGCTCTTTTTAAAAAAACTTTACCCAAATTTAAACCAATCTACAGCAGACAACTTTGAAAATATCTTTGCAAGCTCAGCTTGGCCTACATTCCTTCTGACATTTGACGTGACTACCACCAATGGGCTTTCAGACTATGTGGAAAAGCAGCCAGTTGCTTTGAAAGAATGTTGTGAGTAGTTGAACTGGCTGCCGTGATTTGACTGAAAGATTGATGAAAATGGTGTTAAACCCCAATTAATCAATCAAACTATTTTATTACCTAATACTTTGAGACTTGGAAAACTTCCTCATCTAATACCCTTCTTCTCATTGTATACTAAATATGCTGAGTGTAGCCTATTTTTTCGGGTAAAAAGTATAAATTTTGATGTATTTTGGTTGTATAAGAGAATTGGACATTGTTGGTTAAGTTACAGGTCAATTTGACAGAAAATCCACAGGTAAAATGTGTCTATCCTTGTAAGCCTGTGTGGCATTCTTAGGCTGATCGGGATCAATACTTTACGCAGAGTCCACAATGTTGGTTTGCTCACAGGACTGCTCAAATTAAAGGAAAATCTAGTTAACCCTTTCCCTCATACGACAATTCTACAGCAGATGACTTTGAACATATTTTGTCAACATATAGAAAATCTCTATAATTGAATGGATAACCTATGACTAAAAGTGGAAAACATTGTGGCAAAAGGAGAAATTGCTCGTTTTGAGCAATTTATTCTTTTGTCAATATGTTTTCAAAAAGCCGTCTGCTGTAGAGGCGTCAGAAGGCGTCTATTTATTCTTTTGTCACTATGTTTTCAAAAAGCCGTCTGCTGTAGAGGCGTCAGAAGGCATCTATATGAGGTTAAGGGTTAACACTCTGGAAGCCGCATGTTTTACTTGAGCATGTTGAAACTTCCTCAGAATATTTGCTTGTATGATATCTAGCCTAAGTTCGAATATGTGTCAGATCCAGTAAAGAACTAGGTCACTTAGCCAAACACACAAAAATCTTGTTAACACTATAGACACTGTATTTTTGTATTGAGCAGTTTGAAACCTTGTCAGAAAGTTTGTCTTGATGATAGGCCAATTTCAAATATTGGTTAGTTTGGATAAAACATAAGGGCACTAAGCCAAGTAGGAGGAAAATCGTGTTAAGACTCTGGAAGCTGCACTTTTAGCTTGAGCATGCTGAAACTTTGTCAGAATGATTGTTTTTATAAAATTTAGTTTGAATATGGTTAATGTTTGTTAAAAAATTAGGTCACTATGCCAAGTTGTAGGACAATCTTGATTTAACACTTAAGAGACCACAATTTTGACTTTAGCGGCTTGAAAATTTGTCAGACAGTTTTTCTTGACGATATACAGGCCAATTTAGACATTGGTCATTTTGAGTCAAAAATTAGGTCCCTTGATCAAATTTGGAATCCGCTGTGGTTAGCGTCGGGGATTTCGAAACCGGGTGTCCCGGGTTCGATCCCCAGTCGCGGCATTACGGTCATGGTGGAGTGCCCTTGGGCAAGGCACATTTTCTAGCCTAGTACTGGTTTGTTTACCAAGGGATCATGAATAATTAAAATTTAATTGCGCGCTAAATGACCTTAGCTGTCGATGCGCCATAAAACAATATACATTCATTCATTCATTCATTGATCAAATTCAAGAAAAGATTTGTTAATGCTCTGGAAGCATGTTTTTAACTCTAGCATGATGAAACTTTACCAGAATGTTTATCTTGATGATATCTAGGCTAAGTTCGAATATGGTCTGGTTAAAAACTAGGTCACTAGGCCAATATTGAGAAATATCTTGTAAACACTCTGGTCACCACATTTCTCTCAAATGTTCCTTGGGGGACTCTTTACTAACAGTGTTAAATTTAAGTTGATTCTTTAGATACTATAGATAATAAATAGCTTTGCTACTGGTACTATTTTACCCTTTCTACACTACAGACACATGTTGTCTAATCTTCAACAGATGGATGGTATGAGCAATTTCGACAGTTTTCTCAATGTTTTCCTCACACGTCAATACTTTTAGTTTCATCAATACAGATTTACCAATATCTTTAGTTAAACATTTTCAATTCATCTGCTGTAGAGTTTATTCATGTGATAAATTACCTATCACAAATGTGTTTGTTTATCTAACTGTATCTACGTCTACAGTTCAAGAGTTTAATTATAGATCTCTGGAAATAAGGTTAACCCTGTCTTAAATAAATATTTGAACTGTATGTATTTCTTCTTTTTTGTTTACATTTCTTGAAATTATGTGACTTGTTTTGTAACTTTCCAAAAAATGGAACAGTTGACCATCTTTTTCCCCCTCATACAATGGGTACCGTCCCACAGCACTTTCAGTGCTTTGATTACTATGAGGTTTTTCTAGCAATATTCAACCCATTATTCATTCTAGGCAACTGACTGTCTGTAAATGTAAAGGGTATTTATTTCTTTTCAATACAATGTTAAGCCGCCTTGCAGCGGTGGTGTACACTTTTACATGATGCCAACATGATGAAAGATCTGCCTGGTGGTTGTTATTTATTCTGCATCCAAATCAAGATGTTACATGGTACATGACATAGGACATGATGTAGAGTTATGCTATATTATATATATATGGTAATATCATTTTCATGAATTTGTGACAAATGAAATCCTGATAAGCTTATGCATTTGTTCAGTCTGGTCAAGGTCGCCCTTGTCTAAGCAGTTTTACATTCTTCCTGAGAGTAAGTTTGAAAGAAATTTTAAAAGCCAACTTAAGTATGAAATATAAATGAAACCGGTATTGATTGAAAATCTCTATTGGTTGGTTTGGTATTGCATGACACATCGACTTGTGTTGTCCCAGCTGTCACGAATGCAGTCATGTTGTTATCGATTTATACCAGCTGTCATGAATGCAGATCTGAATGTTTTATTTGACAAAACCACACCTGAACATGTTGTTATCTATTTATCCCAACTGCCATGTCTTCCTCCACTAATGAACCAAGTGTTGTTTGATTATAACAAATTAAAGCAGAATGTTGCGTATCTGAATTTAAATAAGAGAAAATGGTAACAATTATCATCATTTGTTAAATTAAATTTACTTATATAACTAGGCCTACTCTGATTGTGATGCAAGTTTGTTGTTGTTATTTGTTAAATGTCATTCAACACTATAGTTATACAACACAGACAGACCGGAGCTTTCGTAGTACTATCCAAACAACCAAGAGTACTAAAGAGTTGGTTTGACTATTGTCAATTGATAATTGGTAGTGCACCGACATGATCTCGGACACTGATCTCAGATCTTTATGAAGTCGCTATAATCTCAAACCACACAGGTTTGAGGAAATTTGATACATTTGAAATAAGTCCTCGTTAAACGATTACTATAAGAAAAGCCGAATCTAAATATATTCGATTCAATTCCTTCGATATAGTAGATCTAGATTGAATATATTTTCCTAACATCCGCCGTGATTTAAAGTGCACTACCATTCCATGTAGTACTGTTTTACAGGTGAAATTATACGCTGCATGACTTAAAATGTACTCAAACCATTTTGATACAATTAAGGATAACTTTGCTGTGAATGACGTTAATGTTTGAGCGTCGAACATAAATCATGAAAATGACGTCGACGTCATTTCAGCAATTCAGCAATTAGTAACACACGTCTATTATTGACGTCCATTACGGCGTCAATATGTGTCATACAAAGTCCGCATATATATCATGCAAAACTAGACAGGTTGGACTATATGAACATGTAAAAATCCCAAAATCGAAAATGCTGTCACTATCACCGGTTTTCCCATGGAGTGGCCCATATGTATATATATAGTACCCAAGGTCAAACGGTGGCTGTTATTCTTGTTGAGTGTCCCGAGCCGCAGGGGCTTTCTTTTTTTTCTCCGATACGCTTCTGAAATACAGACGAATAAGTTTTTAACCCAATCAGGGACACTTATATATTACATGTAATATAGTGTCCCTGGCGCAATCAATATGGGTCAGGTGTCGTGAAATTCCGATTTCTAACGACCTCAATACGCAAATTGCCGAGCCCATTTGGGATATTGTATTTTAACCATTTCCCATATATGGACGCTTTCTGACGTTTATTTAAGCAGACGACTTTTGAAATCATTGTGACAAATTTGAGAAATTTACTCAGAATGAGCAATTTATCCTTTTGCCACAAAATGTTCAACTCTTTCGTCTCATTATGCTTTCATTTATAGAGATTTCCCATATTTGAATCTTGCTACGTTTGCACACTGTATAGTTGTTGTATGTAGGAACATGTAAATGGATGTTTAAACTATTTTTCCAGATGGGCCATTCTATTCTCACACCCTGCGGACTACACTCCAGTGTGTACAACAGAATTGGGAAAGGCTTCTGAATTGACTGCAAAGTTTGCGGACGTCGGAGTGAAATTGATTGCCCTCTCGGTTGATTCCGTCGAGAGTCACAAAGGATGGATGAAGGTCAGTTTTTAATAATAATAACTGAAATACTGTTGAAAACGGCAATAAAATTGTAACCCTTTCCCTCATATAGATGCTTTCTAACGCCTCTGCAGCAGACGGCTTTATGAAAACATAGTGACAAAGGAAGAAATTGCTCAAAACGATCATTTTTTCCTTTTGACACTATTTTTTCCACTTTTAGTCATAGAGTATCCATTCAATTATCGAGATTTTCTATTTTTTGACAACATATGTTCAAAGTCGTCTGCTGCAGAATTGTTGTATGAGGGAAAGGGTTAACTGGGGAGACATACCCAGTAAGCCAAATTGTGTGGATTTTCTGGACTTTCATTTGACTGTTGTTTTCAACATTTACTGCCCAAAACAATTTATAACTTACTTTGTTGTCACTATTAGCAATATTTGCTGAAGTTTCAAAATGTCAAAATGTTGATCTCCACCTGCAGTTCAGCACCTTTAAGATGGGAAGATCGCTCGATCGCTCCGGTACGGTGTTCCATTAGGGCCATATTGCTATCGCTCTGTCAACAAGCACACGCGATAGCAAGATGAAACGATGGTGATTGTACGATGACACGATGGTGATGACAAGATAGCACGATGACGCGATGACACGATGGGGATGGAGCGATGCTACGATGGCACGATGACATCGTCATCGTGCCATCACCATCGTGTCATCGTACCATCACCATCGTGTCATCACCATCGTGCTATCGTAGCATCGCGTATGCGCGATAGCACGATGGCTCTAACGGAACACCGTACTTCGGACAGTCATTCGGTAAGTTTACAAAGGTCAACATGTGAGACGATGGTTATAACGTTGGTCAGTATATAGGTCACCTCTTATCTTTGCGAGGGACCCACAATAACCCTTTTCCCTATACAGACATCATGTTGATGTCTCTGCAGCAGTCGCCTTTCGAAAACAGTGTGGTAAAGGGAGAGTTTGCTCTAAAAAGAGCAAAAACTACCTATGCCACAATGTTTTCAACGATATTCACAGTATGTTACTTAACCCTTTCCTTCATATAGACGCTTTCTGACGTCTCTGCAGCAGACGGCTATTTTAAAACATAGTGACAAAGGAAGAAATTGCACAAAACGTGCTATTTCTCCTTTTGCCACAATGTTTTCCACTTTTAGTCATAGGTTATCCTTTCAATTACAGAGATGTTCTACTTTTTGACAAAATATGTGTAAAGTCGTCTGCTGTAGACTTGTTGTATGAGGGAAAGGGTTGAGGCAACACAATATTGGCTGATCGAAAACCTAAACTACGGCATAAAACCCCATTGTTTATTCATGTTAACCAGAAGACGCATATAAATAGTGTACACGTGCAACAAACCGATCGGATAACACAAACAAAACATAAACCGGCCAGGAGAAGATTTACGACCGTTTTGGTGTAGTGTGTCCTTGACATTTAAATGTACAATTTTAAAACCGGTTGACATTTGCATTTTTTGACACAACAGTACGATCTACATACTTATTTTTGCTTTATTACTAAATGCTGTGTTAAAGCAAAATGTTACGTTATACAGCGTTGCTCTTGATCGATTTTCAAAAGTAACCAGGTGCTTTTAATTCAATCATATTGTGGAGAGCATGGGCGTAGCTTTGCAAAAATCAATGTGTAGGCCGTCTCGTGAGAAAATCAACATTATGATACTCTGCGTAAAGTATCGACCCGGATCAGCCTAAGCATGCCACACAGGCATAGACACTTTTCGCCCCCTGTGGATTTTCTGTTTCAGGAATAACTACTCTATACATTTATCTCCCTAAGACGGAATGTGTCGGCCGGATCAGTCTGCGCGGACAGCGCAGGCTGATCTGGTCGATACATTACGCAGATGTCTATCGCCCCAGCTGCATTTTGGGGCATTTTGAGAAAAAAGTATGTAGGCACGTGCCTAAGTACCTAAAGGAAGCTACGCCCCTGGAGAGTGATTTATATAAGTTGCTACATCACTTGTTTTCCAGACCACTAAAATATCGTTCTTGCAATGTGTATCTACCATGTTTGTATATCATAAAAATCCATGAAAAAATTACTGTTTACAAAACAAATACATTGTTGACATACCAAGCTCGTGAAATGGGTTCGATATTCAACATGTAACAAGAGTTGTCGCAGGACAATATAGCTCGCCTATCAGGGCCATCGTATATCAGGGCCTACTTCAGAACAGTTAAAGTAGTAGGTAAAGTCGCACAGTATCACCTATTGCAAGATAATACACCTTTTCAATACTTTTGACAAAAATTCTAAGTTCAACTAGAATGGAGTGCTCCCCGGAGCACGTGTGTCACCTGCCGGCGCCTTGTCAGAAAATCTTAATTTTTGATAGAAAAGGGGCAATAACTCTGATATAAGAAATATTTGGATTATCCCCCTTTTGTGAACCCATCACAAAAATTGATATAAACATTTGTGAGAAGTTTCAATCCAATCCTTTGAGCAGAAAAAAAGTAATTTGAATATTTGACAGAAAAGGGGCAATAACTCTGATATAAAAATATTTGGATTATCCCCCTTTTGTGAACCCATCATACACATTGATATAAACATTTGTCAGAAGTTTCAATCCAATCCTTTGAGTAGATTAAATTTTTGACAGAAAAGGGCCAATAACTCTTGATATAAAAATATTTGGATTATCCCCCTTTTTGTGAACCCATCATACACATTGATATAAACATTTGTCAGAAGTTTCAATCCAATCCTTTGGGTAGAAAAAAAGTTATTTGAAAATTTAAATTTTTGACAGAAAAGGGGCAATAACTCTGATATAAAATTATTTGGATTATCGCCCTTTTGTGAACCAATCACACACATTGATAAAAACATTTGTCAGAAGTTTCAATCTAATCCTTTGAGTAGAACAAAAGTTATTTGAAAACGTGACGAAAAAAGTGTGACGGACAGACAGACAGACGCCGGATAAAAAAAAAAATAGACAGACAGACGTCGAATAAAAAAAAAAGTAACATTTGTCAGAAGTTTCAATCCAATCCTTCGGGTAGAATAAAAGTTATTTGAAAATTTAATTTTTTGACAGAAAAGGGGCAATAACTCTGATATAAAATTATTTGGATTATCCCCCTTTTGTGAACCAATCACACACATTGATATAAACATTTGTCAGAAGTTTCAATCTAATCCTTTGAGTAGAAAAAAAGTTATTTGAAAACGTGACGAAAAAGTTAGATTTTTTGACAGAAAAGGGGCAATAACTCTGATATAACTTGACCTTGACCCAGGGTCAGAACGGGTGTAGTGGGGTGCGTAGATGGACCAATAGTTCCTAAATGTATAAACTAAATATGAAAGCAATCAATGTCATAATAGTGAATGCAGAGTGATATGTTAAACGTTAAACGCAAACCTTAAACCTTGTAACTGAACCAAGTAGAAATGACCTTGACCTTGACCCAGGTGCAGGGCGGGTGTAGTGGTGTGCGCAGATGGATGACCAATAGTTCCTAAATGTATAAACTAAATATGAAAGCAATCAATGTCATAATAGTGACTGCAGAGTGATATGTTAAACGTTAAACGCAAACCTTAAACCTTGTAACTGAACCAAGTAGAAATGACCTTGACCTTGACCCAGGGTCAGAACGGGTGTAGTGGTGTGCGTAGATGGATGACCAATAGTTCCTAAATGTATAAACTAAATATGAAAGCAATCAATGTCATAATAGTGAATGCAGAGTGATATGTTAAACGTTAAACGCAAACATTAAACCTTGTAACTGAACCAAGTAAAACCAAGTAGAAATGATCTTGACCTTCACCCAGGGTCAGGACGGGTGTAGTGGTGTGCTTAGATGGATGACAAATGGTTCCTAAAGGTATAAACCCTTAAAACCCAAATGAAAACCTTAAACACAAACCTTAAACCTAGGTGTCTACGCCACCGCCGACGCCGACGCCGCCGACTGTGCCGACGGTGCCGACGGTGCCGACGCCGGGGGTAACACATAAGCTCTCCTGTACTTCGTACTGGCGAGCTAAAAATCATTTTTGTGGCGATTGGTTGACAATCGCCACAGTGCTACCAAAACAACAACAACGAAAAAAAAATTATATAGTCGTATTTGAACAATCGGTTGGATATTTCTGCAAAGGCAATTTACTCACTTCCGTTAAACCGCCATATATATATATAGTTCCATCAGTGATGCAGGCACACGATTAATAATGATAATGTTAGTGCTACTTTGATACCGGATTGGTACTAATATTTGAGATTTATCGAGAAAATATCTAAATAGAGTTAAACTATTTACATATTATCTTTCTTCATGTTTGGGCAGATAATAAATATCATCGGGCGTCTTGGGTACGCTATGCAGAGTATCATGATACTCCTGTGCCTCGTTTTATTTATCCCCCGCTTTTTCGAAGAAAAAAAGGGGGGTTATTAATTTCGGTTTGTCCGTCCGTCCGTCTGTCTGTCCGTCTGTCCGTCTGTCCGTCCGTCACACTTCGTTTCCGTGCAATAACTGCCGCAAATGTGAACCGTTTCTTTTCAAACTTGGTAACAAGGTTAAATGCCTTAACGGCTAGGCCAAGTTCGAATATCACTTTCGGCGGACTTTATTTGGTGGAGTTATGGCCCCTTATTTAACAAAATATGTTGTTTCTTGCCGTTTCCGTGCAATAACTGCCACAAATGTGAACCTTTTTTTTTCAAACTTGGTAACAACGTTAAATGCCTTAAGGGCTAGGCCAAGTTCGAATATCACTTTCGGCGGACTTTATTTGGTGGAGTTATGGCCCCTTATTTAACAAAATATGTTGTTTCTTGCCGTTTCCGTGCAATAACTGCCACAAATGTGAACCTTTTTTTTTCAAACTTGGTAACAACGTTAAATGCCTTAAGGGCTAGGCCAAGTTCGATCGTCACTTTCGGCGGACTTTATTTGGTGGAGTTATGGCCCCTTATTTAACAAAAAATGTCGTTTCTTGCTGTTTCCGTGCAATAACTGCCACAAATGTGAACCTTTTTTTTTCAAACTTGGTAACAACGTTAAATGCCTTAAGGGCTAGGCCAAGTTCGAATATCACTTTCGGCGGACTTTATTCGGTGGAGTTATGGCCCCTTATTTAACAAAAAATGTCGTTTCTTGCTGTTTCCGTGCAATAACTGCCACAAATGTGAACTTTTTTTTTTCAAACTTGGTAACAACGTTAAATGCCTTAAGGGCTAGGCCAAGTTCGAATATCACTTTCGGCGGACTTTATTCGGTGGAGTTATGGCCCCTTATTTAACAAAAAATGTCGTTTCTTGCTGTTTCCGTGCAATAACTGCCACAAATGTGAACCTTTTTTTTTCAAACTTGGTAACAAGGTTAAATGCCTTAAGGGCTAGGCCAACTTCGATCGTCACTTTCGGCAGACTTTATTTGGTGGAGTTATGGCCCCTTATTTAACAAAATATGTCGTTTCTTGCTGTTTCCGTGCAATTACTGCCACAAATGTAATTTTTTTTTCAAACTTGGTAACAAGGTTAAATGCCTTAAGGGCTAGGCCAAGTTGGATCGTCACTTTCAGCGGACTTTATTCGGTGGAGTTATGGCCTCTTATTTAACAAAAAATGTTGTTTCTTGCTGTTTCCGTGCAATAACTGCCACAAATGTGAACCGTTTTTTTTTTCAAAATTGGTTACAAGGTTAAATGCCTTAAGGGCTAGGCCAAGTTCGATCGTCACTTTCGGTGGACTTTATTCGGTGGAGTTATGGTCCCTTATTTAACAAAAAATGTCGTTTCTTGCTGTTTGTGACAATAACTGCCACAAATGTGAACCGTTTTTTTTTTCAAACTTGGTAACAAGATTAAATGCCTTAAAGGCTAGGCCAAGTTCGATCGTCACTTTCGGTGGACTTTATTCGGTGGAGTTATGGCCCTTTATTTAACAAATTCTTGTTGTTTCTGTGCAATAACTGCCATAAATGTGAACCGGTTTTTTTCCTTAAGGGCTAGGCCTAGTTCGATCGTCACTTTCGGTGGACTTTTTCCAGTGGAGTTTTGGTCCCTTAATTAACAAAAAAAGTTGTTTCTTGCTGTTTCCGTGCAATAACTGCCACAAACTTGGTAACAACCTAGGCCAAGTTCGTTTAATTTACCCTGTAATACATGTTCAATAAAAAGACTACTGACATGTTTAAACCTAACCTCAACATTTTCCTACAATATTTCCTGCAAGCGGGGGATATAAATTTCATGAATTTGCTTGTTTTTACTGTAGTCAACCGTAACCTTTTGACCTTTAACCTGATTCGGCAGGAGTTGGTTGTACTCTGATTATCTTCGTCATGATTTGGCAGATAATAAATATCATTGCGCGTTCTGCCTTGCAAATAACGACAACTCTGGTGATACTCAAATCTGGAAATTCCAAAAGGTTCTATAAATAGCTCGCGAGACCAAAAACCAGAAAAGCTTGTAAATCTCAATATTATAAACGCTTTATTTTGTACTTGTTTAAATATATGAAAGCGTCTAGATAATAAGACTGGTTTACAAAGGTTTAAAGGACACACGATGGCAGTGTGTACACACGTTATGTATACACGTCTGCACGTTCTAGAGTCAATTAGCAATCAATGCTGACAGTGTAGCCTAATTGAGTTTGAAGATCTAGCATTATAATATATGCCTATATTTTCATAAATTAAACAGTTTGGCAAATAGTGAAATTGTGCTTTTGGAGCATGTTTTGTGTTTGTTTTTGCACTCACATTATTCGAAGCAGTTTAACAACCTCAGAGACATATAAATACACTGTGACAACCCTCAATCATGCAATGTGAAGGGACTAAATTGAACAGACCTGTTTAATATCGGACATAATTGAAACAAACACCAAACTAATGGATACTGTTTTCTCTCCTTTCTTTAGTCATTTCTAAAGTGTAAAATATATTTTATCTTAATATGGCCTAACGACCTGGTGATAAACATGTGATTACCCAAACAATTTAGATTACAAATAGTCATTCTAATGAGCTAAAACGGTAGTCTATCGAATACCAACTAGATTTTTCATAACTTTGGAATGGCCTAATTTTGAACACATCATGACCAATTTCAGAACGTAACTAAATAATCACCAAGACAACATTCTGGCAAACTAACATTATTCTACTGTCAAAAGATGCAGGGTTGATACATTCTCAAATATACCCGCACCAGAGTCATCGCAAGCCCTACACCGATATACTGCTTGTTACTTTGCAGGATTTTCCATACGATCGCCACTACAGTGCCATTGGCGCTTTGATTTGTTAAGGTTTAACCCTTTCCCACATACAACACATCTGAAGCAGTAGTCCAGGTTTTCTGTACTTCGCATGTAACGGCGATTATATTGAGCCTACCGAAGCAGACAACTTTGAAAACATATACGCAAAAATATGCTAGTGCTCAATAAATGAATGTATAATTATAAAAAAGACTTGAGAACATCGTGGAAAGAGAAGAAATTGCCAATTTTGAGCAGTTTCTAATTCTGTCAGAAATGTTTTTCAAAGTTCCCGGCTCGGCCAACTTTCTTTCCGAGGATTGACAAAAGTCAATGCGACATGCGTCATTCGTCTATCACCAATGGGCTAAGTCTATGTGGTAAAGCAGCCGGTTGCTTGAGGAAAATTCTTGTGTGGAGTACTGGTGTGAGAAAACCAGGAAATGCATGAGTAGGTGAACACTGGCCGCCGTGATATAACTGAGAAATTGTTAAAAACGGCGTTAAACCCCAATCAATCAATCAATCAATCAATCAGTTTTTCAAAGTCGTCTGATTCAGAGGGTTCGATAGACGTCTGTATGAGAGAAAGGTTTAAAATGGTGAAACTGACATGTATTTATGCACGCACACACATCCCCGTCTCCACGAACCCTTAATGTAGTTAACCCTTTCCCACATACAACAAATCTGCAGCAGACGACTTTGAAAACATCTACGCGAAAAATATGGTAATGCTCAATAAATGAAAGTATAATTATAAAAAAGATTTGAGAACATCGTGAAAAAAGAAGAAATTTTGAGCAGTTTCTCCTTCTGTCAGAATGTTTTTCGTAGTCGTCTGATTCAGAAGGTTCGAATGACGTCTGTATGAGGTGCATGTTTAACCCTTTCAGCGCCGAATTGTTTAAAGTAGACTCTTCCATGTTCAAACTCGGACGACTCTATTTTCATGTTATAGGATTTTTGGAATATTTTTATAATTCACAGCCAAACAATGCAGATTTCAGGTGAGACAGCTCGTTACGAGCTGTCTCACCTGAATCTGTATTGTTTGCAAAAAAGCTCAATATTGCCATTGGCGCTGAAAGAGTTAAAATGGTGACACTGATGTGTATTTATGCACGCACACACAACCCCGTCTACATGAACCTTAATGTAGTTAACCCTTTCCCACATACAACAAATCTGCAGCAGACGACTTTGAAAACATAGTGACAAAAGCCTGAAAAATCTACACAAAAGATAGCTTAATTATTAAATAGGCTTGAAAACATTGTAGCCAAAGGAGTAATTGTGAGCAATTCTCAGCTTTGACCACAATGTTTTCTTAAGTCGTCTTCTGCTATTGCGTCAGAAAGCGTCTATATGTGGTAAAGGGTTAAAATGGGACGCGGTAATTCACTCGTAGTTATATAACCCTTTATTGCCTTGCGCCAATCGGAACGCCTCTATGCTGTAGTGGTAGAGCTTCCGCCTCGGTGCATGAGGTCACGGAATCGATCCCAGACCGGCTCAGTAAGTTATAGTGTTGGATTAACATTACGACTGACATAATGGTGTCATGATTAATTGTCCAGTAGAACTGGTAAGTTACTCGGGAAACCTCGTGATAGGAGTGAATAAATGTTTTGTTTTTACGCTGTCTTACACCGCTTTCAACAATGTTTCATTTATATCACGGCGTGTCATAAGTAAGATACAGTACTTCTGATCCATTTACCCTGACACCAGCGAATAATAGTAATAATCCTAAGCCCACAAAGGAATCCGCTGTGGTCGAGTGGTTAGCGTCGGGGATTTCAAAAACCGGGTGTCTCGGGTTCGATCCCCAGTCGCGGCACTACGGTCATGGTGGAGTGCCCTTGGGCAAGGCACATTTTCTAGCCTAGTACTGGTTTGTTTACCCAGGGATCATGAATAAGTGAACTGTCGCCGTGATTACAACTGAAATAATGTTGAAAGCGGCGTAAAAAACCCAATAAATAATGCCCAAGCCCACAAACCTCAGCGCCATAACTACCTTTGCGTGTAGAGTATTTTGTTTGACCCGACTAGAGTTCGCACCTGCAACCTCCTGCGCACGCGAGGAAGTTCGCAGTCGGAGATCGGGATTTCATATTTATAATTAAGAATGTCATCGAAATACATTAAAGCTGATAGTTATGGCTTCCAGTCTTGGTGATCAGGGTTGCGAGTACAGCATTACGATTGATGCATCGGTGTCGGCATAAACAAAATAGCACAGAGGTACAGATATTGAGATAAGAAGGCCGGGTTATTCAGCTCTTAAATAATCTTTTCCCCATACTTTCTCTCTTATTATTAGAGCGAACACTATGTTGTTGGTACTCAAAAGAATCGTCTCACTCAGACGATTCTTTTGAGAACCTACAACATAGGGTTAGATGATCAATTTGTGATTTTAGAACGAACAAAACACCCAGTATCTATAGCTCTGTTTGTAGGTATGGCTTCCAGTCTTGGTGATAGCATTGCGGTTGATGCATCGTTGTCTGGATAAAACAATAGTAGTTCTGGTAATTTACCAAAACAAACTCCGTGATATATATAGGATCCATCATGAGTTTTCTTTGGAGATCAAGATTTCTTAAATGAGTCTAGAAAAAGACGGTTATTAACCGAGCCTCTTGGCGAGGTTAATAACTCTCTTTTTCGAGACGAATTTAAGAAATCTTCTCCAAAGAAAAACGAGTGATCGATTCTTTTTATCACCTAAACAGTGTGTTTTAATGAAAAATATTGACAACATCAAAACAAAGACCGAATAACCTATTCTTCATGAGAACTTGTGATTCACCGCATAAAAAAGTAGCCCTCATCATTTTTGAATAAGAAGGAAAAAAAAAACCAATGTTTTAAACAATTAAGACTCGTTATTTATTCAAAATTTTCAATGTGTAAAATTTAACAACTTAACAACTTAACAACAAACATAATAAAGATAAAGGTCAAAATGACGTCATCAGTAGTCGCATGTATGACGTTTTTTTGTTATCACACGTGTATGATAACGTTGTTCCGTGATTTGAAAATAAGGGTATTTATGTTATATATTTATGTGATAAAACCCAAATACTGTTGAGAGCGTTGTACAACACCATTAACACTGCCCCCAAAACAAAAACAAAGCAGAATCCCCAACTCACGCATTTGTTTTATTTGTTTCAGGACATTACCGAATACAATCCAAAGGCCGGTAAAGGTGGTGCGCTGAATTTTCCAATTATTGCTGACCCCAAAAGGGAGCTTGCTATTCTACTTGGAATGTTGGACGCAGACGAAAAAGATAGCACCGGTATGCCACTCACGTGCAGGGCTGTAAGTACAGTGTATAACGCGCCACGAGGCTGAATCCAATTTCCCATTGTTGTTGCATCTGCAACAGACGACTTTTGAAAACATTTTTGCTGCAAAATGAGAAATTGCTCGTAACGGGCAATTACTCCCAATTGCCGCACTTAAACTCTTTACAATAATTATACTTGTATGAATCATCAAATGTTTTCAAAGTCGTCTGCAGCAGATCTTTTATACGTGGTAAGGATTAATACGAATCGCATTTTTAGCTCGACTTTTCGAAGGAAAGGCTAGCTATACTACTCGCCTCGGCGTCGGCGTTGGTGTCACACCTTGGTTAAGGTTTTTGTACCAATTCCCTTTTTTTTGTCAAAACCATTACAGATATGGCTTCAAAACTTGCAACACTTATTCACCATCATTAACTCCATCAACAGACAAGCGCACATAACTTCGTCAAAAGTTTTGTAAGAATTATGGTTCTTGTTTTTTGTACCAATTTACACACCTTGGTTAAGGTTTTTGTACCAATTCCCTTTTTTTTGTCAAAACCATTACAGATATTGCTTTGAAACTTACAGCACTTTTTCACCATCATTACCTCCAACAACAGACATGAGTACATAACTCTGTCAAGGTTATTGTAAGAATTATGGCCATTTTTCGCCTTAGAATTTTGGTTAAGTACTTCGTACCACCCCACTTTTTTTTCAAAACCATTAGTGATTTAGCTTATAGACTTCCAATACGTATGTATCATCATTACCTCCATCAACCAACAAGGGTACATAACTATGTCAAGTTTTGTTTAAGAATTATGGCCCTTTTTCGATTCATAATTTTGGTTATGTTATTCATACCAAATCAAATATTTTCAAAACAATTAGAGATATAGCTTAAACACTTACCAAAATTATGTTACCATCATAACCTCCACCAACAGCAAAGAGTGCATAGTTCATTAAAGGTTTTTGTAAGAATTATGACTCTTTTTCGAGTTATAGAGTACTTCGCTTATAAATAATATGATAAAGTACTTGGTTATGTTTTCTCTATCACCTCAAAATGTTTTGTTTTATTGACAAGCACCAAAAAGTCGAGCGCGCTGTCCTCCGACAGCTCTTGTTATAGGACATACTTTTATATAGGTTTTAAGTACTGGTAATACTAAAATAGGAGCTCTTATCATGCGGACACAATGTAAATGTTTGTAGTTGTTATTATAGCTTATATGTCTTTCTCTGTATGATTCTCTTAAACACCAGTGCGACTGATCAATCAACAATTTATTTATTTATTGGGGTTTTACGCCGCTTTCAACATTATTTCAGTTATATCACGGCGACAGTTCACTTATTCATGATCCCTGGGTAAACAAACCAGTACTAGGCTAGAAAATGTGCTTTGCCCAAGGGTACTCCACCATGAGCGTAGTGCCGCGACTGGGGATCGAACCCGGGACACCCGGTTTAGAAATCCTCGACGCTAACCACTTGACCACAGCGGATTCCGATCAATCAACAAAATAGTTAACCCTTTCCCTCATATAGACGCTTTCTGACGCCTCTGCAGCAGACGGCTTTTTGAAAACATAGTGACAAAAGAAGAAATTGCTCAAAACGAGCAATTTCTCCTTTTGCCACAATGTTTTCCACTTTTAGCCATAGGTTATCCATTCAATTATAGAGATTTTCAATTTGTTGACAAAATATTTTCAAAGTCGTCTGCTGCAGAATTGTCGTATTGATGGAATGTTTTAAATAGTTCATTGTCCTCTGACACTATATTAGCAAGGTTCAAATCGGAATTTATCGGACCGATTAGCCTGCGCGGATTGCGCAGGCTGATCTTGGTCGATACATTACGCAGATTCCATGATGTCGGTTTCTCGTGGGACGGCTCATATGTAAATTATGTTTGTTATTTGGTTGTATTTGTTGTTGATTTTAAAACCGCTCTACCAAACACTATTAGAATATTGTTTTAATCTTTTATTTTCAGGTATTCATAATCGGTCCCGATTATAAACTTAAACTGTCCATGTTATACCCAGCCACGACGGGCAGAAACTTCGAGTAAGTCTGCAAATACAAATATACATGTACATGTCAATATTTATTTTTAAATGTCTAAAAAAAGAAATAAAAAAAATGTATGCAGATATGCAGCTTTAAGAGTAAACATTGTGGATTTTGAAATTGTCATAATTAAGCAACCTTATCAATTTCTATTGTATTATTATTGTTTTTCTTCCCCAAATCTCGGCACGGCGGTCACGGTGAGTGCCCTGTGGCAAGGTATATTTCCTAGCTTAGTACTGGTTTGTTTCGGGGATCATTAAATAAGTGAATTGTCGCCGTATTGCTTAATGTCATTACAGACTTGAGGCTTTAATTTTATAGTAGTCACCTTTGCCGGTCATTTCGTCATAATTTCTTTGTGAGCTTGTAGGATCGTTGGATGTCCGAGTAACCACTGGACCAATCTTAACCAAACTTCACAGAAATGTTCCTTACGTGATTTGCTTTCTGAAATTATTTAGAACATTACTGTGTCAATTTCTTGCTCACCTGAGCAAATGATGTGTTCTTGGTGAGGAGGAATCCGCTGTGGTCGAGTGGTTAGCGTCGGGGATTTCGAAACCGGGTGTCCCGGGTTCGATCCCCAGTCGCGGCAATTCGGTCATGGTGGAGTGCCCTTGGGCAAGGCACATTTTCTAGCCTAGTACTGGTTTGTTCACCCAGGGAACATGAATAATAACATTTAAATGCGCGCTAAATGACCTTAGCTGTCGATGCGCCATAAAACAATATACATTCATTCTTGGTGAGCTTGTAGGACCGCTGGGTCGTTGGATGTCCGTGGGACCACTGGACCAATCTTGACCAAACTTCACAGAAATGTTCCTTAGGCGATTTGCTTTCTGAACTGATTTAGAACATTACTGTGTATACTTTGTATGCAAGTATCCGTTGTGTTTTCATGGAACTAAGAACATGTATATATATATATTATGTATTTTTTGCAGTGAGATTTTCAGAGTGGTACAATCATTACAGCTAACAATGAAATACAAAGTTGCTACTCCAGCAAACTGGAACGTGAGTACAATACAATAATATGCAATGTAATACACTTCTGTATTCTTAACCCTTTTCCACATACAGACGCATTTTGACGCGACAGCAGCAGACGACTTTTGAAAACATTGTGGCCAAAGGTGAAATGTGCTCCTTTGGCAACAATGTTAACAATTAAGGCTTAAGCCATCTTTTATGGACATTTTTTAAGGTTTTTGTCACTATGTTTTCAAAGTCGTCTAGTGCATATTTGTTGTATGTGGGAAGGGATTAAATAAAGACTGCCGGCCCAAAATACAATATATAGAAAAAACTGTTACCCTTTTCTGTTATAATTGTTATTTGTGTAAAAATACAACATCCAGCAATTACTCTTGTTATCGTCTTGAACATACTTTAACCTTTTCCTACTTGCAGACGCATTTTGACACATTTGTACGAGACGTCATTTGAAAACATTTAAGCACAAGGAGAAATTTCTCAGCTTGAGCATGTTTTCGATAGCTGTTTAACCTCAGTTTTGACCTAGATGTTAAATAAATGATCTAGATTGTAGACCAATAAAATGTTGTATTTAATGAATAATGTCGAAGAAATAAAGGAAATGAAACGTTTTTATTGGTTCATAGTTAAGTTGGCGATCCTACGAGAGGCACTAATATGGTGAAGTTTTAAAATGAAATGTTCTGCATGCTAACCTTTATTATTATTAATTATTTTTGAAACATAAGTTTTCAGTTATTTATCGTCAATTGAAACTTATACACCTCTTGGGAGCCTCGCGTAATCTCCAGTCATGTGACGTATTCTCGGCCTTGAATGCACATGTTCCATTTCTTAGTGTTTTCTCATATTGATCGCCGTTTATATGTTTTAAGATATTTCTTGTTTCCCTTGTCACGATACTTTCAACTTTACTTTATAGATATTTTATGATGTGTTTACCGATATGTTTTTTAAGGCGTCTGCTACAGATTTTGGCTTCGAAAGAATGTTGTGTAAGTACTGGTGTGGGAAAGCCAGGAAAACATGGGTAGGTGCACTGACCGCCGTGATATGACCAAAGCTGTTGAAAGCGGCGTTAAACTCCAAACAAACAAAGCTACAGATTTAATGTTCAGGCTTAAGTTGCTTTATAACAGAACATGTTTTGCATTCTGAATCCACTGTGATCGATTGGTTAGCGTCGGGGATTTAAAACTTTGGGAAAGGCACCTTTCCTTGTCTAGATCTGTTCTGTTAACCAGAGGATCATGAATAAATGTACTGTCGCCCTGATATAACAGAAATAATGTAAAAAAAAAAACGTTAACCCCCCAATAAATCAAACAAACATCATATTTATTTCAGCCAAAGGACAAGTGCATGGTTGTACCGTCCGTCACAAAAGATCAATACAAAGAATTGTTCCCGAAGGGCGTCGAAGAAGTAAAAATGGAC
Source organism: Serripes groenlandicus (assembly GCA_031761405.1). Lineage (NCBI taxonomy): Eukaryota > Metazoa > Mollusca > Bivalvia > Cardiida > Cardiidae > Serripes > Serripes groenlandicus. Next base: position 49,531,277 of record JASEVX010000002.1, on the reverse strand, counting down.
TCGAAAAAAGTATACATGAGGTTTACACCTGACCCCTCAGTGAAAGAAACCAAGTGAACACGTGGGCTATTCGAACATTCCGATCTTCGAACTTTAGAAATCGAAAACAATTACCGCACACATTACATGTTTATATACTCCAGCAACCTCATCAAAACCAGCCCTCGACTTAGTAGCAATCGCTGATACAGATCTGATGACTACCTGATAAAGGTCACCTTATATTAACCTTGACGTCAGCCAATCAAATTGTCTCTTTCAAAATTGTAAGATACCAACAGGGGAGATAACCCATATACATAAGCGAGATAGAGATGTGGGGAATATGCCGAGTGTTCCGATTATGTATTAACAACTACGGTCGTTGGTTGTATCGTGCGCATTCATTGCACAGAAAAACAAGCACCTGCTCATGAATTGTAACCCTTCCCCTCATACGGCAATTCTGCAGCAGACGACTTTGAACGTATTTTGTCAGAAAATAGGTTATCCATTACAAAAAGTGGAAAACATTGTGGCAAAAGGAGAAATTGCACGTCTTTTGCAATTTCTTCTTTTGTCACTATGTTTTCAAAAAGCCGTCTGCTGCAGAGGCTTCAGAAAACGGATATATGAGGTAAAGGGTTAAATATATATCAAGTGATTGGGGTGAAACGGTTGTAACTAAAATCCTATTTTGAAAACCCTGGTTTAGAGGCGATTTTGACACCTTTGTAAACAATGCAAATCTAGGTGCCATTGCTCAGAAGGAGCAATGGCACCTACCTTTCCATTGTTTACACAGAAAAATGATTTAACGCTTATAAAGAGTTTATGGTGAGCTGATTAACCTTGGTAAAACAAATACTAATTTGAGTTACAACCGTTTCACGCCAAGCCTATGTTCAATTCTAGACGACATTGTATGCGGTGCCGTCATAACCAATACTATCTTAGTCTGATTTCAATGAGAACGAGGCTCCAGTAAGTTGTGATTGTTCATGACTGGTCGTTGACCAAAATGTGATATTTTCTCCACAGAGGCGTAGCTATTTTGTAAAGAGGGCGTGGTATTACGACTGTTTGGGTTTATGCTCAAAACAGGATGAGGAATGGACAATATCTATCACATATATATACGTACAATTATTTATCATACAAAGTTCGAATGGTTTTGTTTTGTTTAGTTTGCAGCAGAAATATATCGTGCGTATTGAATTATGTCAATGCCACGTGGCATGTAAGTCGATGAACTTATGCTTTATTCTTTAAAGTGCATTAAAATAAATTTATTTCCTATGCATCGTTTGCTTTCATTGTTCATCAATTCAATATCCCTATAAGGTTCCTAAGTACTGCATTACGAAAGTAAACAGAGTACCCACGTTTAACCCTTTCCTATATATAGCAATTCAGCACCAGACGGTTAGCAAGCATCTAGATTAAACCAGGGACGTAGATTAGATAATATCTACGTCCCTGATTAAACCATGGACAAGCTCTATAGATGGAAGTTCAATTCTTTCATGGAGATGAAAAGAATGTGGCAAAATATCGCCATAGTGTTTTGAGAAGTCGCTTGCTGCAGATGCGTTGGGTAGTCTCAATATATAGTACAGAAACCTGTACTAATCAAAATATCAAATGGCAACCTGGACTAGTCGAAATATCTAATGGCATTCCGAGTACAGAAACCCGGACTAATCAAAATATTAAATGGCATTCCGAGTACAGAAACCTGACTAGTCGAAATATCAAATGGCATTCCGAGTACAGAAACCCGGACTTATCAAAATATTAAATGGCATTCGGAGTACAGAAACCTGGACTAGTCGAAATATCAAATGGCATTCCGAGTACAGAAACCCGGACTAATCAAAATGGCATTCCGAGTACAGAAACCTGGAATAGTCAAAATATAAAATAGCATTCCGAGTACAGAAACCTGGACTAATCAAAATATAAAATGGCATTCCGAGTACAGAAACCTGGACTAGTCAAAATATAAAATGGCATTCCGAGTACAGAAACCTGGACTAGTCAAAATATAAAATGACAGTCCGAGTACAGAAACCTGGACCAGTCAAAATATATAATGACAGTCCAAGTACAGAAACCTGTACTAGTCAAAATATAAAATGGCATTCCGAGTACAGAAACCTGGACCAGTCAAAATATAAAATCGCATTCCGAGTACAGAAACCTGGACTAGTCAAAATATAAAATGACAGTCCGAGTACAGAGACCTGGACCAGTCAAAATATATAATGACAGTCCAAGTACAGAAACCTGGACTAGTCTAAATATAAAATGGCATTCCGAGTACGGAAACTTGGATTGGTCAAAATATAAAATGGCATTCCGAGTACGGAAACTTGGATTAGTCCAAATATAAAATGACAGTCCGAGTACAGAAACATGGACTAGTCAAAATATAAAATTGCATTCCGAGTACAGAAACATGGACTAGTCCAAATATAAAATTGCATTCCGAGTACAGAAACATGGACTAGTCCAAATATAAAATGGCATTTCGAGTACATAAACATAGACTAGTCAAAATATAAAATGGCATTCCGAGTACAGAAACATGGACTAGACTAATGCATTGGGATATGTGTAAGCATGTTTGTGGAAAAGGGTTTAATTGTTTTTTCTTTTGCGAAATCCGTGGGCAAGATTCCAACAAAATGTGATAAAACACGTACTACTTTTCAACTGATTTACTTGGTTCTGTTTTAAAAAGGTATTGTCTCTTTCTTGTTTTTCTGACTTATGCCTAGGTATATGAACCGATCCATCTAAGGATTTCACATCATGCAAAAGTACTCTTATCTAGAGATCTTGTTAGAAAACTAGAGTGGATCAGGAGAAATATTGCATTATGTTTGACCTTATAAAAAGCTGTGACTTTGACCTAGAGAGTTGAAAAACTGGCCCATCTGTCATAAGGTTTACATGTGAAGGGATGGCTATAATCTCACGTAATCTCAAAGGTGTGTTACTTGTTCGAATAGAGTTGTACGCAGTTCTCAACATAATGTTAGTTCATACGTGTTCTGTTTAACAACGACATCCCTCGTGGCCGAGTGATAAAGATGTCCCAGGACTTTTGAAAACTGAAAAGTCGCAATTAAAGTTTTAACTTTTCGTATTATTTCTTGTCTAGCGAGAAGGTTGATCATTTGTGTTTGTGTATTGGGGGTTTTCACCGTTTTCAAAATGTGTCAGTTATATTATCACGACAACAGTTTACTCATAATCCCTGGTTTACAAATCAGAACTATGCTAGGAAAGTTGCCTTTACCAGGGGCGCCACGAGTGCAAATCGAACCCGCTACGCCCTGTTCCAAATCCCACACACTAACCATCTCTATCGTGACGACGGTTTATCAATCGGAAAGGTTATATAAAATCTAATTTATCGCCATTGCTGTATCTGGTTTGTACATTTTTGTATCTAGTAACAGTCCTCGCTTTATTCTAAGATGCCGAGCTAGTATGGGAACTGTGTACATGGATATTTAACCTTTACCCGCAGTAAGCCGTACCCATAGGAAACAAATGGACAAATGCTAGAGTGTGAGAGATGGCGTGTACGGGAAAATGTGAGAGAGAGAATGTATGTGAGAAAGGATGTGAGTTAGAGAGAGAGAGAGAGAGAATGTGTGAGAGAGAGACAATGTGTAAAAGAGAGTTAGAGAGGTAATATGTGAGAGAGTTAGAAAGAGAATGTGTGAGAGAGTTAGAGAGAGAGTTACAGAGAGAATGTGTGTGAAAGAGAGTTAGAGAGAGAATGTGTGCGAGAGAGATAGAGTTAGAAAGAGAATGTGAGAGAGTGTCATAGAGATAATGTGAGAGAGAGAGAGAGTTAGAGAGAGAATGTGTGAGAGCGAGTTAGAGAGAGAATGTGTGAGAGCGAGTTAGAGAGAGAATGTGTGAGAGCGAGTTAGAGAGAGAATGTGTGAGAGCGAGTTAGAGAGAGAATGTGAGAGAGTTAGAGTGGGAAAGTGTGAGAGAGAGATAATGCGGGAGAGTGTGTTATATAGAGAATGTGAGAGAGAAATAGTGTGTGAGAAAGTTATAGAGAGAATGTTTGAGAGAGAGAGTCAGAGAGAGAATGTGAGAGAGTGTGTGTGTATGAAAGAGAATGTGAGAGAGAGTTATAGAAAGAGACTGTGAGAGAAAATGTGAGATAGAATGTGAGAGAGAAATAGAGTGTGAGAGAGAGTTTGAGAGGGAGAGGGGGTGATTGAATGAGAAAGAGGACAGACAGACAGATAAGCGACAGACGTTCAGACAGACAGATGGGGTGGTGAAATATTTGTTTGACCTTAAATGAATCGATCTTTTATTATCTCCAATTTCAAAATTTACATCACCTCGAATTGAAAATGTTTAGTCGCTCATGGGACGCAATGTGACCTTAAATCATTGTCCACGATAAAGGCGATATTCGACGACTTTGCAGCACACTACTTTTGAAAACATTGTGGAAAAAAAATAAAAAGTAATCATCATGACAAATTTCTCACGCCTCTGCAGCTGTCGACTTTTGAAAACATAATGAAAAAAGGAGACATTGCTCAAAACGAGCAATTTCTCCTTTAGTCACAACATTTTCAACTCTTTTCAGTAATTATATCTTCATTTTCAGAGATTTTCCAAAGAGAATTCTAGATGTTTTCAAAGTCGTCTGCAGCGAAATGTTGAATGTGGGAAAGGGTTATGTATCCCTAAAATCTGCCAAAGCAGACGATTCAGAAATACAAAATCCGATTAAAGGTCAAATTTATTGGCTCTATATTTAGCCTCTATAAAGTACGTCGACTGAAAATATAACATCTGGTAAAATGTCAACGCATTGGCTTTATAAAGGACAATACAAACAATCGTTTATTCAATATTTCGGCCCGTATAGGTCACATTAAATAGATTTTCCCCAGTTTATATAAAACCACAATTTGACAAGAGAGTGGAGGACCATTGGATTTATATATAGCCACAATTTTGCACGGCTGTAGCAAACGACTCGAAAATACCAAATCTGGTTAAATAAAACCCTTTGATTTATACAGCCACGATGTATCACACCCATAGTGAGTGCATGGCTCATTAAGCCAAATTGATTCGGCCAAAGAGAGGCACATTCCTAAATAAAAAGGTATCGAGGGAAAGATAAACGAGGTAATGTATAGCATACGTTTCGAAAAACCAAAAAACCTGTAAAAATATTGAATTAAAACGTATATATAGCCACACAATAGCAGACGACACAAACATACTTCGGCGGAAAGATTTGAAGACATTAAGTGTTAGCTAGACAATTTTTGTTGTTGACTTTTCTGTTCTTCACGTCCACTCGTGATTACTTACCTCCAACAATTTATGATTTGTTTACGTTGTCTAAAAATGTCATTTCTGAATTACTTCGCGGTATTTATATAAGACCTGAAAGGACTTTGCCTTTTGAGTGCCTTTATTTTTATTCCAGATTACTGTATAACTGTGTCAATATCTTTGCAGATTTAGAAAGCTTTTGAGGGTATTACACAAACATGTACATTGTTTTTCTATCATTATTAACCCTTTCCCACTAACAGAAAATCTGCAGCAGACGACTTTGAAAACAATCATGCAAAAGCATGAAACATCTCTATAAATGAGAGTATAATTACTGAAAAAAGGTTGAACACATTGTGGCAAAAGGTGAAATTGCTCGTTTTGAGCAATTTCTCTTTTTGTCACAATGTTTTCAAAAGTCGTCTGCTGTATAGGCGTCAAAATGCGTCTTATAGGTGGGAAAGGGTTTAACTATGAAAGCCGCGTAGAGCGAAAAGTTACCTTGTTAAAGTTACCTTGTTGACTGAGTACCAATTCATCGTCACAAACATGAATCGAATGAAACCAGTGAGACTACACCTAAATGCAGGCAGACATTGGAGGTTCTGGTGAAACTATGTATGAATAGGTTGATCAAAGTCTTCCCTGTTCTCAATTGAAACGAGAATTTACAAGCACCTGTTGCAACTCAAAGACCATTGTATCGTAACAATTAATGTCTCATTCTGTAGAAGACATTGTTACAGTCTCGTAGAGCGTCGACCTCACCTACCAAAAGTACTACCGGGTTCGGATGACCGGTTCTGTTTCCACACAAACAGCGCTCGTACGTCGTGACATCGGAAGATTATAACAGTTGTTTTCCAAGATGGCGTTGACACAAATTATTTCATTGTATTATAAGACTCAAATCACCAATAACTGTCATACGGCAAGTGCAAAAAGTGTAGCCCCAAGAAGAAAGACTAACACGACAACATGTACATCGAAATGTTAATGCGCTTCGAGCAGACGGATTCAGTAAATGACGGAAGACAGAAGAACGCATGTCGAACAAGATCAGCCAGTACTTCTGAGAGCATCCATGGTGTAAACGAAGCAGTTGAAGAAACACCATAAGGCTCCATCAGGAAAGTATTGAGAGTATTTGCACAAAGGTCGGGTCAATATTGTCGTGTAATACTTTCGATATCCAGTGTCTTTATTTGTTGTTTAACCCTTTCCCTCATATAGACGCTTTCTGACGCCTCTGCAGCAGACGGCTTTTTGAAAACAAAACGTGCAATTTCTCCTTTTGCCATTATGTTTTCCACTTTTTGTAATAGGTTATCCATTCAATTATGGAGATTTTCTATGTTTCGACAAAATACGTTCAAAGTCGTCTACTGCAGAATTGTCGTATGAGGGAAAGGGTTAACGGCGCTTTCAAAATTGTTTCCGCTATATCACAGCGTTTCCTGGATACGTGATTAGCGTGGGTAGGCTTTGAGATCGTGCTTCTAGGGTTCGATCCCCAGCGTTACGGACAAGGCGCATATCATATCATGGTACAGGGCAGACAGACGGGGATCGTGAAAAAGTTTTCACGCTTTGATGTATTGGATACGTTGTTTTAAACGGCGTTTAGCCACACATAAATGCTTTTAATGAGACAATGTTAGGGCAACGAAGAAATTACCGCCAAAACACACTTTGGGTTTCACGTGGTTCAAGATAACGTTTTCATTTGATCCAGTCTTTTTGAACCCGCGTACAATTTCAATACAATTCAATATGCTGTATTGCTTAAAAGCTACAAGTATTATAGCATGTTTTAACAATTTCATGACGAAAGAAAAGAGAGTTTCCAAAGAGCCCCACGTATCCGTACATATGTAAGCCAGAATTGTTTTCAATTGTAAATCACAGAAGACACATTTGTAATACACAATTATGCACATGCGATGATGATCATACCTGCAGTCTCAGTACAGTCTTCACTGTCCGATTGTATATAGTGTAGACCCAGATGTTCTGATAAGAAAACTAGAAAACCAGAAAACCAACATTATGGACTATGCGTTATGTATCAACCCAGATCTGCCTGCCCAGGCTAATCCGGGCCGACACATTCCGTCTCAGGGGGATAGAGGTCATGAGTAACGAGTCCTGAAATAGAAAATCCACAGGAGGCGAAACGTTATTGTCAATGTGAGCCTGCACGGCATGCTTAGGCTGATCCGGGTCGATACTTAACGCAGAGTCCACACTATCTTGTGAATCGATAGGACACTAACTCTCCAGACGTGGCGCATTGTATAAACAGCCGTTATTTCTCGCAAGCTGTCGTGTGAGGTTCAACATGTTTAACACACAATATGCATATGCATACAGTTGTATAAACAGGCGTGTTCTCATGAATATGATAAGAGCAAACTGCAATCTCTATCTAAATTTAAAACAGTCCTCAAAGTTACAAATAAACTCGATGACACACAGTCGAGTTCTCATGAAATAGATAGGGGCAAATTTCCATCTCTATCTGAACTCTAAATATTCCTCAAAGTTAAAATAACACAGTGCAACACACACTGAATGGTCGCAGTTTATTACACTTTTTTCATCTTTTCTTTTTCTAGCTCTCATGAATTTTTCTCAGAATAAATCTTAATTGCTATTGTATATAGTTGCATACAGTTTGTCCCAATACAAAATCATTTTACTGTTGAAATAAACAGATGCACGAACCGTTAACTCCGACACTTCGAAATAAAGAAGGGGAAGGGATAAGTTGCTCACAATACTTCTGTCTCATTTGAGGTAGAGCGTCCTCCTCGCATGTCGGTACGATCCCCGGCCGGGTCATACCGACGACTTCAAGAATGGTAGTAATGGCTGCCTTCCTTGGCGCTCAGGTTTGCGGGGGTAAGCATTACGACTGACAGACTGGTGTCAGGATAAATGACCAGTAGTGCTGGTAACTTACCCAGGAATCGAGGTGATATAACTGAAGAATTGTTGAAAGCGGTGTAAAACACTAAACAATCAATCAATTCTTTATCTTACATTTCCTTTAGGTATTTCGCACTTTGTTGAAACAATTTTTTGAACTTGTATCAGAGACATACAAGAAGTCATCAAAACGAGCAGAGGCACCCTTTGCTTAACTTTATTTCGGTAATTATATCTACATTTATGGGCATCTAACGATCATGCCTTGATGTTTTCAATGTCGTCTGCTGCAACTTTGTTGTATGTTGGAAAATGGTTAACCAGTTTAAATGTCTTGCTCCTGGAACCGGAGTCAGTGCTCGAGTCGACAGCGCGAACATGCGAGATGTTGACTCCAGAAGTTTACAGGTAACGTCATTGTGATGAGTTTCATTCGCCAATGAGCTAAATTGTCTATGTGAGAAGGTACATGTGTAGTCAATTTCGTTGGATTGATTGATTGATTGATTGGGGTTTAACGCCGTTTTTAACAATTTCTCAGTTATATCACGGCGGCCAGTTCACCTACTCATGCATTTCCTGGTTTTCTCACACCAGCACTCCACACAACAATCTTCCCAAGCAACTGGCTGCTTTTTCACATAGACTTAGCCCATTGGTGGAAGACGAATGACGCATGTCGCATTGACTTGTGCCAATCGTCGGAAAGAAAGTTGGCCGAGCCGGGATTCGAACTCACAACCCCTGGATTAACAACCTGTGTCGCTACCGGGGCTCGGCTCAATTGCGTTGGAAGAATGTTGAATGTTGTACTGGTTATAGAAAACGGATCGTCGTCAGGGGCGTAGCTGCCTTTAGGCACTGTAGGCACGTGCCTACACATTTGTTCTCAAAATGCCTCAAAATGCAGCTGCGGCGATAGACATATGCGTAATGTATCGACCAGATCAGCCTGCGCTGTCCGGGCAGACTGATCCGGCCGACACATTCCGTCTTAGGGGGATATATGTATAGAGTAGTTATTCCTGAAACAGAAAATCCACAGGAGGCGAAAAGTGTCTATCCGGGTAGGCCTGTGTGGCATGCTTAGGCTGATCCGGGTCGATATGTTACGCCGAGTCCACAATGTTAATTTTCTCACGAGACGGCCTACACATTGATTATTGCAAAGCTACGCCCCTGGTCGTGATGTTACTCAAATTCTGTTGAAAGCGGTTTTACACGTAATTCAATGAATCATCGCATGGTTCAACCCGGGGACTTTTGAATCACGAGATTCAGGTTCTACATCGATTTATCATATCGCGTAAAACTCTAATGATATATGGTGTTCTGCATGAGAAACACTTAGAAAGTGTGACACTGGTCAATTTATATGGAAAACAAAGATGGAATTTAGTTGGTGTATTGTGACCTAAATTCTCAAATCGGAACATGAACATATCGGTTCGGAAATTTTCCACCTGTCCGGATCAGGTGAATGGTTAACCCTTAAAAAGCACAAAACAAATTGACACAAGGAAAGACTTTTCAAATGAAATTACTAAATAAATTTGAGATTATTGTGGCCTTTTTTTTTTTTATCACTTTATGAGATTTTTTAATTTTTAACGCAATGTTTTCAAAAGTCTCTGCTACAGGTGTATTAACATGTGCCTACATGCGGAATATAACCGATCTACAAGAGTTGATTTCTGTCTTTTTGAGGACTTTTCTGAATTTAAAACTGCAATAAAAGAAACAAACATCTTCAATATGCTATATTTTTATATTTTATGGTTTTATCATGTTTACATTCCCATATTTGGGTACCATTAACCCTTTCCCTCATATAAACGCTTTCGGACGCCTCTACAGCAGACGGCTTTTGGAAAACATAGTGACAAAAGAAGAAATTGCACAAAACGTGAAAATCTCTATAATTGAATGGATAACCTATGACAAAAAGTGGAAAACATTGTGTAAAAAGGAGAAATTGCACGTTTTGTGCAATTTCTTCTTTTGTCACTATGTTTTCAAAAAAACCGTCTGCTGTCGAGGCGTCAGAAAGCGTCCATATGAGGGAAAGGGTTAATGAAGGACCATTTCCATGTTTTATCCTAAATGTATACAGTAATCTGCTGAAGACTTTATGTATGAGGGAAAGGGATAAAGAGGCAATATACATTAAGTGTAAAGGGAGATAACACACTATTATATTCACTCTTATTGTTGGAGTTTGTTAACACTGTTTGTTTCCCTTTTTCAAACACATTCAGCAAAATAATGTCAACATTGATTGATGGGTTTGGGCTTATTGCCGTTTTCAACAATTGTTAAGTCATATCATGGCAGCAAGTTTACCTACTCTTGTATTTCCTAGCTTTCTCACACCATTACTGCACACAACACTCTTTCCAAGCAACTGGCTCCTTTTCCATAAAGACTTTGTTTGTTTGGAGTTTAACACCGCTTTCAACAGCTTTGGTCATATCACGGCGGTCAGTGCACCTACCCATGTTTTCTGGCTTTCCCACACCAGTACTTACACAACATTCTTTCGAAGCCACTGACTACTTCTCACATAGATCAGAGGTGAGAGGCATGGAAAACATCGCCCGAAAGAATGTCGCCGCAACGGGTATCGAACCCGTGACCTCCAGATCACGAGTCAGATACGCTACCAATTGAGCTACCCGGCCGGGCTCCACAAAGACTATTAGCCCATGTAATGTTAACACATGGTCCTGTACATATCTTTCACCCTTAAAAGGTGCTGAACTGCAGAACAAAGATATTATAATCAAAGTTTTAAAACTGTTCAAAAGTATTCTTGAAATATTAGATATAATTCTGTTACAATTAGAGTAATAATTTAAAGTCTTCAAAGAAAATTAAAATAAAAACCTTCAAGCATTTTCAAGACTTTACGGACTAGTAGAGACCCACTCAGTCTCACTGGTGTAGTGGTTAGGGTGTGTGCCTTGGGAGCGTAAGACCAGTGGTTGATCCCCCCAGTCAGGTCATACCACAGACTTTCAAAATGGTAGCAATGGGCTTCCCTTCTTGGAACTTAACCCTTTCAAACATGTTGACACATTCCATATATCATCTGCAGCAGACGACTTTTGAAATAATTGTGACAAAAGGAGAAACTGCTCAAAACGAGCAATTTCTCCTTTTGGCACAATGTCTTCAACAATTAACAGTAATTATACTTTCATTTAAAAAGATTTTTCATCTTTTTGCATGATTATTTGCAAAGTTGTCTACCGCAGATTTGTTGTATCCGGGGAAAAGGTAAAAATTGTGTGAAAAGCATAACAACTGATGCATCAGTGTCAATATCAAGACATCAAGCGTGATTGATATAAGCTTTAAGCTTGTTTTGCAATCGATGTAGAATAAATAAGTTTAAAATAAAATTAATATCAAGAATACAGGTAATGCTATTAAATTACTCGGGAAAATATAACTGAAATAATTTGAAAACATATATAACTAGAACAATCACTGAAGATGATAAATAACCCCTACACAGCACCTTGACCTACACCATTACTTAATTAGTAAAAGGGCCATAACTCTGTAAAATATCATGCAATTGTAACCCCTTTAGGATATGCACATCTCCTCTTGGTATAGAAGCTTCATGTACAATTTTATTGAATTCCACCCAGTGGTTTGTATGAAATAAGCCGGAAAAAGTATGGCTTCCGGCCGACCGACTGCCCGACACAGTGACTCCTATATACCCCTCTTCTTCGAAGGGGGTATAATAACATTCGAAAAAACTTATATGGAATAGTTGGAACCCCTTGAACTGATAGATAAGCTTCCGATGTCCTTTGCAGCTGACAGTTTTTGAAAACATTTTGGGGAAGGGATAAATTTCATGAGCAATTTCTGCTTTCCCCACAATATTGTCAAATATGTAACATTTATTGTCATAGATACTTTGACAGCAGATGACACTATTAACGCCTTTTCCACATGCAGACACAGTTTGATATATTTGAACAAGAAGACATTGGAAAACATTGCCACAAAAGGAGAAATTGCTAATTAGTAATCACAAGCAACTTTTCCTTTTACCACAATGTTTTAACTCTATTCACTAATTGAGCGATGCTTTCGGAAAATCAACCATTGTGCATTTGCGACCAGTGTAAATCCAGATCAACTTGCACATACACACAGTTTGATCTCCATCTCTACAATCTGCCAATTATACACAGTATCTTTTCCCACATATAGACGCTTTCTGATGCCTCTGCAGCAGACTTCATGTACTGCAAACCACTGTAGTTCCAGATCAACTTGCACATACACATAGTTTGATCTCCATCTACACTGTCTGCCAACTAGACATAGTGTCTTTTCCCACATATAGATGTTTTCTGACGGCTCTGCAGCAGACTACTTTTGAAAACACTGGCAAAAGGAGAAATTGCTCATAATGAGCAAATTTTCTTTTTGCCACAATGTTTTCCAACCCTATCTAATTATTATACTTTAAATAGAGAGCTTTTTCACAATCATGTGCAGATGTTTTCAAAGTCGTCTGCTGCAGATTGGGCAAGGCAGATTTCCTAGCCGAGTACTGGTTTGTTTACCCAGGGATCATGAATAATAAACTGCTGCCTTGATGCATGTATAACTGAAATCATGTTGAAAACGGTGTAAAACCCCAATAAACCCTTTCACTCATATAGACGCTTTCTGATGCTTCTGCAGCTTTTTGAAAAATAGTGACAAAAGAAGAAATTGCACAAAACGTGCAATTTCTCCTTTTGACACAATGTTTTCCACTTTTTGTCATAGGTTATCCATTTCAATTATGGAGATTTTCTATGTTTTGACAAAATACGATCAAAGTCGTCTACTGCAGAATTGTCGTATGAGGAAAAGGGTTAAACAAAAGGACCCGGAAAAGGCATAGAAATAGATCACATGGGGGTAAATGGTTAGAAACTGTTATCATCACTTCTAGGGTAAGCATGAAACAACTTCCCGTTAATCAACGACCTCTGTAAGCCTGTCTGTTGGGTCAACTGCTGTATGTCATTCGGTATTTCTATCGTTTCAATAACATTATCCCCCGCATTCCCGACAGTCTCTATCAATATGATGTCCTCTCTGTCTTCCTCGATCGTTGTCTCTGACACATCCACCGTCTCAATTTTCTGTGCTACATACTCCCGTGGGGTAGTACTGCATCATATCCTCACTGGTTACTGATCTAAACTGCTGTTGTATTGTTTCGACAATGTTAACTGGCAGCACAGAATTTTCCGGTACCGTGATTTCAGTTTTCTTCCCTCAGTGCTTCCCGAAACTCCCGCTTTATGTTGAAAGCACATGGCAGTCCGCATTGAGCGATTCGTGCTTGTCTGATAAGGTAGTTGTGTAGGTAATGGAAGGCGAGTACCAGCATATCTACGGTGATGTAATCGAGCGATTGAAATCCTTCAATAACAGTGTCATATCCCTCACATACCTGGGAAATTACTCCTGGAAATAGAAAATTCAGAGCTCCAGAGCTTTCATGTTCTAATATATGATCTTCTTGTAGAAGTATAGTTTTTAACCCTTTCCCTCATATAGATGCTTTCTGATGCCTCTGCAGCAGATGGCTTTTTGCAATTAGTGACAAAAGAAGAAATTGCTCAAAAAGAAGCAATTTCTCCTTTTGCCACAATGTTTTCCACTTTTAGTCATAGGTTATTCATTCAATTATAGAGATTTTCCATTTTTTGACAAATAATGTTCAAAGTTGTCTGCTGCAGCTTTGTTTTATGTGGGAAAGGGTTAAAGAGAGAAGAAACATTTGTGAGAACAGGAGAAGCTGCTCACTTGTTGTCTTTTTTAAATTGTCTGCTACAGAGGCACCTGTATTCATCTGTAGTAGGAGAAGGGTTAACCTTTTCCCTCATACGACAATTCTGCAGCAGACGACTTTGAACGAATTTTGTCAAAAAATAGAAAATCTCCATAATTGAATGGATAACCTATGACAAAAAGTGGAAAACATTGTGGCAAAAGGAGAAATTGCACGTTTTGTGCAATTTCTTCTTTTGTCACTATGTTTTCAAAAAGCCGTCTGCTGCAGAGGCGTCAGAAAGCGTCATATAGATGAGGGAAAGGGTTAAAACAAAACAAGAAATTTAAAGAGGTCTTCAAAGGGTTTGAACAGCTCTTGTCCACACAAAGTTTAAATTTACCCTAATACACATTCTTAACCATTTCCCAGAGGTCAATACTGAAACAGACAACTTCTAGGCAAAAATATGTAAAGCATACTAATTAAATAGAGTTGTAAACATCAGAGAAATTAGCAATTTTTCCTTTTGTCACAATGTTTTCAAAAGTCATCTGCTGCATAGGCGTCAGAAAGCATCTATATGTTGGGAAAGGGTTAATAAGAACCTTGGCCTCTTTTTATATTTGTTATGAATATTTATAATGTTTTAATCAAAAGCAGGGCGGAGTCAGGGATGAGGAAGTGTGGAGTCCTGATAACTAATCAGTAAATTTATCCCTTTCCCTCATATAGACGCATTCTGACGCCTCTGCAGCAGATGGCTTTCTGAAAACATAGTGGCAAAAGAAGAAATTGCTCAAATCGATCAATTTCTCCTTTTGTCACAATGTTTTCCACTTTTAGTAATAAGTTATCCATTCAATTATAGAGACTTTCTATTTGTTGACAAAATATATTCAAAGTCGTCTGCTGCCGAATTGTCGTATGAGGGAAAGGGTTAACAATAACATTAAACTCTTATTTTACCTGTGAAAGTCAGGCAAAATTAACTAGACACTACTCAACCTCTTCATAAATAGCCTTATGAATATTCATATCTTATTGAAAGCCAGGCTAAATATAACAATATTTTGAGAATTAGAGTATTATCCAACATAACACAAACCAATGTTGTAGCTACTCAAAAAAGCTGTTTCAGTGAAACTATTCTTTTGAGAACCCACAATATTTTCAACTCTATTCAAGTATCACTCTTGCATTAACCCTTTCCCTCATACGACAATTCTGCAGCAGACGCCTTTGAACATATTTTGTCAAAAACTATAAGTGGAAAACATTGTGGCAAAAGGAAAAATTGCTTGTTTTGAGCAATTTCTTCTTTTGTCACTATGTTTTCAAAAAGTCGTCTGCAGCAGAGGTGTCAGAATTAGTCTATATGAGGGAAAGGGTTCAATTGCACAGATTTGCCATACTATTGCTAAAATGTTTTCAAAGTCGTCTGCTGTAGATTTGTTGCATGTGAGCAAAGGGTAATCTATAGTACTAAGAATTAAGGTAGACAATTTACCAGTAAAAGATGAAAACACTCCAAGTTCCTCTAGCACCCATCTAGCACTGCTCTCCTTAATGTCTGGGGTAAGGTCATCAATGAAAAATTGGACCCAACTCTCTGGCCACATATCCTTGTAGTTTTCAAACAAGCTGTCGTACTGATCGGAAGTTTTACAATCGAGGAATTCTGGAAGCTGTGCGGAGAATTGTGACAAGTCTCTGAATCCGTTTATCTTTGCCCACCGTCTGACTTCTTCCCGTATATGTCCCCATGTGTGAATAATCCTGGCCCGGGGTAAACTCTGACTAACAAACTTTGAAACGTTTCTCTCAACCACTATTGGGATGTCAACGCTGACAAGTTGAGGTATATGATTAACTATGTGAAGTAATATTTCCGCGGCACAGTTTTCAAACCGTTCATCATGTATGGCAAACAGTAACGGCATTAAGGGAGACCCTTCTAGCAGTAAATGTCGGAACATTAAAGGTGTAATGAAATAATCGTCAACTTTCGTCGTATTCCCAAACCACAGTATCTGCGGCTGAGTTGACTGTAAATCGAGGATTTTAGTAAATTCTTCAGTCATACTTAAAGACCCACAAATACACATTGTAACTGGTATTACAGTCAGGCGATGAATAAAACCATCCAGATGTTGAGCTAGACCTTTTAAATTGAGCCACCCAAGTACCTTAGACTGCGTCGCATCCGACAAAGTTTGTAACGACTGCTGATAATGATTTTTCGCCGGATCGAATTTTTTCGTTTTCATTGATTTTTTTAATTTGAAAGACGGTCCTGATTTCAAAGGAGCCACTTTCATCCTTTTAGGGGTCCGTCTGTCCTTCCTAAGGTCATCAAACGGCGCTCTCCTAGCCTCTCTGACCCTGGGAATGTATCGATAAGGAACTTTTGATAGAGTGTGATCACCAACATAATGGATAATGATCAAACTGTAGTTTGGGTCTAGTGGTGCGAACGTTATTCGCTGAAATAAGTTTGACCATGTGCCGTCTTCCAAGGTAATGGAGGAAAACTCTTTGAAATATTTTGAGTTGCTGAATGGATACCCTCGTCCACCATACTGTCGCCATCTATGGTGGTCACAACGCCATCGAGCTGAAGAAAGCAAATGAATAAAAGTTTTTAATACTCTGATAATTTATGATATCTGAATAGCCCTTTCCCCATACGACAATTCTGCAGCAGACAACTTTCGAAACATATTGGTAAAAATGTGAAATATCTCCATAAACGAGAGTTTAATCATTAAATAGAGTTGAAAACATTGTGGCATGAACAATTTGTCCTTTTACCACAATGATTTCAAAAGTTGTCTGCTGCAGAGGCGTCAAAAAGTTTCTCTAGGTTGGAAAGCGTTAATTGAGGATGACCGATACCTGGTTTGATCCAAAAATAACAAATGTTTTCAAAAGTCGTTTGCTGCAAATGCGTTGGAATGCGTCTGCAACTTGGAAAGGGTCAATCTTGAAAACATATACATGTATGACATGTATACACAAAATCTGCAGCAGACGACTTTGAAAACATCAAGGCAATTCTATGATTTGAACACGAGTTGTCTGAGGACAATATAGCTCGCCTATCAGGGCCTACTTCAGAACAGTTATAGCATTAGATAAAGTCATACAGTATCACCTATTGCAAGATAATACACCTTTTCAATACTTGCATGCAAATGTCCATACAGGTTCTTTTGGGCCTTTTAAATCTGTAAATTTGTTTATATAAGATGTATGCCGATAGTGATCATAATACCGAAGACTTACAGTATCAGATAAAACCACACACTATTATTTATTGCTAGATATCACAAATTTTCAATACTTACATGCAAATCTTAACCTGGCAAAATTCTAAGTCCAAAAAGGGGCACAATGCAGTCAAAATCCATTCCAGAGTTATGGGACTTGACATACAAGATCATCTAATGACCCTGAATAAGTGTGTGAAGTTTCAAAGCAACAGCATACACAGTGTCTGAGAAAAGGCCTTGCACGCAAAGGTTTGACCAAGCTGGCAACGCAAACGCCGGGGTAACTACATAAGCTCCCCTATTTCTTCGAATAGGCGAGCTAAAAATACATCTAGTGATAGAGTACCACTTCGTGATGCTAATTACAAAATAACAAAGCTCCAATCCTTGTTTGACATATATATACATTTTAAATTTTTTACTATATACATACGTATATATATATGATTAAAATAACTCTTAACAAAGGTTTACTAAGTGAAAATGCCAGCCAAACTTATGTTCTGACTGAATAGCAAAGGTTGATGTTCGCATAAATTAAACGTTGAAGCACCATTGTAAGCATGAAGCCACTAATTCAGGGTATCCACACGCTCGTCTGTGGTACCCAAACTTGGAGGTAAAGTTGTGGTCGTAAATGAGAGTCAACATACTCCTAGTAATATATCTTGTATCCTTTCCAACATACAACAATTCTGCAGCAGACGACTTTGAACATATTTTGTCAAAAAATAGAAAATCTCTATAATTGAATGGATAACCTATGACTAAAAGTTGAAAACATTGTGGCAAAAGGAGAAATTGCTTGTTTTGAGCAATTTCTTCTTTTGTCACTAGGTTTTCAAAAAGCCATCTGCTGCAGAGGCATCAGAAAGCGTCTATATGAGGGAAAGGGTTAATCCTTTCCAACATACAACAAAACTGAAGCAGACAACTTTGAAATCATCTAAGAGCTAACATGGTAAGTCTTTGTAAATGAAGATCTCATTATCAAATAGAGTTTAAAGCGTTGTGGCAAAAGGAGAAATTGCTCATGATGATTTATTTATTTATTTATTGGGTTTTTACGCCGCTATCAACATTATTTCAGTTATATCACGGCGACAGTTCACTTATTCATGATCCCTGGGTAAACAAACCAGTACTAGGCTAGAAAATGTGCCTTGCCCAAGGGCACTCCACCATGACCATAGTGCCGCGACTGGGGATCGAACCCCGGGACACCCGGTTTCGAAATCCCCGACGCTAACCACTCGACCACAGCGGATTCCTTGCTCATGATGAGCAATTTCTTCTTTTGACACAATGTTTCAAAAGTCGTCTGCTGCAGATGCGTCAGAAAGATTCTCTAGGTGGAAAAGGGTTAATTAAGGATGACTGATACCTTGGGTGATAAAAAATAATAGGACATTTTAAGTAACCTTTGTATGAGTAGATGTATACACATTAATGAAATTCATCCTGAAAGTGTATTTGCCTTTGTTCTACTTTATGATGACTTTATATTTTAAATTTTGTCATGAGTGTAGTTATCAATTGCTGTCATAGAAATCCTTTGAGGTATAGGTGGGCAACACTGTAATTTAAAAAGAAAGTACCATTTTAATTTTTATACTCCGAATACCTCACATATACACAGACAAAGGATAACGAAAATGTACATGGCATTAATCTGGTGATTATATTTCCCAAGTGTAAATTAGTATAATTATTTATTTTTTTCTTCATTTTGAATGTAACCTTTTACAGATATAGATGACTTTTGCAGGAGATAATTTAGTTTGAAAACATCATGGAAAAATAACATTAACACTTTCCGACATAGAACAAATCTGCAGGAGCCGTCTTTTAAAACATCTCAACAATAATATATATGGAAACTCTCTCTAAACGAAGACATACTTATTGAATAGAGTTGAACACATTGTGTCAAAAAGGAAATTGCTGGTTTTGAGCAATTTCTCCTTTTGTCACACTGTTTTCAAGAAATGTCTGCTGTCTCACCTAAAATCAGCATTGTTTGCCTTTTATTTTTCAAAATAGTCTAAACTTTTATTACATCAGAAATGGAGACGTCTGATTTTGAACAAGGAAGAGTCTCCTTTAAACAATTTGGCGCTGAAAGAGTTAAACGAACAACACTGAAGGGGGATTCACCAAAAACAAGCGATTTTCCCTCTCCATAGGTTGTCTTCCACTCAATAGTACTAATACCAATTTAGAAGACAACTGATTTACGTTTCAAGTTCACAGTTGACCGAGTTCCATGACTAGTAATGTTGCTTTGCGATGTGCAAGATTGTCACTTTACTTAAAAAGTGACGTCGAATGAAAAATTGAAAATTGCTATATATAGTGAAAATAAAACCAAAACGTAGACAAAACGAAAATAATCTATGATAATTCTGTAGAGTTACCCAAGAGACATGATGTCAGGTGATGTATGTATACATATATTATAAAACAAGAGGCCCATGAGGGCCTATGCTCTACTGGTATGGTTCTTTGGTCATTTTCAATCCAGAGCATGTATGTATGGTGAAGATCGGATAGTAAATGGAGGCTCTTTTGTGTTCACAAGCTGTATTATAGCAATTTTTACAATTTCATGGGCCATAATCCAGTCTTGCATGGGCGGATCTAGCTGGTTTTCGAACGGAACCAAGCTCTCATCAATATTTAACTACTATCTAAGTTTGGTGAAGATCAGATAGTAAATGGAGCCTCTATTGTGTTCACATGCTCAATTATAGCAATTTGGACAATTTCAAGGGCCATAATCCAGTCTTGCATGGGCGGATCTGGCTGGTTTAGGAAAGGAACCGAGCTCTCATGGATATCTTACTACTGTATAAGTTTGGTTGAGATACAATCAAAAGTGAAGACTGTATCGTGTTAAAAAGTTCTTTTATAGCAATTTTGACCATTTCAAGGGCCATAATCCAGTCATGCATGGGCGGATCTGGCTGGTTTTAGAAAGGAACCGAGCTCTCATGGATATCTAACTACTGTATAAGTTTGGTTGAGATACAATCAAACGTGAAGACTGTATCGTGTTAACAAGCTCTTTTATAGCAATTTTGACCATTTCAAGGGCCATAATCCAGTCTTGCATGGGCGGATCTGACTGGTTTTCAAAAGGAACCGAGCTCTCATAGATATCTAACTACTGTATAAGTTTAGTTGAGATACAATCAAAAGTGAAGACTGTATCGTGTTAACAAGCTCTTTTATAGCAATTTTGACCATTTCAAGGGCCATAATCCAGTCTTGCATGGGCGGATCTGGCTGGTTTTCGAAAGGAACCGAGCTCTCATGAATATCTAACTACTGTATAAGTTTGGTTGAGATACAATTAAAAGTGAAGACTGTATCGTGTTAACAAGCTCTTTTATAGCAATTTTGACCATTTCAAGGGCCATAATCCAGTCATGCATGGGCGGATCTGGCTGGTTTTTGTAAGGAACCGAGCTCTCATGGATATCTAACTAAATTTGGTTGAGATACAATCAAACGTGAAGACTGTATCGTGTTAACAAGCTCTTTTATAGCAATTTTGACCATTTCAAGGGCCATAATCCAGTCATGCATGGGCGGATCTGGCTGGTTTTCGAAAGGAACCGAGCTCTCATGGATATCTAACTACTGTATAAGTTTGGTTGAGATACAATCAAAAGTGAAGACTGTATCGTGTTAACAAGAAATTGTTTACGGACGCACGCACGCACGCACGGACGACGGACACATCGCCACGACATAAGCCCTTCTGGCCTTTGGCCAGTAGAGCTAAAAATTATTTTGTCACAGTTGGGTGAGGGAGATCAGTGTGAAATTAGTGCAACCTTGCAAGTGAGCCAGCTGTTGGGAAGTTGATGCAAAGGTGTAAAAATATAACTGTTATTAAGAGATTTATTCACGATTCATCTCAAACAGCGCCGTCAGAATGACATTACTACTGTGGCAGGCAACAATAGTTCAAGTATTTGTCATGTAAGTAAGAGAAATGTGGAATTTTTTAAAAAATGATCCAAAATTTGGGTAGAAATTATAACAAAAGTCCTATATTTCTTTTGGATCACCCCTCATATATGCACAGTAATCAGAGCCGTTGATAAGAGTATTTCACACCCGGTCCCCTGAAACCGTATATATATGACCATCAAACCCTATGTTGTGTGTACTCAAAAGAATTGACTCAGTCGGACAATTCTTTTGAGTACCCATTTCATAGGGTTTAGTTGGATTATAAATAAGAGAGATATAACAGGTTAAGGAGCTGTATACCCAACCTTATCTGGACATCATACTGATACCTGAAATATACATGAACAGTAACTGAATATATGCAGAGCTCTAGATATTTCAAATTCCAAAATCCTTATTTGACACTCAAACCCTATGTTGTGGATACTCAAAAGAATCGTCTCAATGAGACGGTTCTTTTGAGTACATACAACATAGGGTTTGGTTGAGTCATAAGAGAGATATAGGTGGGAAAAGACCAGTTTACTCCTCCTTATCTAGTCCTCTGGTATATATATATGATTAGTTAGCTCTCACCTTTTGCTTCCTCGTTGTCCTTTTCCCACACATAGATATACATTTCTCCACCTTTTGGCATGTAAGGAGGTACTCTACTGACTCTGCTCTCATCTAAAGTATCTAGAAATAAGAAATAAATATAATCATGTGTACTTAAAGCTGAAGTTAACCCTTTCCCACATACAGCAAATCTGCAGCAGACAACTAAAAACATCTCATCAAAAACATGAAAAAATATCTATATATAATTTATGAAGGTTTACTTACTGACAATAGTTGAAAACATTGTGGCAAAAGAATTTGCTCATTTTGAGCAATTTCTTCTTTATTCACAATATTTTCAATAAGCCGTCTGCTGCAGAGGCGTCAGAAATTTAAATATATTAAATAGTCAAAGTTTCATAATAATGTTATTCAATGAACAAAAATTAATATTTCCTAGTATTGCCAAATCAGGATCTTTCTGGACTGTTAATACTTTGCCAACATTGCCAAGGATGCATTCCTGGGAACGAAACATTTCTGCAAGTTTTCCATACAAGGCTAGTAGATGAATTACTAAGTAACACTAGTTACTCACCAAAACTGAATAGCAATTCGCCAAAATTGAATAACGTTGTATATATGACATAGAACAAACTGTAAAAATGATTAATGGATTTTGCGGCAGTTGGTATTTGGTCTTTGATCAATTAACTCTAATCTCCTTTTATTGCCTTTCCTGTTAATTATGATCGAAAAACTTTGGTTAGTCAGAAAAGAATCACCCTTAAAATGTTTGTTAAATGTTGCGAATCATTATAATACCGGCTAGAGAAGTTAACCCTTTCCCTCATATAGACGCTTTCTGACGTCTCTGCAGCAGGCGGCTTTTTGAAAACATAGTGACAAAAGAAGAAATTGCACAAAACGTGCAATTTCTACTTTTTGCCACAATGTTTTCCACTTTTTGTCATAGGACAGGTTATCCATTCAATTATAGAGATATATTCTATTTGTTGACGAAATATGTTCAAAGTCGTCTGCTGCAGAATTGTCGTATGAGGGAAAGTGTTAAGAATTGAAAATGCTCGTTTGGTTGATCGTTATAGAAAATTTATGAAATCCAATGTGAAAGTTCGATTAGATGTGAAAACAGCAGTTTATTGAAAGGATATGCTACTATTTATCTATATTTGTCCTTAATATCATATTGACAGCCATTAACAAATATAGATTGATTTAATACGATCTTTAAAATAACAACCTATGATTTCATCTAGCTCTATTATGCCTTTAAATGGTTCATGTTTAATACAGTAGACGACAGCCTTCTCATTCGACGCCATGTTTGTTTTTGTCTGACATTGCTGGTTCCTTGTGTGCAGGTTATAAATAAATGCGATATTTTTAACGCAGGTAGCCAGGCTAATATTTATTTCCATTTCCGTGAGTTTTGTTGATAAAGTTGTTGCTAATCAAATGTGAAGACTTTCGGGTTTAAACAAAGCTGGTAAGCGTGTAAAATATATTGTTTACAAAAGCAAAACAGGTTGTCTTGTTTTTATTGTGTACGTAATGTTGAACTTGAAGCAAACAAGGTCTAAGTGCAGATAATTTTGTAATGAAATTGAAGGTTACAGATCAAGCGCACCACTACATTTTCGTACTATTTTGGTTTAATACCTTGAATAGACAGAGTAATGTTTACATTCAGCCCGATGATGCCTGAAAAACAATAAAGACCATAGATTTTGAACATTATGATTCACCTTTTCCCTCATATATACAGCACTTTTAACCCTTGCCCTCATACGACAATTCAGGAATCCGCTGTGGTCGAGTGGTTAGCGTTGGGGATTTCGAAACCGGGTGTCCCAGGTTCGATCCCCAGTCGCGGCACTACAGTCATGGTGAAGTGCCCTTGGGCTAGGCACGTTTTCTAGCCTAGTACTGGTTTGTTTACCCAGGGATCATGAATAAGTGAACTGTTGCCGTGATATAACTGAAATAATGTTGAAAGCGGCGTAAAAACCGCAATAAATCAAATCATACAATAATTCTGCAGCAGACGACTTTGAACATATTTTGTCATAAAATAGAAAATCTCTATAATTGAATGGATAACCTATGACTAAAAGTGGAAAACATTGTGGCAAAAGGAGAAATTGCTTCTTCTGTCACTATGTTTTCAAAAAGCCTTCAGAAGTTCTGCTGCAGAGGTGTCAGAAAGTGTCTATATGAGGAAAAGGGTTAAGGCCTATAGATATGTGCTGTAGGTCACAGTAGGTGATTTTAAAGAAATGTAAAGAAAATAGGAGACATTGTTTCTCATATGGCATCTGCTGCAAGGATGTCAGGTGTTTTTCTATGTTGGGAAAAAGTATTAAATTACAAAGGAGTTGACTGCATTGATGAAATAATGGTTTCAGAACATAATCTAGAACACTTTGAGAATGTCATTTCCAATGTCTTATATTAATCCTATGCTTTTATAGTGATCCCACTCACGTAAATTGTTACTTCAATTACAGAAACGAATTCCCTTTCATGCACATATATGAAACTATAAGTGAGATCAACTTTCGAAAATTATCAGGCCGAATATCCCTGTTGTTAAAAATACTGACAAATGTTGTATTTAAAATATGATGTGTAAATAAGGACCACAAACAGTTTGCACAAACTTTGAAAGTTCTATCCGTTTATGACACCAAACTATTGCACATTATGTTTACAAAGAAAAATAACATGTTAATATGGCAAGGTTTTACAGAGGGTTGTGTTCATATATATGTAAAATATAGAAAATAAAGGGTTAATTGATACAGTGCACAGATAAAACTTTTTTTTTTTATATAAATACTGTCTAAAACATGCACTTCCCGTTTTTCCTATTTTATTATGGTAAATTTGCCTTTTGAGTTTTCATATCCCCTAAAATAAATATAAGCGGTAAACCCCAGATTTTCAACCCAAGGGGTATGTTTACCCTTGAAAGATAATTTGAGTGGGAACACTGGTTTTGATGCATCCGCAGCAGATGACTTTGGAAACCATAGTGGCATTTTCAGCAGTTTCTCCTTTTTGCCACAATGTTATTTATTAATCTGTTCAACAATTTAAAGTTTACAGAGATTTTAACAGATTTTGCCTAGATGGTGTCAAAGACATCTGCTACAGTGTTTTAGATCACCTGAGCCTATAAATGCTCAATGTGATCTATTATGATCACTCTCTGTCCATTGTCGTTATCTTTAGTCAATTTCAACCAAACTTCACTGGAATGTTCCTCTTTCAAAACAGTTTAACCCTTTCCCTCATATAGACGCTTTCTGATGCCTCTGCAACTGACAGCTTTTTGAAAACATAGTGACAGAAGAAGAAATTGCTCAAAATGAGCAATTTCTCCTTTTGCCACAATGTTTTCCATTTTTAGCTCACCAGAGCACAAAGTGCTCAAGGTGAGTTTTTGTGATCGCCTTTTGTCCGTCGTCCGTCGTCAACATTTGCTTGTTAACACTCTAGAGGCAACATTTTGCATCCAATCTTCATGAAAGTTTATCAGAACATATATCTCTATCAAATTGAGGCCAAGTTCGAAACTGGGTCATGTCGGGTCAAAAACTAGGTCACTAGGCCAAATTTAAGGAAAATCTTGTTAACACCCTGGAAGCCGCATTTTTGGCTTGAGCATGTTGAAACTTTGTCAGAATGTTTGTCTTAGTGATATCTAGGCCAAGTCTGAATATAGGTCATGCCTGGTCAAAAACTAGGTCACTAGGCCAAATTGAAGGAAAATCTTGTTAACACTCTGGAAGCCATATCTTAAACTTGAGCATGTTGAAACTTTATTAGAAAGTCTGTCCTGATGATATCTAGGCCAAGTTTGAATATTGGTCATGTCCGGTCAAAAACTAGGTCACTAGGCCAAATGTAAGTAAAATCTTGTTAACACTCTGGAAGCCACATTTTTGGCTTGAGCGTGATGAAACTATGTCGGACTGTTTGTCTTAGTCAGTTAGTGATATCTAGGCTAAGTTTGAATATAGGTCATGAATGGTCAAAAACTAGGTCACTAGGCCAAATTTAAGGAAAATCTTGTTAACACTCTGGAAGCCTCATTTTTGGCTTGAGCATGTTGAAACTCAGAATGTTTGTCTTAGTAATATCTAGGTCAAGTTAGAATATGGGTCAGGTCAGGTCAACATCTAGGTCACTAGGCTAAATTGTAGAACTATCTAGTTAACACTAAAGAGATTGCATTTTTGACTTGAGCAGCTTGAAATTATGTCGACAAAGTTTGTCTTGATGATATTGCCATTGCCGCTGAAAGAGTAAAGTCTTAAATAGCCCATTCTCAGGTGAGCGATTCCAGGGCCTCATGGCCCTCTTGTTAGTCATAGGTTATCCATTCAATTATAGAGACTTTCTATTTTTTGACAAAATATGTTCAAAGTCGTCTGCTGCAGAATTGTTGTATGAGGGAAAGGGTTAAAGATTCTATTTATATACAGAACTTTGGTTGCTGCAGCATCATATTCAGAAAGGTGGTTAAATGGCCAACCTTTAAATTCCTTCTCCTCTGAATCTGCTTGTCATATATTCCAATATAATGTGATAGAAATGTTCCTTTGGTGACCCTCTTTAAGAATTGTTCAAACAATATTTATTGGTTGTAAAACATTGCAGCCAGGTGAGTTTCAGAAAAGGTGCATGTGACAATTTTTTTTAAAATTCTGTTTTTATGAAATTGCTTGTTTGGATTTCAAAATAAATGTTTAGAAATGTTCATTCAGTAACCATCTACATAAGTATTCCAAGCAATAATGTTTGGTTGAAAGACATAGCATACAGCTGGCATCAGAAAAGGGGTAAAATTACATTTTAGCTTCAAATGACATTGATTTTCTTATCCACTGGACCAATTTCAGTCAAACTTAATTAGGAATGTTACTTTTAGAGTCCTCTTTCAAAATTGTCCATATATATAAATTCTATACAGAACTCTTTGGTTGCTGCGGCATCAGAAATGGAAAAAATATGCCATTTCATTAAAATTCTCCTCTAAATCCACTTGCAGAGTTGTCCAAATGTTTTGTTGTAACATATCAAATGAGAAAAGTAACCGATCAGGCTTGGGGTCAGCTCAAATGCAAATCCCTGGGTAGGGGGCCCAAGGGAGCATATCAAAGTTCAAAGGAATGATTCTGTGGTGGTTCTCTTTTAAATTGTTCAAAGATTTAACCCTACCCTTATACGACAATTCTGCAGCAGACGACTTTGAACATATATTGTCAAAAAATAGAATATCTCTATAATTGAATGGATAACCTATGACTAAAAGTGGAAAACATTGTGTCAAAATGAGAAATTGCTCGTCTGCTGCAGAGGTGTCAGAAAGCATCCATATGAGGGAAAGGGTTAATGCATTATTACAAATATCTTTTCCTGATAAGCTGTCTCATTTGCAGTTCATTCCCATTCTTGATCAAATTTTAACCTTTATTAGCAGTAGAATTTAGGGCCATTTTAGTCCTCTTGTTATTTGTCGTAACTTTGAATTGCAATTGAACATAGCTAGGGGCTCTGCACAGAGTCACCGGTAATTAGGTTAGATTATTTGTACTTTAAGGAAAATACTCAAAGATTTATTTATACAATAAACCCGAAACTGTGATAAAGCCCTGTTACATAGAATTATTGCTTAACAGTATATATACTCCAAAGAATTAAAGGATTAACCCTTCCTCACTTACATACATACTTTAATGCACCTGCAGCAGACAATTTTATAAAAGATAATGAGCAATTTCTCCTTTTACAGCAATGTTTTTAACTCCATTCAATGATTATTATTTCATCAATAGATATTTTCCAAGTTCTTGCTAGATGATTTAAAATCAAAGTTGTATGCTTCAGATTTGTTGTAATGTACTGTATATGGGAGAGATTTAACTCTTTCCCACACCCATATATAGACGCTTTATGACACCACTGCAGCATACAACATTTGAAAAAATTGTGGCAAAAGGAGAAATTGCTCATAATGAGCAATTGCTTTTTTTGTCCCAATGTTTTTAACTCTGGACATTCAATGCTCACACTTTCCTTCATACAGATGCTCCATATTTTTTATCAGATGTATCCTAATAGTCGTCTGTTGCAGATTTGTTGTATACATACATACATGTGGGTAAGAGTTAACCCTTTCCCTCATACGACAATTCTGCAGCAGACGACTTTTGTCAAAACATAGAAAATCTCCATTTATATATAATTGAATGGATAACCTATGACAAAAAGTGGAAAACATTGTGGCAAAAGGAGAAATTGCACGTTTTGTGCAATTTCTTCTTTTGTCACTATGTTTTCAAAAAGCCGTCTGCTGCAGAGGCGTCAGAAAGCGTCTATATGAGGGAAAGGGTTAAAGGATAACAAATAGTATTATTGACCTAGATGAAGAGGAATAAATACTTAAAATAGGTTTTTATTGCTTAAAACTTTACTAGGCTCTATATAGATGTGATTATTAACCCTTTCCCTCATATAGACGCTTTCTGACGCCTCTGCAGCAGACGGCTTTATGAAAACATAGTGACACAAGAAGAAATTGCTCAAAACGAGCAATTTCTCCTTTTGCCACAATGTTTTCCACTTTTAGTCATAGGTTATCCATTCAATTATAGAGATTTTTTATTTAATGACAAAATATGTTCAAAGTCGTCTGCTGCAGAATTGTCGTATGAGGGAAAGGGTTAACCTAATTCCTTGACCGTCATTATTAGACGTTCTTTTGACCACCTCTGTGGTGTATTGGTAGAGCTTCCAGCTCAAGTGCAGGAGGTAGTGATTCGCTCCACAGCTGGGTCATACCAAAGACCTTTAAAATGGCTATCCGGGCCTCCATGGCGCTCAGGATTGCGGGGTTAGCATAACGACTGACTGGCTGGTGTCAGGATAAAAAGACAAGTAGTACTGTTAATTTACTTTATAGGAAATGCTGTGATATAACTCCAAAAATGTTGAAAGTAGTGTAAAACACAAAATAATCGATCAATGAGGCAGTCTTTATTCTGGTACCTTTTGGTCACCATTGTTTTTATGGTGTTTTATGCCTCCTTCATCAAATTTTCAGTTAACTCTTTCCCTCATAATTATAGACGCTTTCTGACAACCCCATCAGCAGACAGCTTTTTGAAAACATAGTGACAATGTTTGCCACTTTTAGTCATGAATAGGATCCATTCAATTATTGAGATTTTCCATTTTTTTACAAAATATGTTTTAAGTCGTCCGCTGCAGAATTGTCGTATGAGGGAAAGGGTTATATCACAAGGTTTCCCGGATTTATAAGCTACAAGTGTCATATTACTTATACTGAGGTTTCAAGGAGGGAAAGTCTTTTACTTTTTAATGTCTTTGGTACGATCTGGCAAGGGATCGAACCCACAACCTCTTTCGCTCCTAAGGTGGACACTCTTCAACTACACCACTGTCCACAGAGTACTTACAAATAGGGTTTGAAGGATTAAACAAATTACTATGTTCTTTTGTTTAAATTTCAGAAAATGTAATACTTTGTTACTTGTAAACATTGATTGGTAGTCAGCAGATCTCTAAATATGTCAAAGCAGCCGGTTGTGAAACCCAAGACACGGCCCAAAAAATCATCACCAGATTCAAAACCTGGAAAATCTGACAAGGAGGTAATATGCTATTATTTTGAAGATTCACACAGATTTCTATTTTTATACGCCGCCGGAGGTGGTCGTATATTGGCGTCATCTTCTCCGTCTGTCCGTCCGTCCGTACGTCCATTTCTTGTGAACGCAACTCCTCCTTCGTTTCTGACCGTATCTTTTCAAAACTTGCAATGGTCAATGTTATAACTATAATGTGTAGATGTGCATGAAGCGGCGATTTTCCGGTTCATTGATATTTGCAAGATTTATGTCCCTTGTAACTTAGTCTCTGTAGCTGATTGATATTGCAGCCTTGTGAACGCAACTCCTCCTATGTTTCTGACCGAATCTTTTCAAAACTTGGTCAATGTCATGACTATAATGGGTAGATGTGCATGAAGCGGTGATTTTCCGGTTCATTGATTTTTGCAAGATTTATGTCCCTTGTAACTTAGTCTCAGTAGCTGATTGATATTGCGGCTTGTGAACGCAACTCTTCCTACGTTTCTGACTGAATCTTTTCAAAACTTGGTCAATATCATAACTATAATGGGTAGAAGTGCATAAAGCAGGGATTATCCGGTAGAGTGATTTTTGCAAGAGTTATGCTCAGAAGGAAAAAAGGATACATATCAACACTGCCATTTGACCTTCTTTCATATCGGAAGCCTCTATAGGGTTCTATCTCTGTTTTTCACATAATTTGCACTCCAGGAGTGACATAAAGCAGTGACATAAATATCATATGTAACTAGTTACATAAATAGACGACTCACAGCACATAATATTATGTGTGACGTCACTTTAAATGACAGCATATTGTTTACAATTGTTCTGAATTTCGGCATTTATTAAAAATATTGTTTAAAGAGAATAAATCTCGATCAATGAAATGTTATAAGTGCCTTGTTGCTAATTGTCCCCCGCTTTAGCGAAAGCGTGGGGACTATTAGTTCTCATTCGTCAGTCCGTCCGTCAGTCCGTCCGTCAGTCACGCTGTCACAAAAACTTTAACCTTGGTCATAACTTCTGAACCGTAATAGGTACTGCTTTCATATTTCACATGTGTATTCCTTGTGACAACCCCTTTCCATCAATACCAATTTTTGTGACCTTGACCCTGGCGGGGGACCATAATTCTCTGAATTTGCTTGTTTTGTATAAAATCAAAAGGTTATTGATAGGGACTACTTTTTACAGTGGAAGTATGCTTTAGAACTTCGGGGTGAACTTCGGTCACTGTTTATATGAGGACGAAGAAAGATAGATTTAAAGATTGAAAACAATCTTTTTATGGTGTTATGTGATAAATAGAATCTTACATTTGTGCTTATTTGATATTGTTTTTATGAAACTCGTCGACATATTATTTCAGTCGACTCGTATCATAAAAACAATAACAAATAAGCACTCATGTAAGATCCTCTATTTATATGTATCCTATTTTCTTTAGTTAATACCAAAGTCAGCTAGGCTGGTAAGCAGAGTAAGACTTTCAACTCTAAACAAGTGTGGATAAACTGTTTTGCTCAAGGAAACACCCGGCTGCCCCTGTAGGGATCGAACCTACTACCCAGGCAACCATGATCTCAGGTCCCTGTCCCTTCCAGCTAAGCTAACTGGTCTCACAGACTTCATTTTGAGCTTATGTATACAGACATGTTAAAAGCAATAATTAAAAGGACCAATCTTGATCTTTATATTTTGTGGCGGCGTCTATTGTGGCGGCACTGGCACTCTTGTTAAAGTTATTGGGATCAATGAATCCCTTTAAAAGGGGAAATTTGCGTTGTAAAGTGCCTAATTGGCAAATTAATTTAGATAAGATAATAGGAATTTAAATTGATCTAGACTTCATTATTAGTTCTTTTTCTCTGTTGCTGATGACTTATGATGACTTATGTGGCATATATAACTTTTAAATACATTTTGTAAAAAAGAGAAATTGTTTAATCTTTTATTTACCATGGATATTTGCACCTAGAGCTGGGGAAATGTTCACTTTTGAGGCTGGGGAATGCATGGGGCCCAATTTTGGGGCCCTAAAAATGCCATAAAAAGGCCTGATTTGATCTGAATCTACAGTATGTATTAATTTTTAAGCCAAAGAAATATGGAAAAATCTTCTGACATGCAGTACATGTTCTGATCATATAACATGGATACACAGACAGATCTTTATCCACACATTTATCACAAATTTTGATTGGTTTCCTATAGATAGTCCTATTTATTGGTTCATTTATAGTTCACCTGAGCTTGAAATGTTTCAAGGATAGCTATATTGTAATCAGCCTTTGCCTGTCGTCTGTGGCAAAAGGTTTTCATCCTATCTTTATAGAACTTGTGAAAAATGTTTGTATATTTTGATGATATAATAAGGGTCATGTTGTGTCAAAAAAACAAGGTCACAAGGCTAAAAAAAAAGTTTAGTAAAATCTTATGGACCCTCTATAGGCTACAATTTTCATCCGATCTTCATAAAACGTCATCCGCTTTGTTTTGATAATATCTACATGTAGCCGGGTCATGTTGAAATAGGGGTCATGCGTACATGTGTGTAAAAATCTAGGTCAAAGGCCAACTTTTAGTTAGCCTTTTGGACACTCTACATTTTTTAGTTCAGCAGGTTGAACCCTTGTAAGAATGTTCATATCAAGGAGTAAACATCTCTTAGACAGGCAATTTCCCCCTTAACATGTTCCCACCTGCAGATGCATTCTGACACATCTGTAGCAGACAGCTTTTGGAAACATTCTGGAAAGCGGAAATGATGAGCAATTTCACCTTTTTTCACCATGTTTTTAAATTAATTCAACAGTTATAGCTTCCTTTATAGAGATTTTTCCAAGTTTTGACCTGAATGTTTTCTTATACAGATTTGTTGTTTGTGGGAAAAAAGGTAATCAAACAATTAGACCCTTTCCAACATAGGACATATCTGTAGCAGACAGCTTTGAAAACATCTCAACTAAAATATAGAAAAATATTGCTCATGCATCTACTTGAGGGAAAGGGTTACTGCTTAAAGCAGACTGCTTTTTGAAAACATAGTGACAAAAGAAGAAATTGCACAAAACGTGCAATTTCTCCTTTTGCCACAATGTTTTCCACTTTTCGTCATGTTTCTCCTTTTGCCACAATGTTTTCCACTTTTCGTCATAGGTTATCCATTCAATTATGGAGACTTTCCATGTTTCGACAAAATATGTTCAAAGTCATCCGCTGCAGAATTGTTGTGTGAGAAAAAAGGGTTAAGCTGCATGCTGATGCGTCAAAATGTGTCTGCAAACGAGGAAAGGTAAATTCGTAGAAGATGCTGACAAATTGAATAAAAATTGTTTAACTCCAGGAGGTAGATACATCTAAAGATGAAGAGTTTGCACGTATGTTGCAAGATGAGATTTTCAGTGAACAGGAGGAGTCTGATGCGGCCTTGGCACGAAGAATACACGAAGATGAGGAAAGGAGAAGAAGGGTAAATATCAGAGGTCCATATGTATATGAGCTGTCTCACGAGAAAACTAACATTGTGAACTCGGCGTTAAGTATCAACCCAGATCAGCCTAAGCATGGCGTTGGTATTGAAAAGAATTGTCATATTGAGACGATTCTTTTGAGTACCCACAATATATGGTTAGATAGCTGGTCAAAAAAGGATTTTAGAACATGAAATACACCCACTGTTCTATAGCTCTGATAAATATGGAGACAGCTTTTGAAGTTTACCAGATGATAAAAAATAGTAGTTTAAAGAGGACAACATGTGTTGGAAATTGAAAGTAAACACTAGTGATTAGTTGATTATAATAGGGGTTTTACCAGCATTTACTTACCATCAGTAACCTACCCATTTATTTCCTTGCTTACTCACACCAGTATTCCAAACAACACTCTTTCCAAGCAACTGACTGCTTTTCCATATAGCCCATTGGTGGATCAGGAATAATTCTTGTCGCATTAACTTTTGTCAAATGTCTGAAAGAATGTTGGCTGAATTCACAACACCTGGATTGAAAGTAAACACTATAAATTGTTTGTTTGATGTGTTTTTAGCTCACCTGTGCACGAAGTGCTCAGGGTGAGTTATTGTGATCGCCCTATGTCCGGCGTCCGTCAACATTTTCTCCTCTGTAACCGGTGGGTCAACTGGGATGAAACTTCACAGAAAGCATCCTCGCAATGTCCTCACCAGAATTCCTTAAAATTTTAGGGATCCATGCAGAATTCTGGTTTCCATGGCAACGAAATGAAAAAAACTTCAAAATTCTTAAAAATCTTCTCCTCCCAAAGTGTCAGGCCGATTTTCAAATTATTTTGTAGAAATGATCCTTGGGTGACCCTCTATCAGATTCCTTCAAGCCATGTTGATTGGTCGAAAAACATGGCCCCCAGGGTGGGGGGGGGGGGGGGGGCTATTTTGCCAATATGGCTATAGTGCAAACTTAAAAAATCTTCTCCTCCAAAAGTGTCAGGCCGATTTTCAAATTATTTTGTAGAAATGTTCCTTGGGTGACCCTCTATCAGATTCCTTCAAGCCATGTTGATTGGTCGAAAAACATGGCCGCCAGGGGGCGGGGCTATTTTGCCTTTTATGGTTATAGTGAAAACTTAAAAAATCTTCAACATCTTCTCCTCAGTAACCATGGGTTAATTGGGATGAAACTTCACAGAAAGCATCCTCTCAATGACCTCACCAGAATTCCTTCAAATTATTGGGATCCATGCAGAATTCTGGTTTCCATGGCAACGAAACGAAAAAAACTTCAAAATTCTTCTCCTCCCAAATTGGTTGGCAGATTTTGAACTTATTTTGTAGAAATGTTCCTTGGGTGACTCTCTATCAGATTCCTTGAAGCCATGTTGATTGGTCGAAAAAACATGGCCGCCAGGGGGGGGCGGGGCTTTTTTGCGTTATATGGCTATAGTGAAAACTTAAAAAATCTTCTCCTCCAAAAGTGTCAGGCCGATTTTCAAATAATTTTGTAGAAATGTTCCTTGGATGTCCCTCTATCAGATTCCTTTAAGCCATGTTGATTGGTCGGGGCTTATATAGCTAAAGTGAAAAAAAAAATCAGGTGAGCGATTCCAGGGCCATCATGGCCCTCTTGTTTTTAACAATTAACACCATTTTCAACAGTTTAGTTTTATAATGGTTGCCAATTCAACAAAACATACGTTGAACCGTTCCCGGCTCTCTTGCATCAGCACTTAATAGCAACTGGCTACATTTTGGCCATTAGTGGCAGACAAAATGACCCTTGTTTCAAATTGACCTCTTACACCAAAGGTCCCTGCTTTAAATCCCTTGATGAGCAGGTTCTGGCATTGGGATTTTTCCACGCAAATGGCTTGAGTACTGGTTAAGTCGTCAGGCATGATTAATGTCAGCTGAATATTAAATCTAAACTAGTTGCAATAACTTTTTGTCAGTTTGAAAGAATTCCAAACTCAGGATCCCTGCTGGATCCGCAATCCTGGTTGTTTCCAACTGAGCTATTCATGCTTGACTATCAGATAATTGGAAATAGTATGTAATCTGTTCAGGACGTCATCATAATTGTGTTTTAAAGTAAAAAGGAAACCCCTTCCAACATGCAATGAATCTGCAGCAGACAACTTCTAGGCAAAATTAAAGAAAATCTCTAAAAATGATAGTATAGCTATTGAGTGAAGTTGAAAACATTGTGGCTAGAGAAGAAATTCTTGATTTGAGCAATTTCTACTTAGGTCACAATGTTTTCAAAAGTCATCTGCTGCAGAGGTGTCCAAAGCATCTGTATGACGGAAATGGTTCCAAGTTAGCAATAACACATTCCACCATATAATTTGATCTTTCAGGTGATGTCGTTGCCTCCCCACATGGCTGCCAGGGGTCGACCTATGAGTGCCACGCCCATACAGCAACTTTTCAGTACCTTTTTTAACATGAGATCACACGCTTCAGAGGTATGTACAAAGTTATCTTTAACCCTTTTTCCTCATATAGATGCTTTCTGACGCCTCTGCAGCAGACAGCTTTTTGAAAACATAGTGACAAAAGAAGAAATTGCTCAAAACGAGCCATTTCTCCTTTTGCCACAATGTTTTCCATTTTTAGTCATATATAGGTTATCCATTCAATTATAGAGAATTTCTATTTGTTGACAAAATATGTTCAAAGTCGTCTGCTGCAGATTTGTCGTACTAGGGAAAGGGTTAACTATGAGAAATGATAGAGTAATTTTTTTTTAGAGTTGAAAACATTGTGGCAAATGGAGAAACTTATGTGAGCAATTTCTCCTTTTGTCACAATGATTTCTTAAGTAATCTACTGCAGAAGCTTCGAATTATCAATATTGTCTGAAAGATTTAACCCTTTTCCTCATATAGACGCTTTCTGATGCCTCTGCAGCAGACGGCTTTTTGAAAACATAGTGACAAAAGAAGAAATTGCTCAAAACAAGCAATTTCTCCTTTTGCCACAATGCTTTCCACTTTTAGTCATAGGTAATTCAGTTAATTATAGAGATTTTCTATTTTTTCAAAGTCGTCTGCTGCAGAATTGTCGTATGACGGAAAGGGTTAAGCAGCATATTAACATTTATCCAGAGCCTTCACGTTTGGCAAACACTAAGAAGATAAAAATATAACTTAACTGTAACAATAAATTAGAACACCCCTTTTTAGCTCACCGGAGCACCTATAGTGCTCATGGTGAGTTATTGTGATCGCCCTATGTTCGGCGTGCTTTGTGCGACTGTCAACATCTCTTCCTCAGTTACCAGTGGGTCAATTGAGATGAAACTTCACAGCAAGCATCCTCTCAATGTATTCTTTAGACTTCCTTCAAATCTTTTGGATCCATGCAGAATTCTGGAATTTCCATTGCAACCAAAAGAAAATAACTTTATAATTCTTTTTCTCACAAACTGGTTAGCTGATTTTCAAATAATTTTGTAGAAATGTTCCTTGGGTGACCTCTGTCAGATTCCTTCAAGCCATTTTGATTAGTTGAAAACCATGGCCACCAAAGGATGGGACAGTTTTGCATTATATCGGTGAAAACTTTAAAAATCTCCTCCAAAAGTATCTGGCAAATTTCCAAATAATTTTTTTGAAATGTTCCTTGTGTAACCACAGATTCCTTCAAGCCTTGTTGATTCAACGAAAAACATGGTCGCCAGAGGGCGAGGCGGTTTTGCCTCATAAAAACTATGGTGAAAAATTTAAAAATCTTCTTCTCCAAAAGTCTTGATTTCCAAATAATTTGTAGAAATGTTCCTTGGGTGACCTTCTAAATGATTTCTTCAAGCCATGTTGGTTGGTCAAAAAATGTGGACGTCAGGGGTGGGTGAGGCAGTTTTGCCCAGGACCCAGAACATAGGGCTGAAGGGTCACATCTGGAATTTAGATCATGTAATTTACATCTGTTCTAGAGCTCTTGTTTCTTTTCGAAATATCAGAAATTTACATATTTTTAGAAATGTAGTGTTAACCCTTTCCCTCATACGACAATTCTGCAGCAGACGACTTTGAACATATTTTGTCAAAAAATGGAAAATCTTTATAATTGAATGGATAACCTATGACTAAAAGTGGAAATGATTTGATTTTCTCCTTGTCAATTTTGCATTTTGAAGTTCATTTCAGTCCTGATAAACAACACAGGTAAATTAGCAAGGAAACTGAGTAAAAATAATGAAACGCTGTAAAACACCATTTAAAGTCTTTTAAGAACTGAAATATTATCATGTGATATATTTTGTTTATAGTTAGATGACGATGAAAATGAAGATACAACACCAGCAATGGACCCCGATGCTGATGCTGATGTTGGGGCGACTGGTACGACGGGAGAGAGGACGAGACCCAGTGCAGCACCTCCATTGGCATTTAGAGCAGCAGACAGACATCGAAGGGGAGCGGGAGTCGCAAGGTACATTAACTATTTCCCTGGAAACTCTTCAGCAGAAGCCATGGATAAAACAACATTGACTAGAGCATGAAAGATCTTCATTAATGCTCGATTAAATATGAACCGCTCCACGAGAAAACCAACATTGTTAACTCTGCGTAAATTATTGACCAGGATCAGCCTAAGCATGCCACAAGGGCTAATCCGGAACACACTTTTCGCCTCCTATGGATTTTCTGTTTCAGGAATCATTACTCTATACTTCTTTCCCCCTGAGACAGAATGTGTCTTGGTTTATACATTACACAGTCCATAATGTTGTTTTTGCTTGTGGAATGGCTCATATTAAATAGAGTTGAAAACATGGTGGCAGAATGAGAAATCGCTCATTAAGGGCAATTTCTCCTTCTTTCCTCTACATTCTGGAAAGAGCCAAATCGAATTTTGTTATACTCCCACAAGTTGGGGATATTCTAGAATTACTGTGTTAGATTGTCTATTGGTAGTGTTGAGAAACTAAATTTGTGGATCAAACTGCTTCTTGCAGCTTTACCCTTTCCCACATACAATAAATCTGCAGCACACGACTTTGAAATTATAGAGTCCAAAATATATAAAAATTCTATAAATGATATTGTTATTAATGAATAGAGTTATGCGCAATTTCTCCATTTGCCACTATGATTTCAAAAATCGTCTGCTTCTGCATGAGGCGTCACAAAGGGTCTAAATGAGGTAAAGGGTTAACCTTTCCCAACATTCAGACACTTTCTGATACTTCTGCAGCAAACAACGTTTGAAAACATTGTGACGAAAGGAAAAATTGCTCATGACAAGCAATTTCTTCTTTTGTCACAATATTTTCAAATCTTTTCAATAATCAAACTTTTCCTTATGGAAATTTGAAATGACAATTTGTCTCCCTCCTTTATATAAACTTTAAAATATTTGCAGGTTGCCAGGAGCGCCTGGTAGAGGTAGTAGCATTCCTGACAGGTCTGCGCCTCAGCCCGTGGACCTTTTACCAGGGGTCAGGGTGAACCCGAATATAGCCCGAGGGCGTTATAACTCTAACCCATTTAGCAGGAGAATAATCGTGAGCATGAACCCTCCTAATGCAGAAGCGGTAGCAGAAAATCCGTCTGAGGAAAATCCTGGGGTTGCCGAAAGAAGAGCAGCACCACCTCCAGGGCTGGGTCCAAGACAGGGTAACTTAAATAAGGATTTCTTTTAGAAAAAATCAGGTCCTATACCATAGTTGAATCCATCCACGGTACCCAGGCTATTCATAAAGTATATGATACCCTGGGCAAATTGGCTACATAAACTTCGTAAAGCATGCACCACGATTTCCTCCGTAACTACACTGTAATGTTCGTATCACATGAGGTTTGTGTCATGCGGCCAATCAAGCGGCTGCATTTAACCTCATAAATAATTCATTAGTACGAGATTTTTACAGCCAATTTGCCCAGGGTATCATATATTTTATGAATAGCCTGGGTACCGAGGATGAGTTGAATCAAAAGCTATGAAAACATGGAGAAGAGGAATGTATAAATGATAGTTTATATATATTTCCTACAATGATTGAACATATGAGTAGGTGAGCTGGCCGCCGTGATTTGACTGAAAAGTTGTTGAAAACGGCGTTAAACTCCAATCAATCAATCAATCAATCCTACAATGATTTCAAAAGATTTTTGGGTCATATGTGTCAAAATGTTCCTGCATGTGGAAAAGAGTTTACTCAACAGTATGACCTATATAAACCCTTTCCCTCATACGACAATTCTGCAGCAGACGACTGAACATATTTTGTCAAAAAATAGAAAATCTCTATAATTGAATGGATAACCAAATGACTAAAAGTGGAAAACATTGTGGCAAAAGGAGAAATTGCTCGTTTTGAGCAATTTCTTCTTTTGTCACTATGTTTTCAAAAAGCTGTCTGCTGCAGAGGCATCTGAAAGCGTCTATATGAGGGAAAGGGTTAAATCCTTATGGTAATTCTTTGTCACAGGCTTCTTGAAAGTTTCTGTGACCAATTGGCAAAAAGTGTCGACAGATCAGATTGCTTGGATCAGCAGGTTGTTCTTGATTTGCGTTTGTGACAATTGCCTAGTCAGAGAGAGGCCTAGATGTAAAGGAAGGAAACATATTTTCTGCATTATCTCTTTTTATACCCCCAAAAAACAAAGTTTTGGGGGGGTATATAGGAGTCACTGTGTCGGTCGGTCGGTCGGTCGGTCGGTCGGTCGGTCGGTCGGAAGCCATATTTTGTCCGGACCATATCTTAACAATGCAACATAGGATTTGAACGAAACTTCATAGGATGATACAACACATTGAGAGGAAGTGCAGTGTACAGGAACCATAACTCTATTTTATCTAAATACAGTGTTATTGCCCTTTGTTACTTTTTCTTGTCCGGAGAATTACTTAATAACTAACAGATGGAATCTAATAAAACTGCATACAATGGTAGAGCATAATCAGAGGAAGTGCAGTGTCCAAGAACCATAACTCTAATTTACATAATTACAGAGTTATTGCCCTTTGTTACTTTTTCTTATTTGTAGAGTCTTGTCCGGAGCATAACTTTAAAACAAATTGTTGGAATTTAATAAAACTTCATAGGATGATACAACACATTGAGAGAAAGTGCAGTGTACAGGAACCATAACTCTATTTAATCTAAATACAGAGTTATTGCCCTTTGTTACTTTTTCTTGTCCGGAGAATAACTTAATAACTAACAGATGGAATCTAATAAAACTGCATACAATGGTAGAGCATAATGAGAGGAAGTGCAGTGTACAAGAACCATAACTCTAATTTACATAATTACAGAGTTATTGCCCTTTGTTACTTTTTCTTATTTGTAGAGTCTTGTCCAGAGCATAACTTTAAAACAAATTGTTGGAATTTAATAAAACTTCATAGGATGATACAACACATTGAGAGGAAGTGCGGTGTACAGGAACCATAACTCTATTTAATCTAAATACAGAGTTATTGCCCTTTGTTACTTTTTCTTGTCCGGAGAATTACTTAATAACTAACAGATGGAATCTAATAAAACTGCATACAATGGTAGAGCATAATCAGAGGAAGTGCAGTGTATAAGAACCATAACTCTAATTTACATAATTACAGAGTTATTGCCCTTTGTTACTTTTTCTTATTCGTAGAGTCTTGTCCAGAGCATAACTTTAAAACAAATTGTTGGAATTTAATAAAACTTCATAGGATGATACAACACATTGAGAGGAAGTGCGGTGTACAGGAACCATAACTCTATTTAATCTAAATACAGAGTTATTGCCCTTTGTTACTTTTTCTTGTCCGGAGAATTACTTAATAACTAACAGATGGAATCTAATAAAACTGCATACAATGGTAGAGCATAATCAGAGGAAGTGCAGTGTACAAGAACCATAACTCTAATTTACATAATTACAGAGTTATTGCCCTTTGTTACTTTTTCTTATTCGTAGAGTCTTGTCCAGAGCATAACTTTAAAACAAATTGTTGGAATTTAATAAAACTTCATAGGATGATACAACACATTGAGAGGAAGTGCGGTGTATTTTGTTGGTCGGTCGGAAGCCATATTTTGAGTCAAGGTGCTGTTTTGGGGGTATTTATCATCTTCAGTGATAGTTCTAGTTTTATTTGTTTAACCCTTTCCTACATACAACAAATTTGCAGCAGACGACTTTGAACATATTTTGTCAAAAAATAGAAAATCTCTGTAATTGAATGGATAACCTATGACTAAAAGTGGAAAACATTGTGGCAAAAGGAGAAACGCAAACATGCGGAAAATCCCTGTAAATGGAAGTGTATTTATTGATAGAGTTGAAAGCATTATGGCAAATGTAGAATTTGCTCATTAAGAGCAATTTCTTCTTTTGCTACAATGTTTTTCAATAGTTGTCTGCTGTAGATGCATCAACATGGGTCTGCAAGTGGTAAATTATCTAGACCTTTGCTAATGTGTTTTTTATGCCCCCACGGAATCTCCGATTCGGGGGGCATATAGTTTTTGGCCTGTCTGTCTGTCTGTCTGTTGGTCTGTCTGTTGGTCTGTCTGTCTGCACAAAAAAAACTTTAACCTTGGCCATTTCTTTTGAACCATAACAGATACGGCTACCATATTTCACATGTGTATTCCTTGTGACATGACCTTTCTGTCAGTACCAACATTTTTGACCTTGCGACCTTGACCTTTGACCTAGATGTTGCCATACTCAAAAAAAACTTTAACCTTGGCCATTTCTTTTGAACCATAACAGGTACGGCTACCATATTTCACATGTGTATTCCTTGTGACATGACCTTTCTGTCAGTACCAACATTTTTGACCTTGCGACCTTGACCTTTGACCTAGATGTTGCCATTCTCGAAAAA
Organism: Serripes groenlandicus; assembly: GCA_031761405.1. Taxonomy (NCBI): domain Eukaryota; kingdom Metazoa; phylum Mollusca; class Bivalvia; order Cardiida; family Cardiidae; genus Serripes; species Serripes groenlandicus. The sequence continues at coordinate 49,489,430 of JASEVX010000002.1, read as the reverse complement.
AACTTTAACCTTGGCCATTACTTTTGAACCATAACAGATACGGCTACCATATTTCACATGTGTATTCCTTGTGACATGACCTTTCTGTCAGTACCAACATTTTTTACCTTGCGACCTTGACCTTGACCTAGATGTTGCCATTCTCGAAAAAAACTTTAACCTTGGCCATTTCTTTTGAACCATAACAGGTATGGCTACCATATTTCACATGTGTATTCCTTGTGACATGACCTTTCTGTCAGTACCTTGCGACCTTGACCTTGACCTAGATGTTGCCATTCTCGAAAAAAACTTTAACCTTGGCCATTACTTTTGAACCATAACAGGTATGGCTACCATATTTCACATGTCAGTACCAACATTTTTGACCTTGCGACCTTGACCTTTGACCTAGATGTTGCCATTCTCGAAAAAAACTTTAACCTTGGCCATTACTTTTGAACCATAACAGATACGGCTACCATATTTCACATGTGTATTCCTTGTGACATGACCTTTCTGTCAGTACCAACATTTTTGACCTTGCGACCTTTACCTTTGACCTAGATGTTGCCATTCTCAATTTTTTTTTAACCTTCCCCACTACTTTTGAACAATAACAGGTAATGCTACCATATTTCACATGTGTATACCTTGCGACCTTGACCTTTGACCTAGATGTTGCCATTGGGGGGCATCAGTGTTTCACAAACACATCTTGTTTTTAAATGTGTTTGTTGTTTGGTCTGATACATTAAATCACTGAATGATTAATTGACTTGTGTTTTACCACAGTTTTCAACATTATTGCAGTTATATCAAAGCAGCCAGTTTCCCTAACCATGAATTTCACAATTTGGTTTGGCTATGCACTGTTCACCAATGAGTCACAGATGACAAGCAATGAGTAACTGGATCAGCCTGCACGGATGCACAGGCAGATATCTGTCTACACTTGTCAAAGACATGCTGTGGTTGAGTCTGCGAGACAATGGCGCATTTTTTTTTTATTCGCCTGCCTTGGCAGGGAGACTCTTCTCTTTTGTCTGTTCATGCGTCTGTCTGTCCCTCCTGCTTTCATTTATTGACACTGCCTGGTTGGCGTAGTTGGCGCCTCTGGTGTGGGAGGTCGTCGTTGGTTACATGTAGATTCCTGGCCGGGTCATACAAAATATTTTTAAAATGAATGGCTGCCCTTTTTGGCGCCGTTTCAGGATTACAGGGTTAGCATAACGTCTGACTGGCAGGTGTCAGGATAAATTGACCAGTAGTACTGGGAACTTACCCAGGAAATGCCATGACTGAAAAAACTGTTGGAAGCTGCATAACACACCAAACAATCAATCCATTCATTGACTGACACATTGGCTTGTATCATATCGAGGGTTTCATGCAAAACGGTTATTACTACATCTTGTTCCTACGATCACTCTTGTTATCAATATTTAGCATGAAAACACTAATGTTGGTTTCCTTGGAGCATGGCTCGTTTATTTTAATTGATGTATTATATAGGTACTATGCCTCCACCGGACGGGGAATTCGAACCTGATCTCATGATACTGGATAGTCCTGCTGAACGATCAAGGGAAGATAACTTTGTACATATCATGGTAAGGATAGATAACTTTTAATGCATTATGAATAACTTTGTACATGTAATGGTAAGGAAACATGAACTTGTATTGTATGAGGTTTGGGAAGAAAACTTTATTCATATTACGCAGGGTTCTCCCTGGCTCATTTTTCCTTTGCGCCAACACTTTCGCCAAATTCAAAAAGTTGGTGCCATTTTCAAGACATTGGAGCCAAACTGGAGCCAGACCATTTTTTCTTAGAAACCTAAATTATGTGTACTTTGGGAAATACTGGTGCACGTGTATTATGCTATCTTCACAAGTCAGGTGTCATAATCTATCCAACATTAAATTGATCAAAAAGATTGGCTCTTATCTATCGCCTGCAGCGTTGGTGGTTTGATAAAGGCTTGTGTATAGTACTGGGAAGGCCCCTTTATCTCTGCTAACAGCCATAGCTGTGTAATTAAACCCTTAATCCTTCAATGTATACTTTGTTTTACCCAAAATCAAATTAAAGTCGTAGTGCTAAAAGCTGGTGTAAATAGGTTGGCGCCATCAATTTGCGCCAAATGTTATTTTCTTGCGCCACTTTTTTCATTCTTGCGCCATTGGCGCCATTTGCGAAGCCCAGCGTGAACCCTGTATTACGGTAAAGAAAGATAACTGTGTACATATTATGGTAAAGAAAGATAACTGTGTATATATAATGGTAAAGAATGATAACTTTGTCCATATACTTGTAATGAAGGATAACTTTGTACATATAATGGTAATGCAAAATAACTTTGTACATGTATAATGGTAAAAAAAGAAAACGTTGTCTTTATAACAGTAAAGAAAGATAACTGTTCATATAATGGTAAAGAAAGATAATTTTATATATAATTGTGTAAAGGAAGATAACTTTGTACATATCATTATGGAGAAACATAGCTGATAAGACGACATTTGATTCTACAGTTCAGTTCAGTAATTTCGGAATTTGTGTGTATTTTTTTTTAAAGTTGTGTGTGTAATTTTAAAATATTGATTATTCAAAATTGTTTCATTTTTGGATTTTCTTTTCTTAGTTATTTGTTAAAAGTGTCAAAAGTGTCAAAATATATTCATATAGGCCAGTGTTTTAACCTTTTCCCACATATAGATGCTTTCTGATGCCTCTGCAGCAGACGACTTTTGTAATCATATTGGCTCAAGTAGAATTGCTCAAAATGAGCATTTTTTCCTTTTGCCACAATGTTATCAACTCTTTTCAATAATTATTCTATCATTAATAGAGATTTAAGCAATTTTTGTCAAGATATTTTCAAAGTTATTTGCTGCAGAAATGGCTTACGAGGGAAAGGGTTAAATGTCTTTAGCCAACTCAAGTGAGGTGGAATGAAAACATTGTAATAAGTGAAAGCAATTCAAACCCTGCCAGAGATATTGGAGCAAAAACATGTATGTAGTGCAAATAAATAATATGACCTCATTGAAAAGAACTTATTGGACTAATTAAGTTACCAACTTAACATAAAAGTTTTTGCTTTGTCTGTCTTGGATGGATAATGTCATATAGGAATCCCTTATCTGTCTGTCCATCTGTCACATTTTCTCTCATTGACATATTAGAAGAGGAATCCCCTATCTGTCCGTCCGTCTGTCACATTTTCTCTCACTGACATTTAAGAAGAGGAATATCCTATCTGTCTGTCCATCTGTCACATTTTCTTTCATTGACATATTCGAAGAGGAATCCCTTATCTGTCTGTCCTGTCTTTCCGTCTGTCTGTCCATCTGTCACATTTTCTTTTCTTTCATTGACATATTCGAAGAGGAATCCCTTATCTGTCTGTCCGTCTGTCTGTCTGTCCATCTGTCACATTTTCTCTCACTGACATATTAGAAGAGGAATATCCTATCTGTCTGTCCATCTGTCACATTTTCTCTCACTGACATATTAGAAGAGGAATTCCCTATCTGTCTGTCTGTCTGTCACATTTTCTCTCATTGACATATTAGAAGAGGAATCCCCTATCTGTCTGTCCGTTTGTCACATTTTCTCTCACTGACATATTAGAAGAGGAATCCCCTATCTATCTGTCCATCTGTCATATTTTCTCACACTGACATATTAGAAGAGGAATCCCCTATCTGTCTGTCCGTCTGTCATGTCTTCTCTCACTGACATGTTAGAAGAGGAATCTTCTGTCTGTCTGTCCATCTGTCACATTTTCTCTCACTTACATATTAGAAGAGGAATCCCATATCTGTATGTCTGTCTGTCACATTTTCTCTCACTAAAATATTAGAAGAGGAATCCCCTATCCATCTGTCTGTCTGTCACGTTTTCTCTCACTTACATATTAGAAGAGGACACACAATGTTCCTTCAAACTCGCTTAGTGTCATTATTATTTTTATTATAATAATTATTTATATTATGTTTATCATTTTAGAGAGACCCATTCTTGTTGATGCTGCTACTAATGGGTAGAGACCCAACATTTATGGTTCCCGATGATATAGATTTAGGGGATTATGAGGTGAGAGTACTAGTGTTTAATCCTCCTTTCCCACATTCAACAGATCTGCAGCAGACGACTTTGAACACATTTTGTCAAAAAATAGAAAATCTCTATAATTGAATGGATAACCTATGACTAAAAGTGGAAAACATTGTGGCAAAAGGAGAAATTGCTCGTTTTGTGCAATTTCTTCTTTTGTCACTATGTTTTCTAAATGCCGTCTGCTGCAGAGGCGTCAGAAAGCGTCTATATGAGGAAAAGGGTTAAATGAAAGAACAATAATTTTCTAGAGTTGAAAACATGGTGACAAAAGCATAAATTGCTCATTTGGAGCAATTTATTCTTTTGTCACTATGTTTTCAAAAATACTGTCTGCTGCAGAGGTGTCTGTATGTGGGAAAGGGCTTATCCCCCCCCCCCCCCCCCCCCCCCCCCCCCCTTTATCATATTAAACAAAACTACAGCAGACAACTAAGATTGATTGATTTGAGTTTGGAGTTAACTGCTATTTTCAACAATTCTTCCTTCATATCACAGTGGACAATTCACCTAATTATTTGTTTCCTGGCATTCTCACATCAGTTCTCCACACAGAAGTTGTTTCAAGTAACTTGCTGCTTTACCACATAGAGTGTTAGCCCTGCCCATACTTGAAAGATGAATGACGCTTGTCACATTGACTTTTGACAAACGTCAGAAAGATGATTATGAGGTGTGAGTGATATAGGTATGGCGCCAAAGGGACTAATGTTATGAAGTCAAACCGCTGATGTGACGTCATTATACCCCCTTCGAAGAAGAGGGGGTATATAGGAGTCACTGTGTCGGGCTGTCGGTCGGAAACCATATTTTGTCCGGCCTATTTCTTACAAACCACAGGGTGAAATTCAATAAAATTTTACATGAAGTTTCTATACCAAAAAGAGATGTGCATATCCGAAAGGTGTTACAATTGCATGTTATTTTACAGAGTTATGGCCCTTTTACTTATTAAGTTATGGTGTAGGTCAAGGTGCTGTTTAGGGGGTATTTATCATCTTCAGTGATAGTTTTAGTTTTCCTAGTATTCGGTCATGTTAGACTACATACGTTATATAAAGAAATACGTAATGGGTATATTATTAGATCGGATGTACAAGTATTGTCATGTTATAAAAACCTTATCTTATGTATTCTCATGTATAATTCCGTATTCCTTATTCAGTAAATTTAACAAATCAGACTTATTGTCATTGTCTGACATTGTGTAGTAAACAAATACATTCACACAGATTCATCCGCATGTGAACAGGTACGAAAACACTACATATTTCCATTATTTCATCATCAATTATCATAAAATAAAAAGAAAATTTGTTTGTTTTGAGTGGATATGGAATATATTTCAACTCGAAGTGATACAATTTTAACATTTTCAATTGTATCACTTCTCGATATATTCCATATCCACTCAAAACAAACAAATATCCTCTACATATACAACAAATCTACAGCAGGCGATTTTTAAAATATCCAAGACAAAATATGCAAAATCTCCCTAAATGAAATTTCAATTATTCTTACTTTTATAAAGATTTTCCATAGTTTTGTGTAGAGGTTTTCAAAGTCGTCTGCTGCAGACTTGCTGTATGTGGAAAAGTGTTTTGATAATTCGTCCATTTTCAGGCGTTATGGGAGCTAGCGGAAAGACTTGGGGAAGTTCAGAGTCGCGGAATGAAGGAGGCGGATATCGCCAAACTTAAACCAGACATTTATCGAAATAAGAAACCCTCCGACTCGGAGGGTGAACCAGAAAAGTGTAGTGTTTGTTTACATGATTATAAAAATGGGGACAAGTGTATTAAGTTAGAGTGTGGTCACCTTTATCACCAGGAGTGTGTCGTGGAATGGTTAAAGGTAAGAGGAAGATAGCCACTTACAAAGTCTGCAGCAGACGAATTTGAATATATCTAAGCATATAATGAAAGCAATTACTATGAATGAGAGTATAATGGTAAAATAGAGCTGAAAACACTGTAGCAAAAAGAGAAATGACACATACAGGCACTTTCTGACACCTCTGCCGTATTTTGAAAAAATTGTTAAAAAAGGAGAAAATGCGCAACTTCCCCTTTTGTAACAATGTTTCAACTCTATTAAAAAAATTATCCTTTGATTTAAAGAGATGTGTCCTATCTTTGTCTAGATGTTTTCAAATTACAAGGAATTTCGTATACCGCGTCCTGTTGTTGCATGGGAGGTCCATTTATGTATAGGGACGGATTTTCTTGTATGACCATCTCATACACATATTCACCCTTATTAATATTACATCATATTTTTTTCCCCCGTTACCCAGACTTTGACTCTAATTCCATCATTTCCCATTATATAGTTCTAACAAACATATTAAATTTTTTAATAATATTACATGAACTTCTCATTTAAATTTTAATGCGCGCTAAATGACCTGTCGATTCGCCATAAAACACTAAACATTCATTCAAAGTTGTATGTTGCAGATTTGTTGTATGTGGGAAAGGGTTAACTTTTTCCCTCATATTGACGCTTTCTGACGCCTCTACAGCAGACAGCTTTTTGAAAACATAGTGACAAAAGAAGAAATTGCTTAAACAAGCAATTAATCCTATTGCCACAATGTTTTTTATGCAGCTGCAGCAGACAGCTTTTTGAAAACATAGTGACAAAAGAAGAAATTGCTCAAAACAAGCAATTTCTCCGTTTGCCACAATGTTTTCCACTTTTAGTCATAGGTTATCCATTCAAGTATAGAGATTTCCTATGTTTTGACAAAATATGTTCAAAGTCGTCTGCTGCAGATTTGTCATATGAGGGAAAGGGTTAAGGTGGAGTTACAAGTCCTAAAACTACTCTCTTGTTCCTCAGTCAAACCCTAGTGGGAAGACGGTGGCGCAGTAGAAG
>JASEVX010000002.1:49412780-49482240 GCA_031761405.1 Serripes groenlandicus | reverse complement strand
GGAAGATGAGCTAATGTCTATGTGGAAAAGCAGCCAGTTGCTTGGTAAGATTGTTGTGTGGAGTACTGGTGTGAGAAAACCAGGAAATGCATGAGTAGGTGATATAACTGAGAAATTGTTAAAAACGGCGTAAAAACCCCAATCAATCAATCAATCCACTTGCAGAAGCATTTGGATGCATCTGCAGCTGACAACCTTTGAAAACTTTTGTGGCAATAGTAGAAATTGTGCGTAAATGAGAAATATCTCTTCTGGCCAATGTATTTTCAGCTCTATTTAATGATTAATCTGTCATTTTTGGAAATTGTTCACACTTTTGCCAAGATGTTTACAAAGTTGTCTACTACAGGATTGATGTAAGTGGGAAAGGGTTAATCCTACTTAGGTTGTTTTGTTATTTGTGTGATTACAGATTTATTCCAACTTGTGATAGCTCTGCTAGTAATGCTACAGAGTGGCTTATACCTACATATCATCATCCACTGTTACCTACCATTAACTATGAAGACACCTTAACCCTTTCCCTCATAACGACACTTTCTGACGCCTCTGCAGCAGACGGCTTTTTGTAAACATAGTAACAAAAGAAGAAATTGCACAAAACGTGCAATTTCTCCTTTTGTAACAATGTTTTCCACTTTTAGTCATGGGTTATCCATTCAATTATAGAGATTTTCGATTATTTGACAAAATATGTTGAAAGTCGTCTGCTGCAGAATTGTCGTATGAGGGAAAGGGTTAAAACAGCTTTTTTTATCTTCGAGCCTTACCATTGCTCGCATACAGACGATATCAATCAATATGAGCCATTTCTCCCATTTGCCACAATATTTTCATTTAATTCATTGTTTTAACTCTTCATTTTTTGAGATCTTTCACGTTTTTTGAGAATATGTTTTCAAAGTCGTCTGCTGCAGATTTGTTGTATGTGGGAAAGAATTAAAAGGATGTACATGGAGAAAATATAATTATACCCCTTTCGAAGAAGAGGGGGTATATAGGAGTCACTGTGTCGGGCTGGCTGACGGTTGGTCGGTCGGAAGCCACATTTGAAGCCATATTTTGTCTGGCCTATCACTTACAAACTACATAGTGGAATCCAATAACATTTTACATGAAGCTTCTATACCAAAAAGAGATGTGCATATCTTAAAGGTCTTACAATTGCATGTTATTTTACAGAGTTATGGCCCTTTTACTTATTAAGTTATGGTGTAGGTCAAGGTGCTGTTTAGGGGGTATTTATTATCTTCAGTGATAGTTCTAGTTATCATGGTCATTGAACTTAACCCACCCGTAGATACAGACTACTTTTGAAAACGATGTTAGAAAAAGAGAAATTGGTCATAATGAGCAATTTCTTCTTTTGCAACCATGTTTTCAACTTAATTCACTAAAAAATCATTCATATATAATAGATATGTTCAATATTTTTGTTCCCAAGTCGTTTTCAGTTTTTCAATAAAAATGTATTCATATACATGTATAGAGATGTGAAATATTTTTGTTCACAAGTCGTTTGCTGCAGTTATATTTATATGGGAAAGGGTTAAAACCTCCTCATAAAATTCATTAGTGTTTAGCCCATCTCATTGAAAGTAAGTTTGTTAAAGCGATGCATGTAAATAAGAGAGTTTTTATGTGTGGCTATTTAAATCAGCTATACAAAGTTTTGGTATTTTTAGCTCACCTGAGCACAAAGTGCTCAAGGTGAGTTATTGTGATTGCCCAAATTTATCCGTCGTGCAGTGTGTGTCGTCCGTCAACTTCTTCTCCTAAGTAACCAGTGGGTAAATTGGGATGAAACTTCACAGAAAGCATCCTCTCAATGACCTCACCAGAATTCCTTCACATTTTTGGGATCTATGCAGAATTCTGGTTTCCATGCCAACGAAACCAAAAAAACTTTAAAATTCTTCTTCTCCCGAACTGGTTGGTAGATTTTCAAATAATTTTGTAGAAATGTTCCTTGGATGACCCTCTATCAGATTCCTTCAAGCCATGTTGATTGGTCAAAAAAGATGGCCACCAGGGGGGTGGGGCTATTTTGCCTTATATGGCTATAGTGAAAACTTAAGAAATATTCTTCATACAGCTTAAGTGAAAAAGAACAAAAATCAGGTAAGCGATCCAGGGCCATCATGGCCCTCTTGTTTATAAATGTTTTGAATGGGCAATGTCTTAACCCTTTCCTAAATACAACAATACCGCAGCAGACGACTTTGAAAAATCTGAAAATTCTCAATAAATGAGTGTTCAACTATTAAATAGAGTTGAAAAATTGTGGCAAAAGGAGAAATTGCTCGTTTTGAGCAATTTCTCCTTTTGTCACAGTGTTTTCAAAAGTCGTCTGCAGCAGAGACGTCAGAAAGCGTCTATATGTGGGAAAGGGTTCATAATTGTAAATTACTTTTTATTTTATGTAAGAATACAGTATAATGCATAATTTATACAATGATTCATAATGATGGTTTATAGATTTGTGAAATCAATTGGAAACCACCATTCAAGTAAAAATAAAAATTCTGCAAAAATTAATACTTATAAAGCTTTAAACCCTTTCCTGCAGACAGTACATCTGTAGCGCAGATGTCTTTGAAGAAATCTTGGCAGAAATTAGGAAAATCTTATTGAATGAAAGTTGAATTAAGTTATAGATTTGAAAAACAATGTGGCAAAAATTGAAATTGCTTCCTTTGCCAAATTTTTGTCAAAAGTCATCTACTGCAGATGTGTCAAAGTATCAATATGTGGAAAAGGGTTAAAGGGAATAAATAAAGTAGATCCATCACTTTGACTCTTTACTCTTTCCGTTATCTGTAATATTATCGGTAGGCATAAGGGTTTTAAAGTGACGGTATTTTGGGCTCATGGTTTTTAAATAACAAAAACAATTTTGATAATAACTTAAGGTCAAAAGTAAACATCAAGATATGGATTATGTTCTACTTAATAAGTTTTTGTATTGTTAATTTGCTTTGTTAAGTTGAAAATAAGCAAATATAAACTTAATGTGTTTGTCTACAAGGGAATATGCAGCAATAAATCACATGATAAATCCTTTTCCACATACATGTACAACAAATCTGCAAAAAATGAATTTAAATACATCTATTCTTATATATGGAAAATCTCACTGATTGAAGTTAGGATTATTGAATGTAGCTTAAAGCATTTTGACAAAAGGATACATTGCTTATTTTAAGTAATTCCTTCATTTGTCGTGATGTTTTCTAACGTCTATTGCTGCAGAGACTTCAGAAAGTGTTTGTATGTGAGAAGTCTATTACAACAAATCACACCATGCAGCCCTTTCCCACAATATACAACAAATCCAAAGCAGACGGCTTAGAAGACATGCAGACGACTTTGGAAATAAGTGGACAAAAATATAGAAAATCCCTATAAATAAGGAAAAAGGAGAAATTGCTCTTTTTGAGCAATTTCTTAATTTGTCACTATTTTTTCAAAAGTCGGCTGCTGCAGAGGCGTCAGAAAGCATCTATATGAGGGATAGGATAAAGATGTGACTCCAAATTAAATGGATTTAATTCCTTGTTAAAAACATTATGTTTTGTATGTAGTTGTAGAGACCAATTGCCCTGATTGAGCATAATCTATTTTATAGCTTCTATAGACCCATTTGATAATGTACACTACATGTACATGTATATCATGTAAAGAGATGAGAGAATCTGAGTGCGATACTCTTTAACTCTTTCAAAAAAAGACCCTTGGTTCTTTAACGCGTTTAGTGTATAGTATTGATACAGTATTTTCATGGAACAGTATTTTTACCTAGTTGAGTTGGAGACACTTATTAGAACCTCAGAAAAGTTCCAGAACCCGAAGCGGGATTTGAACCGCGGACCTCTAGAATGATAGTCCAGAGTGTTAACGGAGTGTTAACGACTTAACCAACGGGTTTCTAAAAAATACTTCGAGTACTTCTAGCATATTTGGTCTTGGTACAAGACATGTTTTGGCCAGACACGGTCCATGCACTGTCTATGGGAGAATAAGTTATAATGTTATTGTTTTATTTATTTTGTTTTACAACAACCAAAAAAAAAAGTTGTATGTTATAGTCGTTTGTCCTGATTTTGTCAATTTATTGTATTTATATTGATTTTGTATGCACAAAATGCTCGTAAAATATGCAAAAAAATAAACAGAGAGATGAAACACAATAAAACATGATTTATGAATTGTTGATACGTCTTGCTTTATACGAATATTTTATTTTTTGACAGAGCTCTAATCCTTAGTATACAAACAATATTGTTGGTACTCAACATAATCGTCTCAGTGAGTAAACTCTTTTTGCGTACCTACAGTATAGGCTTTGAAAACTAAATAAAAGATATACTGGCTGGAAAATACCGTCTACTCCTTCTAGTTTGGAATCCACCGCTGCCGGGTGGTTAGAGTGGGTTATTTAACCCTTTCCCTCATATAGACGCTTTCTGACGCCTCTGCAGTAGACGGCTTTTTGAAAACATAGTGACAAAAGAAGAAATTGCACAAAACGTGCAATTTCTCCTTTTGACACAATGTTTTCCACTTTTAGTCATAGGTTATCCATTCAATTATAGAGATATTCCATTTTTAGCTCGACTATTCGAAGAATATGAGAGCTATACTACTCACCCTGGCGTCGGCGTCCACGTCACACTTTGGTTAAGGTTTTGCATGCAAGTTCTTAAATACTACATGTATTGCATTGAAACTTTCTACAACCCTACCAAACTATCACACCAATGTAGATTATCAAGTTAGATAACTCTATTCTGCATTTTATGCAAGTTATGGCCCTTTTTTACTTAGAAATTCTGGTTAAAGTTTTACGTGCAACTAAAGTAAGAGTCCATATCTCAGTATTTAATTGATGCATTGCATTGAAACTTTATACAGCACTACCCAACTATCACACCTATGTAGATTATCAAGTTAGATAACTCTATCCTGCATTTTATGCAAGTTATGGCCCTTTTTTTACTTAGAAATTCTGGTTAAAGTTTTGCGTGCAACTAAATTAAGAGTCCATATCTCAGTATTTACTTGATGCATTGCATTGAAACTTTCTACAACCCTACCCAACTATCACACCTGTGTAGATTATCATCTAAGATAACTCTATCCTGCATTTTATGCAAGTTATGGCCCTTTTTTTACTTAGAAATTCTGGTTAAAGTTTTGCATGCAACTAAATTAAGAGTCCATATCTCAGTATATACTTGATGCATTGCATTGAACCTTTATACAACCCTACCCAACTATTACACCTATGTAGATTAACAAGTTAGATAACTCTATCCTGCATTTTAGGCAAGTTATGGCACTTTTTTTTACTTAGAAATTCTGGTTAAAGTTTTGCGTGCTACTAAATTAAGAGTCCATATCTCAGTATTTACTTGCTGCATTGCATTGAAACTTTCTACAACCCTACCCAACTATTACACCTGTGTAGATTATCAAGTATGATAGCTCTATTCTGCATTTTATGCAAGTTATGGCCCTTTTTTTACTTAGAAATACTGGTTAAAGTTTTGCGTGCAACTAAATTAAGAGTCCACGTCTCAGTATATACTTGATGCATTGTGTTGAACCTTTATACAACCCTACCCAACTATCACACCTATGTAGATTATCAAGTATGATAACTCTATCCTGCATTTTATGCAAGTTATGGCCTTTTTGGACTTATAAATTCTGGTTAAAGTTTTGCATGCAACTACATAAAGAGACCATCTCTTAGTAACTACTTGATGCATTGCATTGAAACGTTATACAGCCCTTACCAACCAGCATTTTATGCAAGTTATGGACCTTTTTGGACTTAGAAATTCTGGTTAAAGTTTTGCAACTACATTTAGAGTGTAATCTCAGTAACAACTTGAACAATTGTATTGAAACTTTATACAACCTTTCCCAATTGTACAACTATAAACACAACCAATTAAGATAACTCTATCCTGTATATGGTGCAAATTGTTGCCCTTTTTTTACTTAGAAATTATGGTTAAAGGTTTGCGTGCAACTACATTAAGAGTCCATATCTTAGTAACTACTTGATGCATTCCATTGAAAGGTTATACAACCCTATCTAACCATCAAACCTATGAAAATAATCATGTTAAATAACACTATCCTGCATATAATGCAAATTATCACCCACTAAGAAATTGTGGTTAATGTTTTGCATGCAACTACATTAGAGTCCATTATCTCGGTAACTTAAATAAGCGGTGGAATAGTCGAGCGCGCTGTCCTCCGACAGCTCTTGTTTGACAACATGTTCAAAGTCGTCTGCTGCTGTATTGTCGTATGAGGGAAAGGGTTAAATCGCCACTCAATGGGGTCACGGTGGAGTGCCCTTGTCCAAAGCACATTTCCTAGTAGCCTAGTACTGGTTTGTTAACACAGAGATGGTGAATAAGTGAACTGCCGCTGTTATATAACGGATATAATGATGAAATTACGTAAAGCACCATACATACAAACACATCCTTATATAGTCATATGAAATTTATTTATCCATCTGTCTGTCCTGGTGACCGAGTACTTGTGGGGTGTTCTTTTTTCCTAAAGACGCACACCACACTTATAAAGACCCACGACAACCATCACCCCTAAAGACACTTAGATAAATATTTGTTTTGTTTGTTTTATAACGGGTATCTTATTTGTATATTAATGCTATTCATTTCGTAAAAGGGGAATAATTACGAAATGAATAGCATACTTGTGGGTTGCATCCCACAAGTTTGAAACAAAAGAAATAACCCCACAAATACACTTCATAGGTACGGACGGACTCATGGGAGAGTGACACTTAGATAAATAGTTTTTTTAAATTTGTTATAACGGATATCTCATTTGCATATTAATGTTATTCATTCCGTGAAAGGGGGTTAATTACGGAATGAATTGCATACTTGTGGGGTGCACCCCACAAAAAAACATCAAACGAAATAACCCCACAAGTACTCTCCCATGAGTCCGTCCGTATGTACACCAGCTGGTCTGCCAAAGCCGTCCAATCCAACTAATGGAGATCACCAACGATTTCTAGTAAACGAATTGTAATGAAGGCTTTTAACTATTTCCCACATACACACAATTTGCAGCAGCCGACTTTGAAAACATCTGGGCAAGAACATGTTATATCTTTGGTACATGCAGGGAGTATCTATCTGCATGTACACTGTTAATAAATTCCTTTGTGTGATTGTAGGATAAGTGTCAGTGAGCAGATATCACTTAACATATCCCAGCAAGCACTGTACTTATCCCTCTGTCCCCGCTCTCTTTCGTACGCTTGGTCATTCTTACTTTAGATCCAAAAGGATGAAGCATCTTACTTTCATTCAAACTAGATATGAGCCATCCCGCGAGAAAACAAAACATTATGGCCTCTGCGTAAAGTATCGTCCCGGATCAGCCTAAGCATGCCGCGCAGGCTAACCCGGACAAACACTCTTCGCCTCCTTTGGATTTTCTGTTTCAGGAATCATTACTTTATACCTCTTTCCCCCTGACACGGAATGTGTCGACTCGGATCAGTCTGCGCAAGCTGATCTGGATCGATACATTACGCAGAGGCCGTAATGTTGGTTTTCTCGCGGGACGGTTCATATCGTCAAAAACCACTATCCAGTCTCCATTTGTACATTTATGTATATACGACAGTAAAGTACAGGCAACCAGAGTATTTAATCCCCTGGACCTGGGTTACAAGAATAGAAATACTGTTTTTAGTACGTAGGCCTACATTTTGACATTACATGTATCCCGTAAAAACAGTATGAACACTAAACCCTTACCCTCATATAGACACTTTCTGACGCCTCTGCAGCAGACGGCTTTTTGAAAACATATTGACAAAAGAAGAAATCGCTCAAAACGAGCAATTTCTCCTTTTGTCACAATGTTTTCCACTTTTAGTCATATGTTATCCATTCAATTATAAAGATTTTCTATTTTTTGACAAAATATGTTCAAAGTCGTCTGCTGCAGATTTGTCGTGTGAGGGAAAGGGTTAAGGTGCTGACCTCCAGATGGATATCAACATTTTGAAATTTGAAACATCAGCAATTATTACTTATAGTAACAACACAGTAAGTAATACATAGATCCAAACTATTTTGGCAGTTAAAATGTTGAAAAACAGTCAATTGAAAGTCATGAAAATGTACAAAATTTGGCTTACTGGGTATGTCTACCCGGTAAAAAGAAGCATACACGATCAATATTTAGATGTTTATTGTACTGGAAAGTTAAATTATTCTTTTAATTTTATCCCATGGCAGAATCATGATTCTAATATTTCAAGAAAACATTTCAACAGTTTTAAAACTTTGACTATACATGAACTATCTATAATCTAGGGTTCGGCACATTTAAACCAAATATAACGTCAATTGATATATCTCTATCAAATAACACATGTATATAACTATCTACCTGGCTTTGTAACATTAGTGCGCGAGTGCCTCAGCACCAGTGCATATATTGGTTGTGAATAAACTATCACTGGTGCAATGGGCTTGCGCATGCGCCGTGTTAATCGTCTTGATCGCGCATGCGCCGTATTTTACCGTCTGCTCTCGGATATTTATGTAGCAGTTTGTCACTAGACTGGTTCTCGTTTAAAGGAGTGTTTATAAAAAGATACTATTCCTTCTTTAAAAGTCAGTTCGACCGTCACCGGTACATTCCCCCCACCCCAACCCGCTGTTTGATCAGTCTTGATCTGATTAGTCTTACTTCTCTTTTTGACGTTTGACAAAAAGTCATTGCCACAAGCGTCATTCATCTACCACCAATGGGCAGAAAGTAAATATGAAAAAGCAGCCGGTTGCTTGTAAAGTCTGGTGTGAAGTGCTGGTGTGAGAAAGCATGGATGAGTTGGCCGTCGTGATATGACTGCTGAAAACTTGTTGATAAAAACGGTGGTCGGGTCATATTGAATACAGTCAAACCTGTGCTCAAAGACCACATGTACAGTTGTATTGAAAGACCCTGTCCATAGCAATTTCACTTTTAATTTCCCAATTGATGATTTTCCGCATAAATGACCCTGCAATTAAAGATCATCACCTGTGAGCAGAGACCAGATTGTTCTCATGTTACGTCGAGAATGTTTGTATTGTTTGTTTGTTTGTGTTTATTTACCCTCGCCCGGCGGAAATAGCTATCAGGCGAGGAGACAAAGTTAGATACAAGGGAGTCCTGGTTCGATTCCCTAGCCATTCCGAAAAGACCCTTTGGTTCCTGTACGTGCCCGGTGTATAGCACCGATACACGCGAGGTTATTTTTCCTGGAAAGGACCAGTACGTGACCTGTAGTTGAGTGGGAAACGCTTAAAAGCAGCCCTCAAATTTACAGAACCTTGACCAGTTTGAACCCCATACCTATGTATGTGTGTTAACCACTGCGACACCCAGCCACTCTTCTATTTGTATGTTTATATTACCCAGTCTCTCTTTATATATGCCACCGCCTCGCGGGTTCACTCCCCGGCCAGGTTAAACGAAATACTTTAAAATGGTAAATATGGCTGCACTCCATATGGCTCATAGATTTGCGAGATTAGCTGACTGGCTGGTGTCAGGATAAATGGACTAGAAGTACAGATAACTAACCCAGGAAACGCCATGATATAACTGAAAACAATGTTGGAAGCGGCGTTAAACACCAAACAATCAATCTATCAATCAATATATGCCAAGTCGAGCCCCGTAGGCTCGGTCGGTAGCAACGCGGGCTGTCAATCCAGAGGTTTTTACTTCGAATCCCAGCTCGACCCACATTCTTTCCGACGTTTGACAAAAGTCACTGTGACATGCGTCATTCATTTTTTGACCAATGGGCTAACAGTCTATGTGGAAAAGAAGCCAGTTGCTTGGAAAGTATGTTGTGTTGAGTACTGGTATGAGAAAGCCTTGAAACGCATGAGTAGGTGAACTGGTCGCCGTGATATGACTGAACAATTGTTGAAAACGGCGTTAAACCCCAATCAACTAATATATATATGCCTACACCCGAACAGTCACGTTAGTATAGTGTCTGTCTATATTTCGAGTTCAGTGGACCAAATAATGTATAATTCATAGTTCTCGGTCAATTAATTGTCACAATTAAATGACCTAACATGTGTCAGGGGGACAAAGGGATGGCTAAATATGGTACTGTATCAAGATGAAAAAAGACAAGTTTACATAACCGGTTTTCCGTCCCATATAACGTCTCTGTGTATATAAAAAGATGTAGATTTCAGCATTGATCGGATGCACTCGTCCGCACCAGTGGCTCCAACCGTCAGCCAAAGCGCGGCGTGTAAAAAGATGTCCCAGTTATACGAATCCCTGTGGGCGAATATGTACAATGTGTTTTATTGGGAGTTTTACGCCGTTTTCAACAGTATGTTAGTTATATTTCGTCGACAGTTTACTTATGAATTCATGACTCCTTCGTACAAACCAGTACTAGGCAAACCAGTACTAGCCTAGAAGATGTGCCTTGCCTAAGGGCAGCCCACCGTGACCGTCGCGACTGGCCAGTACTAGCCTATAAGATGTGCCTTGCCTAAGGGCAGCCCACCATGACCGTCGCGACTGGCCAGTACTAGCCTAGAAGATATGCATTGTCTAAGGGCAGCCCACCATGACCGTTGCGACTGGCGAGTACTACCCTAGTAGATGTGCCTTGCATAAGGGCACCCCACCATGACCGTTGCGACTGGCCAGTACTCGCATAGGAGATGTTCCTTGCCTAAGGGCACCCCCACCATGACCGTTGCGACTGGCCAGTACTACCCTAGGAGATGTGCCTTGTCTAAGGGCACCCCGCCATGACCGTCGCGACTGGCCAGTACTACCCTAGGAGATGTGCATTGCATAAGGGCACCCCGCCATGACCGTCGCGACTGACCAGTACTAGCCTAGGAGATGTGCATTGCCTAAGGGCACCCCCACCATGACCGTTGCGACTGGCCAGTACTACCCTAGGAGATGTGCATTGCATAAGGGCACCCCGCCATGACCGTCGCGGCTGACCAGTACTAGCCTAGGAGATGTGCATTGCCTAAGGGCACCCCGCCATGACCGTCGCGACTGGCCAGTACTACCCTAGGAGATGTGCCATGTCTAAGGGCACCCACGATGACCGTCGCGACTGGCCAGTACTACCCTAGGAGATGTGCATTGCATAAGGGCACCCCACGATGACCGTCGCGACTGACCAGTACTAGCCTAGGAGATGTGCATTGCCTAAGGGCACCCCGCCATGACCATTGCGACTGACCAGTACTCGCATAGGAGATGTGCCTTGTCTAAGGGCACCCCACGATGACCGTCGCGACTGGCCAGTTCTAGCCTAGGAGATGTGCATTGCATAAGGGCACCCCACGATGACCGTCGCGACTGACCAGTACTAGCCTAGGAGATGTGCATTGCATAAGGGCACCCCACAATGACCGTCGCGACTGACCAGTACTAGCCTAGGAGATGTGCATTGCCTAAGGGCACCCCGCCATGACCATTGCGACTGACCAGTACTAGCCTAGGAGATGTGCATTGCCTAAGGGCACCCCGCCATGACCATTGCGACTGACCAGTACTAGCCTAGGAGATGTGCATTGCCTAAGGGCACCCCGCCATGACCATTGCGACTGACCAGTACTAGCCTAGGAGATGTGCCCCATCATGACCGTCGCGACTGATCAGTACTAGCCTAGGAGATGTGCATTGCCTAAGGGCACCCCATCATGACCGTCGCGACTGACCAGTACTAGCCTAGAAGATGTGCATTGCCTAAGGGCAGCCCACCATGACCGTCGCGACTGGCCAGTACTAGCCTAGGAGATGTGCATTGCATAAGGGCACCCCCACCATGACCGTCGCGACTGGCCAGTACTAGCCTAGAAGATATGCCTTGCCTCAGGGCACCCCACCATGACCGTCGCGACTGGCCAGTACTAGCCTAGAAGATATGCCTTGCCTCAGGGCACCCCACCATGACCGTCGCGACTGACCAGTACTAGCCTAGGAGATGTACCTTGCCTAAGGGCACCCCCATCATGACCGTCGCGACTGACCAGTACTAGCCCAGTAGATGTGCCTTGCCTAAGGGCACCCCCATCATGACCATCGCGACTGACCAGTACTAGCCTAGTAGATGTGCCTTGCATAAGGGCACCCCCACCATGACCGTTGCGACTGACCAGTACTAGCATATGATATGTGCCTTGCCTAAGGGCACCCCCCACCATGACCGTTGCGACTGGCCATTACTACCCTAGGAGATGTGCCTTGTCTAAGGGCACCCCGCCATGACCGTCGCGACTGGCCAGTACTAGCCTATGAGATGTGCCTTGCCTAAGGGCACCCCGCCATGACCGTCGCGACTGGCCAGTACTAGCCTATGAGATGTGCCTTGCCTAAGGGCACCCCGCCATGACCGTCGCGACTGGCCAGTACTAGCCTATGAGATGTGCCTTGCCTAAGGGCACCCCGCCATGACCGTCGCGACTGGCCAGTACTAGCCTATGAGATGTGCCTTGCCTAAGGGCACCCCGCGATGACCGTCGCGACTGGCCAGTACTAGCCTATGAGATGTGCCTTGCCTAAGGGCACCCCACGATGACCGTCGCGACTGGCCAGTACTAGCCTATGAGATGTGCCTTGCCTAAGGGCACCCCACGATGACCGTCGCGACTGGAGATCTAACCCGGGACTCCCGTTTCCAAATCTCCAACGCTTTTTTTCCTACTGCGAACATTTACTCGTAGCTTGTTGTGATTGTTTGCATGGTGTTTTCAACACTATTTCAATCATATCACGGCTTTCCTTGTGTAAGTTACCAGTACTACCAGTAAGCACTGGTCCGCCTTACGAGCGGTGAACAAGGGCTCGATCACCGGTCGGGTCATATCAAAGACGTTACAATGGTAGTAATTACTACCCTCCCCGGCGCCCAGGGTTGAAATGATCGCATAGCAACTGATGAATCGGTTTGATAATAAATGATACCGGTAGCCGAGTCTAGGATATGTGCATTGCCAACGGGCACTCCATCACGACCGCCGCGACTTGGGATCGAATCCGGGACTCCTGGCTCGAAATCTCTGACGCTAACACATTGGCCACGACGGATTCCTGCGAAAATATACACAGAGAGACAGACAGACAGACAGACAGACACACGCGGACGGTTATACAGACAGACAGAGAAACAGACAGACAGACAGACAGACACACGCTGACAGATATACAGAGCTGTGACAGAAAGTAGAAGCACGAATCAGTTATTTATCCATTCTTGTATTCATGTTTCATCAACGTTCTATTGTATCGGTAAATATTACTCACTCACTCGCCCCATCTACTAGCTTATCAAATTTCCCTGTGGTCGCCTCCAATCAGTCAAGCAGAAATGTATTTGATCAATTTAGCAAAATAAATTCTATTTACCCAGCGTGAACCCCCGACGTTTTAATCCTCATTGGACCGAAAACTGTTCTCAATGTGTGTGAATGTTTAGGACGGGTGGATTTTTTTGGAACTCGGGTAAGTCTTTATTTATTTATTTAATAATCCCGTCAATGTATGTATACATCTATATGTTAATTGAACCTAATTTGGGTTTGTTTGATTGTTTATTATACGGTTCAAATAACCAGTATGATGTATCTGTCATAGTTATCGTGTTTATTACATGTATATTTCCATCTGTTATTAACTCGCTGCATATGTTTTGACATTTTTTATGGGCGTGTCTTTTTCTAAGGCCCTACACTGCTATATGATTTTTACCGTCTAATCTGTGTGTCCACGTTATTCAACATTCATTTATTGAGAAATATCATCGAAAACTCCATTCGTATTCGCCTACCCGCTATATTTTGACATTTTCTAAGGGCATGCAGAGCTCTAGATATAGAGCGTTTTTCATGTTCTAAAATTCTTATTTGACCCCATAACCCTATGTTGTGGGTACTCAAAAGAATCGTCTCAGTGAGACGATTCTTTTAAGTACCCACAAAATAAGGTTTGCTTTAATAATAAGAGAGAAATTGCGGGAAAAAGAGCTGAATACCCTCTCCTTATCTGGACCTCTGGGCGTGTCTATTTATAACCTGCTATGTGATTATTTCAAACACAGGGATCGTCTCGGTGGTGTTGTGCTAAAGCGTACGACTCGGTTGCAGGAGGTCGTGGATTCGATCCCCGGCTGGGTCATACCAAATAATCTAAAAATTGTAGTATTGGCTTTCCCTCCTCCATGGCGTTCAACTCTTTGGTAAGCATTGCGACTGACTCGCTGATGTCCGGACAATTCTTCGAGTAGTAACTTACACAGTATTAAAGCGTCGTGGTTTAACTGAAACATTGTTGAAAGTTGCGTAAAACACTATGCAAACAGAAATAAAAAACAGGTACACCTGGTGTAACAGTAATATATCAATCTATATATATATCTATAAACCTATAATCGTAATAACAAATCATACTTTTCTACCGTTTAAATAAGCCCATTGTTTACAACGATTCTTATTATCGTGATACTGGCCCGGGGCTTATTACAACCCGTTGTGTCGCATATAAAGGGGAATGTGAGAGAAATTAGTGGGGCTACAAGTCTATTATGTTATCTAAGAGTTACATCAATGGCTAAGACTCTTTAAACAATGGTAATATGGTGCTTTTTCCCCTGGCGCTCAGGATTGTTGGGTTTGCATTACGACTCGAGCCCCGGTAGCTCAGTCGGTAACGACGCGGGCTGTCAATCAAGGGGTTGTGAGTTCGAATCCCGGCTCGGCAAACTTTCTTTCCGACGTTTGACAAACGTCATTGCGACATGCGTCATTCGTCTTCCACCAATGGGCTAAGTCTATGTGGAAAAGCAGCCAGTTGCTTGTGAAGATTGTTGTGTGGAGTACTGGTGTGCGAAAACCAGGAAACACATGAGTAGGTGAACTCGACGCCGTGATATGTCTGAGAAATTGTTAAATCGGCGTTAAACCCCAATCAATCAATCAATCAATCAATCAATCAATCAATTAATTGCATTACGACTGCTCGCAGGTGTCAGGATAAACGGACCCATAGTATAGGTAACTTACCCAGGAAACTACGAAGATGAGTGAAGAAGTCAACAGTATAGAGCCTAGTTAGACGGTGTGAATGGTCGGACTTGATACTGGTGGCACATAATTCACTCAATCGGTTTCAGCAGTCAAATGGTTAAATTACAAGATCATAAAGTATGTACAATAATGGAAATTTCGAAATATCAAAAGGTGTTGTCCTAACAACGTCATGTTTACAAGTGATGACTGTGGATCATGTTTCTATTAATGGTATCATATTTCTCCTGTCATTATCATTAATTTCAACGCGTTTTGAGCAAGTGACTTACAAAAATACTGCGACATACCGTGGCCGAGAGTTCGATCGGCGGAGTCGTCATCTTACGGTTTCGGGATCGAATCCCGAGATGCGTGGGGGGTCAACCTTTGGGATCCCCCAAACACACTACCGCCTCGATGGTGTTGTGGTAGAGCGTCCGTCTCACACGGGTTCGATCCCCTTCAAGGATTGGAGACATCGGTCAGTTATCTCCCTTTAATACTCTCTACATATAGCGAGGTCCTATCATTTGGTTTCCTCTGTTTTTATCATTGGTTTCTTTGCACTGGATGGTGCACTTATAATTGCATTTTCTTGGCCAACTAGTATTAGATTGATTAGTAATTCCATATTTGTTTTCTTTAAACACTGCTATGTAATTTTTTTCTTTTGAATCATCACTTTAATTAACACATTTATGATTAATGTGTACAGAGTAATTGCAATATCTCATTGCGAAATAGCGATAAAGACAAAGGATTCCAACTAAAAGGACCTACCAACTATTTGGTATTCCTTGGTCTTTATCTGACAAGGGAGATAATATAATTATCACTAATGTCCCTCATTGACTACGTAGTACTAGACAGGGATATCGAGGGCTTGGCGTGAAACGGTTGTAACTTAAATTGGTATTTTTTTACCAAGGTAAATCACCTCGCCATAAAGTCTTTATAAGCGTTAAATCATTTTACTTGGTAAACAATGGAAATTTAGGTGCCATTGCTCGTTCCGAGCAATGGCACCTAAATTTGCATTGTTTATAAAGGGGTCAAAATTGCCCTTAAACCAGGGTTTTCAAAATAGGTTTTTAGTTACAACCGTTTCACGCCAAGTCCTCGATATGTGACTCGCGGAATGTCACTCACTACCATGTAACTTGACTTGACTTGGTATGACACGCCCAAAAGGTAGATAACATTGTAGAAAGTGGTTCATAATTAACAATACTCTCCCTTTTCACAAAAATCAATGTAATGTATCTGCTAAGAAAACGTAAATTCTTACTTTCATTGTATTTCGGAAATTGCAAAAATGGATGGAATTGAGGATTATCATGGTTGTAAACACATCTCAATCCTACATGTAAACTTGTTCCGTTTATAACCGTGTTTTTCGTTAATGAAAGCGCCGGGGATTTGTAACCGGGCGTCCCGTGTTCGATTCCCAGTTGAGACGGTCACGGTGGAGTGACCTTGGGCTGAGCACCTTTTCAAACCTAGCACTGGTTTGTTCACCCAGGGATCATGAAAAAGCGAGTTGTCGCTGTGATATGATTTAAGTAGCGTTGAAAATTGCAATTTGAATCGCAAATTAAACTGTATTTTTAACTGGTGAATGTACGTAAATGTGTTTGTTTATATGAGCATAACAGTTTGATATAGTAACATATCCGTATCAAACGTATTTTTGCATAATTGTTTCAAGTGTTGTTATATAAATATATCTGTTTATTTTATGTTTCCATATACACAATCAAACATCACCAAACGAATTAAAGCTATCATACCCATTGTTGAATCTTTTCTCGAAAAGGTTGGCTATGTAGGGATTTAACACAAACATTTCACCGTCTTTCCTTGACTTTCGTTTCGACAAGGATTCACAGCCAAACATTGCACCTAAATGTGGGTATCTGTTATGTACATGCATGTACATAACTACGTGTGCATGTACGCATGTATATACATATACATACTAGCAGTCACAATTGCACACAACAAACACAAATCACAGCATTAACTTACATTCTTGATACACCGACTCACCCAATCATTAATTTATACTACCATTGCAAATATGTATATATGTTATGATATGAACTACTATGTTTTTGTTTCATGTTTTGTCATTGCTGTATAATAGTCTTATGTTTCTTGAATGTTGTATACGTATAGTACTCTCCATATAAAGAATTACTTACTTACTTACTACTTCAAAGCATAAAATAAGCACTTACACCTTCATTCAATTGAAATGAATTTCATTGAAGTGGATTTCAAGATCCAGGTTTCGCCTGACCAAGTTCATGTCAATGGGTGTTAACCCTTTCCCTCATATAGACTATCTCTTGACACCTCTGCAGCAGATGGCTTTTTTGAAAACATTGTGACAAAAGAAGAAATTGCTCAAAACGAGCAATTTCTCCTTTTGCCACAATGTTTTCCACTTTTAGTCAAAGGTTATCCATTCAATCTTGGAGATTTTCTATTTTTTGTCAAAATATGTTCAAAGTCGTCTACTGCAGAATTGTCGTTTGATGGACAGGGTGTTGAATCGTTCACTGAACTAAACTAATATTTGACCGGTTCAACGACCTTATTCCATTGTATTTGACCGCCTGACCCAAAGCGTCATAACAATGTCCATTGACATAATCCTCGGTTGTATACGCCGACATTACTCATATCGAGAGCTTGGCGTGAAACGGTTGTAACTTAATATTTTTTTTTTTTACCAAGGTTAATCACCTCGCCAAAAAGTCTTTATAAGCGTTAAATCATTTTACTTGGTAAACAATGGAAATTTAGGTGCCATTGCTCGTTCTGAGCAATGGCACCTAAATTTGCATTGTTTACAAAGGGGTCAAAATTGCCCCTAAACCAGGGTTTTTAAAATAGGTTTTTTGTTACAACCGTTTTAACGCCAAGCCCTCGATATAAACATCACAATGTTGTTTTTAAGCGTCACGTTGCACCTTGGTGAGAAATAAAAGCTTGATGGAATGCAACTATCTAACTTGATCTTAACCTTTTTCTCTCATACGACAATTCTGAAGCAGACGTCTTTGAACATAGTTTTGTCAAAAAATAAAAAAACCTCTAAAATTGAATGGATAACGTATGACTAAAAGTGGCAAACATTGTGGCAAAAGGAGAAATTGGTAGTTTTGAGCAATTTCTTCTTTTGTCACTATGTTTTCAAAAAGCCGTCTGCTGCGGAGGCGTCAGAAAGCGTCTATATGAGGGAAAGGGTTAATATACGACAGAGATCTAGATAAGTAGCGTATTACACATTCCCAAATCATTCTTTGACACTCAAACCTTATGTTGTGGGTACGCAAAAGAACATATGGTTTGGTTGAGTAATAAGAGAGATAGTTGTGGGAAAATACCAGTTCACTCGTCCTTATCTAGTACACTGATACGAGCGTTTGCTACTACAGTGAGTTACGGTCTCGTACCAAAGATCCCGTGTTCGAGTCCCGTGATGAGTTCGACATTGTTCCACACAAACAGCGCGAGTACTGGTTAAGTCTCCAGGAAGCAGACATCGGGCGTGATTAATAATCAACTGAAAGCTTGTTTCGCAACCAATGTAAAATAAATAAGTTTAAACTAACAATGACATGTATGGTTCATGGGGCATGTTTTTCTCCCATTTCTTCTTTTTTGTTATATGTGGTTTTTTTGCTATACATATGTCACTATTATTAAATATGTACTTACCTAGTTACTTACTTACTGCCTAGTCAAGGCGCAACGATTATAATTGAATACCTTTGAGCAAGATACATTTCCTAGCCTAGTACTGATTTGTACCCAGGGATCATGTATAAATGAACTGTTGACGTAATATAACTGAAATAATGTTGAAAACGGCGGAGAAGCCGAAAGTCTGCATCATAAATTCACAATGAAAACTTGTTTCGCAATCGATGTGAAATAAGTAAGTTTAAACTAAACTAAGGTCTGGTTTTAATGAGATTGATTTAATTCCAATGAGCCGAGCCCCGGTAGCTCAATTGGTTGCGACGCGGGCTGTCAATCCAGGGGTTGTGAGTTCGAATCCCGGATCGGCCAACTTTCTTTCCGACGATTGACAAAAGTCAATGCGACATGTGTCATTCGTCTTCCACCAATGGGCTATGTGGAAAAGCAGCCAGTTGCTTGGGAAGATTGTTGTGTTGAGTACTGGTGTGAGAAAACCAGGAAATGCATGAGTAGGTGAACTGGCCGCCGTGATATACTGAGAAATTGTTAAAAACTGCGTTAAACCCCAATCAATCAATCAATCAATTAATTAATTTAATTCCAATGAGCTAAAAGATACAAACCATTAACATTGATAACTAGGTCACCTTGAAAGACATGCCTATAATTAGAAAAAAATCCGCCTATTCATCGCATGTGTTGGTCACTCAGGATAAGTTTCACCCGTGTCATATCATCTCCATTCGGATGCTTTCTGTGATATTTGACACCGTGAATTGATCATGCTATATAATCTACTGACATTTCTCAATACTCAACTTCAAAGCATAAAATAAGTACTTACAACTTCATTCAATTGAAATGAATTGCATTGAAGTGGATTTCAAGACCCAGGTTTTCGCCTGCGTCAAGACCGGAGTATGCCACTGATGGGATTAAAGTCTCTGTAAAATGGAAGCCAGATGCATGGAAGTAATGTTGTGTGAAATAGTACTTGGATATAAGTGACCTCATCCTGACGTTTGTGCAAAGATTCATTTTATTATGGTTTTCATGTTGTTGTTGTTTTTTGTTTTGTTTTTTTTTATATCAAATTTGTGTTTTTGTGTTAAGAAAACACTTACTGATGAGAGAAAAAATGTAGAAAACATTAACATTCATATACACAGCTCTAGATAAGGGGCATTTTTCATGTTCTTAAATCCCTTTTTGACATTCAAACCCTATGCTGTTGGTACTCAAAAGAATCGTCTCAGTTAGACGATTCTTTTGAGTACCCACAACATATGATTTTGTTGAGTAATAAGAGAAGAATTGTGGGGAAAAGACCCGTTAACTCACTCTTATCTAGTCCTCTGCATATATTTAAATAAAGATCAGGATCCGGGTTATAGTGCCTGGAATTACAATACAGTAACACTTGTGTTAAGGGTCACCTCTGATGGGCAGCCAACTTGTTTTAAGCAGCCATAAGAAGATTAACCAAAACAACATTTTCTCCTCTCTATTTAATTTGTATTAAGCAGTCACGTGTGTTCAACAGCCGAACTTTGAAGTTTTCCCTGCCGAGCCCCGGTAGCTCAGTCGGTAGCGACGCGGGCTGTCAATCCAGGGGTTGTGAGTTCGAATCCCGGCTCGGCCAACTTTCTTTCCGACGATTGACAAAAGTCAATGCGACATGCGTCATTCGTCTTCCACCAATGGGCTAAGTCTATGTGGAAAAGCAGCCAGTTGCTTGGGAAGATTGTTGTGTAGAGTACTGGAGTGAGAAAACCAGGAAATGCATGAGTAGGTGAACTGGCCGCCGTGATATAACTGCGAAATTGTTAAAAACGGCTTTAAACCCCAATCAATCAATCAATTGAGGTTTTTCCTGCATGGCTGCTTAACCCTTTCCCTCATACGACAATTCTTCAGCAGACGACTTTGAACGTATTATGTCAAAACATAGAAAATCTCCATTATTAAATGGATAACATTGTGGCAAAAGGAGAAATTGCACGTTTTGTGCAATTTCTTCTTTTGTCACTATGTTTTCAAAAAGCCTTTCCCTCATACGACAATTCTGCAGCAGACGACTTTGAACATATTTTGTCAAATAATGGAAAATCTCTATAATTGAATGGATAACCTATGACTAAAAGTGGAAAACATTGTGACAAAAGGAGAAATTGCACGTTTTGTGCAATTTCTTCTTTTGTTACCATGTTTTCAGAAAGCCGTCTGCTGCAGAGGCGTCAGAAAGCGTCTATATGAGGGAAAGGGTTAAGACAAGATTTAATATTCTCAGATTGCATATGATAAGTTACACCCATGTTTATGTACAAAGATAAATCGTATTAATTTTACGAGAAGCAAAATCTTTTCTTTTTGTTAAAATTTAGTTCAAATATTGCATACATATGTCTCAACATCCGTGTTGTGTTAAAACATAATACATAACGTTTAATCCTTCCTGAGGCTTAATCCCTTCTGATATGTTTTTATTATGATTTACGGTCTCAGTGGTTGTGTTGTAAAAGTTTCGTCCGCCCTTGGGAGAGAGTGAACATGGTTCGATTCAATGTCGGGACATACACAACACTTTTTAATTGGTAGGCGTGGCATTCTTCCTTGGTTTAACCCTTTCCTTCATATAGAGACGCTTTCTGACGCCTCTGCAGCAGACGGCTTTTTTAAAAAAACATAGTGACAAAAGAAGAAATTGCTCAAAACGAGAAATTTCTCCTTTTGACACACTGTTTTCCACTTTTAGTCATAGGTTATCCATTCAATCAAAGAGATTTTTCCATTCATTTTCTAGCCTAGTACTGGTTTGTTTACCCAGGGATCATGAATAAGTGAACTGATATAACTGAAATAATGTTGAAAACAGCGTAAAGCCCCAAGAGTTTAAATGTAAAATCTCATTTCGAGTACCCGAATATAGAAACCGGGACTAGGTCTGGCTCTATACCGGTGTCAAAGGCTTTACACAACCCGGTTCTAGCAGCCGAAGGCTTAAACCTTTCCCACATCCAGGAAATCTGCAGCAGACGACTTTGAAAACAAATAGGCAAAAGTATAGAAAATCTCTAGAGATGATGATACAGTTATTGAATAGAGTTGAAAACATTGTGGCAAATGGGGAAATTGCTCATTATGAGCAATTTCTCCATTTGCCACATTGTTTTCAAAAGTCGTCTGCTGTAGATGCATTGAAATACGTCTGCATCGGGAAAGGGTTAAACCTTTCACTTGTGTTAAGTGTAGATTATACTGACGATATATATATTCAATACGTTTAGGGACAACTTGGGTGGATAAGTGTTGTGTGAATACTTTTACAGTGATGCGTTTTTGGGCGTGTGAATAAAAAAAATGTTTATTTATGGTTTTATTGGGTGTTAGTGAATATTGACAGTTTTCTAGGCATGTCATTTCGTGCTTTTGAATTAAAATGATCCGTCTACTTTAAATAACAGTTTAAAGACTCAGTGCGAAATGGTTGTAACTGCTTTTTAAATATATTTCGGTTACAACAGCTTCGCACTGAGCCATCGGTTTGCATATATCATCGTTAGCGAAATATGTAGACCAAAATCAGTCTGATCGTTTGTACAGTCTTATCTTGGTCCATATATTGTTCACTATTCATTTATCTATTTATATATTATACAACGTTTGAAAACATTGTGATAAAAGAAGAAGTTGCTCTTCATGAGCAATTACTCCTTCTGTCACTATACTTTCAACTCTTTTCAATCAATTTACTTTCATTTAAAGAGAGTATCCACATTTTTACCTAGATGTTTTCAATATCGTCTGCAGCCAATTTGTTGTATATAGAGTACAACTTGGGTTAGCGGTCACCTCTGTTAAACAGCCAACTTGTATATATCAGCCACTTAAAGATTAACCAAAACAACATTTTCTTCTTTAACGCCACCTGTGTTGAGCAGCCACATTTCGAAACTCCCCTGGGTGGCTGCTGAAGACAAGTTTGACTGTATGTGAAATAGTTAACATATATACGAACAAATTAAAACTCTATGGTGATTAACAATTGCAGGAATTCAGTTGGATGAGGGTTATTCTTAACCCTTTCCCTCATACGACAATTCTGCAGCAGACGACTTTGAACATATTTTGTCAAAAAATAGAAAATCTCTATAATTGAATGGATAACCTATGACGAAAAGTGGAAAACATTGCGTCAAAAGGAGAAATTGCTCGTTTTGAGCAATTTCTTTTTTTGTCATTATGTTTTCAAAAAGCCGTCTGCTGAAGAGGCGTCAGAAAGCGTCCATATGTGGGAAAGGGTTAACGGACACAGATAAATACCAGTTATATAAAACTAAGGCCTAAAATAAAATATTGTTTTTTTGCCGCTTTCCTTTTATTTCCTTTTTATCATAATACTATAAAAAAAAAGTTGCAAGTCTGTCTGAGAATTTTTGTTTATTTACCTACCTACCTACCCCTCATTGGCATGGGTCGGAAGCAGCAAACAAACATTTTTTCCCCACATAATTGTGGCCTAAAATATATCGTGAACTGTTGTATGCTGCTTCTATTCCCTCCCAAACTATAAGACCTTTCCCACATACAACATACCTGCAGCAGACGTCTTTGAAAAGTTCTCGTCAAAACCACTGGACATCTATAGAAATGAAAGTAAAATTACTCACTTGAGCTGAAATCATAGAGGCAAAAGGTGAAATTGTGAAATTGCTCATTATGAACGATTTCTCCTATTGTCAAACTGTTTTCGAACGTGGCTTGCTCCAGATACGTAGACACTTGTTGGTCGGGAAACAACTCATGTGGTGGTGTCAGGATTAATTTACTAGCAACTGTCATTACTGATAATGACAAGGGAATCAACACCGTAATATGACCGGAAAACTGCTGGAAGCTACATTAAACATCAAACAAACTATGACGACTGCTGCTACTAGTACTACTGATACTACTACTACTACTTCTATTATTACTACTGCTACTGCTACTGATACTACTATTACTACTACTACTACTACTACTACTACTACTACTACTACTACTACTACTACTACTACTACTACTACTACTACTACTACTACTACTACTACAACTACAACTACAACTACTGCTACTGCTACTGCTACTACTGATACTGCTACTGCTACTGCTACTGCTACTGCTTTTACCACTTTCACCATTTATACTTCTACTACTGTCGATTGGATCTTCAGTGATTTTAACTTTGTTTAAACTGTTTATATTCCAGGTTTCCATCAGAATGAAGAATTGATTTCTACCGACTAAATAAGCTGTAGTCTAACATAATGGCTGGTAAGTTTATGATAACCTCTCCACCATCGTGCATCCAGCAGATTACCCTCCTTACAAAGAGTTAAGCCTGTTGGTTTAAGATGAGAGTCCCTTATCACATTGACGTTTGTCAGTCATCGGAAAGCGTGAATGGCCGATCTGGGACATGGAATCGCGACCCCTTGATCGACAGCCACCGCCTCGGTTGTGTAATGGTAGAGCGTTGGCCTCGGGTGCGGGAGGTCGCGGGTTCGATCATCTGCCAGGCCATACCAAAGACATTAAAAATAGTAGTAAAGACTGCTGCTCTCCTTGGCGATCGGGGTTGCGTGGTTAGCTTTACGATTAACTCGCTTATGTCAGGATAAATGCACCAGTAGTACTGGTCCATTTACAAAGGAAACGCCTTGATATATCTGAACAACTGTCGAAAGGGACGTAAAACACCACGAAATCCATTGACCGACAGCCACCGCCTCTTTGGTGTAATGGTAGAGCGTCCACCTCGGGTACGGGAGGTCGCGGGTTAGGTCTATTCGCTTGTGTCGGGATAAATGCACCAGTAGTACTGGTCCATTTACCCAGGAAACGCCTTGATATATCTGAACAATTGTCGAAAGGGGCGTAAAACACCAAGAAATCAATTGATCGACAGCCATCGTTTAACCGACTGTGCTATCGCGGTTAACCTCTCGTTATAAAACATCGTCCTCACCCGAAAATGTTTGCAAATGAATCTATTGAAACGGTTGATATCGATGGCTTGGCGTGAAACGGTTGTAACTAAAATTGGTATCTTTTTTTACCAAGGTTAATCACCTCGCCATAATGTCTTTATAAGCGTTAAATCTATTTTTCTTGATAAACAATGGAAATGTAGGTGCCATTGCTCTTTCTGAGCAATGGCACCTAAATTTGCATTGTTTACAAAATGGTCAAAACGGCCCATAAACTAGGGTTTTCAAAATAGGTTTTTAGTTACAACCGTTTCACGCCAAGCCCTCGATATACACTTCGCTATTTTAAATCGGTTCATGGGACACTCATAATTGCCATCGCATAATAGAAATATGAAAACCTCTCCTTTTTAACCATTTTCTACATACGACAAAATCTTCAGCAGACAACTTTGTAAAAGATCCAGGCAAAAATGTTGAAAGTCTTAACTTATATAACTTATAACTTAACGTGTAATTATGGATATGATATCATTGTGAAAACCGAAGAAATTGCCACAATTATTTCAATTTATTTCAAAAGACATCTGCTTCGTATGCGTTAGACTGTGTCTGCAAGCAGGGACTATACTAATACGGGGAAGAGAAACAAGTGCGATAAGCTATATAATGCTATATAATATGCTTGTCGTTCTTATCGATCGATATTTCGCATTACCTGTACAAGGTTTATCTACCCGCTTATCGAGGTTTACGTACACAAACAGTTTTGTAAAGACAACAAGCAATTGGCGCTTATCGCATTCATTTCTGTTCCCCGTATTAGTAGTCCCAGCTGCAAGGCAGAAACAATTAAGGTTGATTGATTGATTGTATAGTGTTTTACGCTGCTTTCATCAATATTTGAGTTATATCACGGCGTTTGTTTGTTAAGTTACAAGTACTACTGGTCGTCTTTTCCTGATACCAGCCAGTCAGTCGTAATTCAAACTCTGCACCCGTGAGCGCGAAGGAGGTCTTAGGGATCGAACCGAAGCGGACGCTCTAGATAGCATTACATCACCGAGGCGGTCAGAAAGGGTTTAGAACGCAGAAATTGACTTCTTTAGTTCTGTTTCGGCCAATTCCATACACTTCATTCTAATAACCACGAACTTTGATCACTGGGCCAAGATGCACGAACATCAACATTAACGATTTTTCTAACTCATTCCGTCATACATATAAATGCATGTTGACGCCTCTGCAGCAGACGACTTTTTAATTGATATGTCGAAAGTTGAAATTGCTCATGATGAGCATTTTCTCACCTTTGCATCAGTGTTTTAAATTCTAT
The DNA here is from genome assembly GCA_031761405.1 of Serripes groenlandicus. NCBI lineage: Eukaryota > Metazoa > Mollusca > Bivalvia > Cardiida > Cardiidae > Serripes > Serripes groenlandicus. Next base: position 49,456,084 of record JASEVX010000002.1, on the reverse strand, counting down.
GCAATACTATGTGAAGGAGTCAAGTTGTAAAAAAAGTGGCATACATTAAATACAGATCTTCACTGTTTGCCATCCAGACAAACATACATCACGGAAGCCATTGGTGATCGTTGCCATCTTTATCTATATACTTGAGTTATTTTACCTGTGATGAACACTTAAATTTTAAACCTCCGTTGGTGGTAATGGCCTTCCCACCTTGGCGCCTCCGTTGGTGGTAATGGCCTTCCCTCCTTGGCGCCTCCGTTGGTGGTAATGGCTTTCCCTCCTTGGTACCTCCGTTGGTGGTAATGGCTTTCCCTCCTTGGCACCTCCGTTGGTGGTAATGGCCTTCCCTCCTTGGCACCTCCGTTGGTGGTAATGGCTTTCCCTCCTTGGCGCCTCCGTTGGTGGTAATGGCTTTCCCTCCTTGGCGCCTCCGTTGGTAGTAATGGCTTTCCCTCTTTGGCACCTCCGTTGGTGGTAATGGCCTTCCCACCTTGGCACCTCCGTTGGTGGTAATGGTTTTCCCTCCTTGGCGCCTCCGTTGGTGTTAATGGTTTTCCCTCCTTGGCGCCTCCGTTGGTGGTAATGGCCTTCCCTCTTTGGCACCTCCGTTGGTGGTAATGGCCTTCCCACCTTGGCACCTCCGTTGGTGGTAATGGTTTTCCCTCCTTGGCGCCTCCGTTGGTGTTAATGGTTTTCCCTCCTTGGCGCCTCCGTTGGTGGTAATGGTTTTCCCTCCTTGGCACCTCCGTTGGTGGTAATGGTTTTCCCTCCTTGGCGCCTCCGTTGGTGGTAATGGCCTTCCCACCTTGGCATCTCCGTTGGTGGTAATGGCTTTCCCTCCTTGGCACCTCCGTTGGTGGTAATGGCTTTCCCTCCTTGGCACCTCCGTTGGTGGTAATGGCCTTCCCACCTTGGCACCTCCGTTGGTGGTAATGGCTTTCCCTCCTTGGCGCCTCCGTTGGTGGTAATGGCTTTCCCTCCTTGGCACCTCCGTTGGTGGTAATGGCCTTCCCACCTTGGCACCTCCGTTGGTGGTAATGGCTTTCCCACCTTGGCACCTCCGTTGGTGGTAATGGCTTTCCCTCCTTGGCGCCTCCGTTGGTGGTAATGGCTTTCCCTCCTTGGCACCTCCGTTGGTGGTAATGGTTTTCCCTCCTTGGCACCTCCGTTGGTGGTAATGGCTTTCCCTCCTTGGTACCTCCGTTGGTGGTAATGGCTTTCCCTCCTTGGCACCTCCGTTGGTGGTAATGGCTTTCCCTCCTTGGCACCTCCGTTGGTGGTAATGGCTTTCCCTCCTTGGCACCTCCGTTAGTGGTAATGGCTTTCCCTCCTTGGCACCTCCGTTGGTGGTAATGGCCTTCCCTCCTTGGCACCTCCGTTGGTGGTAATGGCTTTCCCTCCTTGGCACCTCCGTTGGTGGTAATGGCTTTCCCTCCTTGGCACCTCCGTTAGTGGTAATGGCTTTCCCTCCTTGGCACCTCCGTTGGTGGTAATGGCCTTCCCTCCTTGGCGCCTCCGTTGGTGGTAATGGCCTTCCCTCCTTGGCGCCTCCGTTGGTGGTAATGACTTCCCCTCCTTGGCACCTCCGTTGGTGGTAATGGCCTTCCCTCATTGGCGCCTCCGTTGGCGCTCAGGAGTATAGGGTTATCATTACTGACTGACTAGCTTCTATCAGGATTAATGGACCAGTAGTTCTACTAACTTACCAACGTAAAGCCGCGAATTCTTTTTGTTGAAAGCTGCGTAAAACTCCATGCGAACAAAACAAAACAAAAACTCCGATTGACGGTTTTAGCATGCTAAATGTTTCTGTGCGAGAGCATGGTATATAAGTAGCAACAGCAGTTGCATACATGTAGACCAAGAATATATTTCATCCATTTTGTTAGACCGCTAAATTTTACTCAATTGTGTGTGTGTGGATGGACTGGTGCAGACCCTGAAAATTACAAAACTATGAAAAGGTTTTCTGTGCCAGGAAACGAACCGTTTACTCCAAAAATACTTATGATTGGTCAATTTTGAATTTGAATTTGTTTCTTGCCATACGGATACTTGAGCACAAAGTGAACCGTTAACATTCTGAAACCTCTGATTGTCAATTCCGAGACACAATTTGTTTCTTAACAATTGGATGCTTGAGCAAAAATTCTGATAACAAAGCGAACATTCTCATAGTTTTGGAGTCTGCAGATTTCTGTTATATGTTGATTTCTATCTCTTAATTTATCCCACAGAGCTATCGGACGAGGAGAAGATTGTTATAGGAGTTTGTGTGGGACTAGGGAGTCTGGTGCTCATCGCCATCATCGTTGTATTGTGTTATCTGTGTTTGTGTAAAAAAACAAAACACAAGAAAAAGAAACGAAGGTAGGCCATACATTAAATATGTTATATTTGTTTGTGTTAAAACCCTCACAATAAACAGAAATGAATGCAAACCAATAATTAAAGCTTTATGTTATATTGGTCTGTGTTAAATAAAGCAAAAGAAACAGAAACAAAGGTAGGCCATCAATTAAATATGTAATGTGTGTTTGTGTTAAACAAAATACAAAACAGAGAAACGAAAATAGGCCTATAATTAAAGCTTTATGTTATATTTGTTTGATTAAAACGAACCACAAGAAACGGACCAAAGGTAAGCCAATAAATCATACATGTACTTATAACAGGAATCGCCGTGATTGAACTGAAATTTTAACTGAAATACTTTTAAAAGTGTCGTAAAAACTCATTTAACCTAACACACAAGCATATCGAGGGCTTGGCGTGAAAGAGTTGTAACTAAAGACCTATTTTGAAAACCCTTGTTTAGGGGCAATTTTGACCCCTTTGTAAACAATGCAAATTTAGGTGCCATTGCTCAGAACGAGCAATGGCACCGACATTTCCATTGTTTACCAAGAACAATTATTTAACGCTTATAACGACTTTATGGCGAGGTAATTCACTTTGGTAAAAAAATACCAACTTAAGTTACAACCGTTTCACGCCAAGCCCTCGATATGAGAACAGTAAAGACTCATCGGCCTATTATGAGCAAAATCTTCTTTTTTACCTCATTGCTTTAAAAGTCGTGTGCTGTAGTTGCGACAAAATGCCTCTGCATGTTGCAAGGTAATTCTAATGAATGTATGTTTTATATTAAATTAATTTTATTCATACACTATATAATTATTTAATGGTTACAATCTATAATGAATCTTAGATAAGAAAGCCACGGATTAATGAGTAAAACAGTTATACGAGCATGTATTCGACTCGCGCGATTTATCACGAGGGCGAAGACCTAACGAACTTTGTAATCAGACCGACAGTAGAATCCAGACATTATACTCGACATGCAAATCTGAGTGCATTCACTTCCAATATACAATAACAATTTTTTTTTACAATAACAATATTTTTTTACAATTACCATATATTGAACATATTGACATATCGGTATATAATTTTTAACAATCATGATATGCACAGCTTTACCAATTTGCTTTACCAATTAAACTTGATATACACATGTATTTATTTAATGGATTTCAGATAAGTTATTTAGTTACCTTTCTTGCTAATTTACTTGGTTACTTATTTTCTTACTTGTGTTTTTATTGACTTATATGTTCCAAGTAGTTTTCAAACGAAAACGGCTGTTTTTCTTATAACAGCATGATTATCGGTATTGAGGACAGCGCTAAGGTTTTCTATGCTAGGTGTAGCATTGTACCAACTGTATAGATATTTTCGTCTAGTATCAGCACATTTGTCACATATAAAAAAAACATGATATTCATCTTCTAGCACTTATTCAGAGCTAAGGACTATTTCAAAAACATTTACTCATCAAAAACAGTTCTATATATAATCTAGCCCTAATTCCACTAGCGAGTATACTTGGCGCTAAGTAATACTGACATACTAAGAGCGTATGTTATCGTTTCCGTTTGCCCTTATAAGATTGCCTAAATGTTTCATTTCTTGACAAGTATTGTATGTACCTTTGCCGAATAATATTAACTTGAGTTCATTTGAGTTGTGAAACATGAACGCTGGAATGTGTACCAACATTTACTTAAGATTTTAATAATGTTGTTGGACTTAAGATTTTAAGTACTGATGTTGGACTTAAGATTTTATGTACTGTTGTTGGACTTAATATTTTAAGTACTGTTTTTGGACTTAAGATTTTAAGAACTGTTGTTGGACTTAATATATTAAGTACTGTTGTTGGACTTAATATTTTAAGTACTGTTGTTGGACTTAAGATTTTAAGAACTGTTGTTGGACTTAATATTTTAAGTACTGTTGTTGGACTTAAGATTTTAAGTACTGTTGTTGGAATTCCAGCCAGGCGATTTTAAAAACACGACAGTGGAATACAGCTTTGTGACAGCTTTCCATATCGACATGCAGAACTAGGTACCATTTTATTCTGTATACAGAAATAGTTCTTTATGTAATAATTATGCGATTTCAAAAGATCCCAAACCACTTAAAACAACAACAACAACCAAACAACAGTAACAGCAACAACAGCACAACACGATATTCTAACAGTTATACTGCCCTCATCGCATAGGGAACCGAGTCCCGGTAGCTTAGTCGGTAACGACGCGGGCTGTCAATCCAGGGGTTGTGAATTCGAATCCCGGCTCGGCCAACTTTCTTTCCGACGTTTGACAAAAGTCATTGCGACATGCGTCATTCGTCTTCCACCAATGGGCTAAGTCTATGTGGAAAAGCAGCCAGTTGCTTGGGAAGATTGTTGTCTGGAGTACTGGTGTGAGAAAACCAGGAAACACATGAGTAGGTGAACTGGCCGCCGTGATATGACTGAGAAATTGTTAAAAAAAACGGCGTTACACCCCAATCAATCAATCAATCAATCAATCAACCAATCATCTCATAGGGACATGCGGAACTAAGGTCCCTTTTATTATATGATCCTTTCCACGAGAAAACCCAACAATATGGACTCTGCGTAATGTATCGACCAAGATTCGCCTTAGCATGCCGCGCAGGCTAATCCGACAGAGACTTTTCGACTCATGTGGATTTCCAGCTTCAGGAATCATTATACCTCTTTCTCCCTGAGACGGAATGTGTCGGCCTGGATTAGCCTGCGCGGACTGCGCAGGCTGATCTGGGTCGATACATTACGCAGAGGCAATACTGTTGGTTCTCTCGTGGAACGCCTCATAATTATATATAACCGTCAGAAAAAAATATATGTATAGATAATATATAATTAAATAATATGAAAACGGGACACTCGAATACAACCTTCCAATTCGACATGCAGAACTAATGATCCTTTATTGTATACACTCATCAAAACAGTTAGATACGTGTATATATATTTTAAGATATTTCTAGATAACAACGGACTACTTAACCGCCTTGCGTAGTGATACGAAGTTGTATTTGCCCGTTACATTTGTGATATTGTGAAATAGCTACATTGGAAAATAGTTTCTATATTTAATTCTGGTGAAATACGCAGGCGTACATTATGTGGTCTGTGTATTCCATTTATCATAATGGGTATGTAAAATAAATTAATTGGTGATTGTTTTACCTTGTTTAAAATGGGGATAAATTGTGAATATCATATCACAAATATTTCAGTTTGTTATTTAGAAAGAACAGTGGATTATTTCGCCGATTAACTAACTGTTTAAAACATGAATGAATTAACCGCTTTTTTTTGTGGAATAGAATTTAACAGTGGTAGAGTGTTGGCCTCTCGTTCCAAAGGTCCCGGTTTCGAATCCCGTGATGAGCGGGTTCTGCCTTTGTGATTGTTCCACACACACGGCGCGAGTACTGGTTATGTCTCCAGGAAGCAGACATCGTAGCACGGTGATTAATATTAGCTTAACATTGTTTCGATATCGATGTTAAATAAATAAGTCTTAACTAACTGCTTATTTACACTCAGTATTTGAACGGTCTCTATAAGTCATCACTAAGTGAAAGCAGCTAGACCCCTCCCCCTCCCCACAGAAGATGTAAACAGTCTCCGTGTTGTTGTAGTTAGAGCGTCTGCCTTGGGGGCGTGAGACCAGGGTTTGATTCCCGGTCAGACCAAAACCGTTAACAATGTCGGTAAAGGCATCCCTCCTTGGCGCTCAGGGTTGCAGTGACTGATTCATCAATGTAAGGATAACTAAAACCAGTTTTACCGGTAGATTATCAAGGAAGCTCCGTGATATAACATAAATACTCAAAGGACTAGATAAGAGGGAGTGAACAGGCCTTTTACACAATATTTCTCTAATTACTCAACACAATCATATGTTGTGGGTACTCAAAAGAAGCGTCTCACTGAGACAATTCTTTTGAGTACCCACAATATAGGGTTTGATGGTCAAATAAGGTTTTTAGAATATGACAAATACCACTTATCTAGAGCTCTGAATAAGGATTAATACGTTTTAAAATACAAATGGAATCTTACATATAAGATTGAGATATATTTTAATTCGAAATAGTTAAATTAACTGATGGCATAGCCTTTCATAAAATATCGCTTGGGATATACACTGACACTGAAGGCAAGTATGAGACTTCACACCTGCCCTTACTTATCTCAGTCTACACAGCTTGTAACATTAAGAAAATGCAATGAAACAAAATTAAGATTCAGATTATTCTAGCACATTGAACACTCGATGAGAGCCAGTAAACTGCTGTAATTTGATTGGTTCATTCGACTTTCACAATACCGAGTGCTAGCACACTGCTGTAATTTGATTGGTTCATTCGACTTTCACAATACCGAGTGTTAGTAAACTGCTGTAATTTGATTGGATCATTCGACTTTCACAATACCGAGTGTTAGTAAACTGCTGTAATTTGATTGGTTCGTTCGACTTTCACAATACCGGGTGCTAGTAAACTGCTCTAATTTGATTGGTTCATTCGACTTTCACAATACCGAGTCCTAGTAGACTGCTGTAATTTGATTGGTTCATTCGACTTTCACAATACCGGGTGCTATTAAACTGCTGTAATTTGATTGGTTCATTCGACTTTCACAATACAGAGTCCTAGTAGACTGCTGTAATTTGATTGGTTCATTCAACTTTCACAATACCGAGTGTTAGTAAACTGCTGTAATTTGATTGGTTCGTTCGACTTTCACAATACCGAGTGCTAGTAGACTGCTGTAATTTGATTGGTTCATTCGACTTTCACAATACCGAGTCCTAGTAGACTGCTGTAATTTGATTGGTTCATTCGACTTTCACAATACCGGGTGCTAGTAAACGGCTGTAATTTGATTGGTTCATTCGACTTTCACAATACCGTGTCCTAGTAGACTGCTGTAATTTGATTGGTTCATTCGACTTTCACAATACCGAGTGTTAGTAAACTGCTGTAATTTGATTGGTTCATTCGACTTTCACAATACCGAGTGTTAGTAAACTGCTGTAATTTGATTGGTTCGTTCGACTTTCACAATACCCAGTGCTAGTAGACTGCTGTAATTTGATTGGTTCATTCGACTTTGTCAATACCGAGTGTTAGTAAACTGCTGTAATTTGATTGGTTCATTCGACTTTCACAATACCGGGTGATAGTAAACTGCTGTAATTTGATTGGTTCATTCGACATTCACAATACCGAGTGCTAGTAGACTGCTGTAATTTGATTGGTTCATTCGACTTTCACAATACCGAGTGTTAGTAAACTGCTGTAATTTGTGATTGGTTCGTTCGACTTTCACAATACCCAGTGCTAGTAAACTGCTGTAATTTGATTGGTTCATTCGACTTTGTCAATACCGAGTGTTAGTAAACTGCTGTAATTTGATTGGTTCATTCGACTTTCACAATACCGGGTGCTAGTAAACTGCTGTAATTTGATTGGTTCATTCGACTTTCACAATACCGGGTGCTAGTAAACTGCTGTAATTTGATTGGTTCATTCGACTTTCACAATACCGGGTGCTAGTAAACTGCTGTAATTTGATTGGTTCATTCGACTTTCACAATACCGGGTGCTAGTAAACTGCTGTAATTTGATTGGTTCATTCGACTTTCACAATACCGGGTGCTAGTAAACTGCTGTAATTTGATTGGTTCATTCGACTTTCACAATACCGAGTCCTAGTAGACTGCTGTAATTTGATTGGTTCATTCGACTTTCACAATACCGAGTGTTAGTAAACTGCTGTAATTTGTGATTGGTTCGTTCGACTTTCACAATACCCAGTGCTAGTAGACTGCTGTAATTTGATTGGTTCATTCGACTTTGTCAATACCGAGTGTTAGTAAACTGCTGTAATTTGATTGGTTCATTCGACTTTCACAATACCGGGTGCTAGTAAACTGCTGTAATTTGATTGGTTCATTCGACTTTCACAATACCGAGTCCTAGTAGACTGCTGTAATTTGATTGGTTCATTCGACTTTCACAATACCGAGTGTTAGTAAACTGCTGTAATTTGATTGGTTCATTCGACTTTCACAATACCGAGTGTTAGTAAACTGCTGTAATTTGTGATTGGTTCGTTCGACTTTCACAATACCCAGTGCTAGTAGACTGCTGTAATTTGATTGGTTCATTCGACTTTCACAATACCGAGTGTTAGTAAACTGCTGTAATTTGATTGGTTCATTCGACTTTCACAATACCGGGTGCTAGTAAACTGCTGTAATTTGATTGGTTCATTCGACTTTCACAATACCGGGTGCTAGTAAACTGCTGTAATTTGATTGGTTCATTCGACTTTGACAATACCGAGTCCTAGTAGACTGCTGTAATTTGATTGGTTCATTCGACTTTCACAATACCGAGTGCTAGTAGACTGCTGTAATTTGATTGGTTCATTCGACTTTGACAATACCGAGTGTTAGTAAACTACTGTAATTTGATTGGTTCATTCGACTTTCACAATATCGAGTGCCAGTAAACAGCTGTTATTTGATTGGTTCATTCGACTTTCACAATATCGAGTGTTAGTAAACTGCTGTAATTTGATTGGATCGTTCGACTTTCACAATACGGAGTGTTGGTAAACTGCTGTTATTTGATTGGATCGTTCGACTTTCACAATACCGAGTGTTAGTAAACTGCTGTTATTTGATTGGATCGTTCGACTTTCACAATATCGAGTGTTGGTAAACTGCTGTTATTTGATTGGATCGTTCGACTTTCACAATACCGAGTGTTGGTAAACTGCTGTTATTTGATTGGATTGTTCGACTTTCTCAATACCGAGTGTTAGTAAACTGCTGTTATTTGATTGGATCGTTCGACTTTCACAATACCGAGTGTTAGTAAACTGCTGTTATTTGATTGGATCGTTCGACTTTCACAATACCGAGTGTTGGTAAACTGCTGTTATTTGATTGGATCGTTCGACTTTCACAATACCGAGTGTTAGTAAACTGCTGTTATTTGATTGGATCGTTCGACTTTCACAATATCGAGTGTTGGTAAACTGCTGTTATTTAATTGGATCGTTCGACTTTCACAATACCGACTGTTGGTAAACTGCTGTTATTTGATTGGATCGTTCGACTTTCACAATACCGAGTGTTAGTAAACTGCTGTTATTTGATTGGATCGTTCGACTTTCACAATACCGAGTGTTAGTAAACTGCTGTTATATGATTGGATCGTTCGACTTTCACAATACCGAGTGTTAGTAAACTGCTGTTATTTGATTGGATCGTTCGACTTTCACAATACGGAGTGTTAGTAAACTGCTGTTATTTGATTGGTTCATTCGACTTCACAATATCGAGTGTTAGTAAACTGCTGTTATTTGATTGGTTCGTTCGACTTTCACAATACGGAGTGTTAGTAAACTGCTGTTATTTGATTGGTTCATTCGACTTTCACAATACGGAGTGTTAGTAAACTGCTGTTATTTGATTGGATCGTTCGATTTTCACAAAACGGAGTGTTAGTAAACTGCTGTTATTTGATTGGTTCATTCGACTTTCACAATACGGAGTGTTAGTAAACTGCTGTTATTTGATTGGATCATTCGACTTTCACAATACGGAGTGTTAGTAAACTGCTGTTATTTGATTGGATCGTTCGACTTTCACAATACGGAGTGTTAGTAAACTGCTGTTATTTGATTGGATCGTTCGACTTTCACAATACGGAGTGTTAGTAAACTGCTGTTATTTGATTGGATCGTTCGACTTTCACAATACGGAGTGTTAGTAAACTGCTGTTATTTGATTGGATCGTTCGACTTTCACAATACGGAGTGTTAGTAAACTGCTGTTATTTGATTGGTTCATTCGACTTTCACAATACGGAGTGTTAGTAAACTGCTGTTATTTGATTGGATCGTTCGACTTTCACAATACGGAGTGTTAGTAAACTGCTGTTATTTGATTGGATCGTTCGACTTTCACAATACGGAGTGTTAGTAAACTGCTGTTATTTGATTGGTTCATTCGACTTTCACAATACGGAGTGTTAGTAAACTGCTGTTATTTGATTGGTTCATTCGACTTTCACAATACGGAGTGTTAGGACAATCTGAATGCGGTCATTATGAGCAATTTTCCCACTTTACAACAAGAGTGTCAAATGTTGTCAGTTTCTAATGCCTCAAACTGCGAAACGTCTGTCAGACTATTCATGACAGGACCTTTTACTTATAACCATACAGTGAAGATCATTCATGACAGGACCTTTGACATATAACCATACATTGAAGATCATTCATGACAGGACCTTTGACATATAACCATACATTGAAGATCATTCATGATAGGACCTTTGACTTATAACCATACAGTGAAGATTATTCATGACAGGACCATTGATATATAACCATACAGTGAAGATCATTCATGACAGGACCTTTGACATATAACCATACAGTGAAGATCATTTATTACAGGACCTTTGATATATAACCATACAGTGAAGATCATTCATGACAGGACCTTTGACATATAACCATACAGTGAAGATCATTCATGACAGCGCCATTGATATATAACCATACAGTGTGAAGATCATTCATGACAGGACCTTTGACATATAACCATACAGTGAAGATCATTCATGACAAGACCTTAACATATAACCATACAGTGAAGATCATTCATGACAGGACCTTTTGCATATAACCATACAGTGAAGATCATTCATGACAGTACCTTTGACATATAATTATACAGTGAAGTTCATTCATGACAGGACCTTTGACATATAACCATACAGTGAAGATCATTCATGACAGAACCTTTTGCATATAACCATACAGTGAAGATCATTCATGACAGGACCTTTGACATATAACCATACAGTGAAGATCATTCATGACAGGACCTTTGACATATAATCATACAGTGAAGATCATTTATTACAGGACCTTTGATATATAACCATACAGTGAAGATCATTCATGACAGGACAGTGAAGATCATTCATGACAGGACAGTGAAGATCCAAGGTCTTCTGATTAACCAAATTCCGCTAGAAACATGTGTTGTTAATCTCAATGGTATACATTGCATGGAGGAATGTGTTGCAATTGTAGAGCGTCGGCCTCTCGTACTGAAGGTCCTTGTTTCGAATCCCGCATTGAGCGGGCTCTGCCGTGTTAGGATTATTGCAAACAAATAGCGCCAGTACTGGTTAAGTCTCCAGGAAGCATTCATCGAATGGGATTTATATTATTTCGCATTCACTTTAAAATAAAGTTAACTATTGTTTTCGTATAAAAACCGACACATTACCGTACAATATATACAACACAATAATTTGACTCGGGGCTGAAACTACAATTTTAGTCCTGATTTTAACTCGAGATATCTTGATGGAAATAAGCAATCAGGTTTAAAAGCTATAACGTTGGTATCGTTACAATCTTTGTATTATTATACGTAAATGATTTCCGCTCTTAAATGTCATAACCCTTTTCCATATATAGAGACACATTTTGACGCATCTCAAACAGATGACATTTAAAAAACATTGTGACACGAGGAGAAATTGCGCAAGATAATATTTTTTTCCTTTTGCAACAATGTTTTATTTTGTTTAGTAAGTATTACTTCATTTTCAATACTTTTGAGTAAATGGTTCGAAGTCATCTGCTGCGTATTTGTTGTTGTATGTGGTAAAGTGGTAAATGATACTATTTCCTATTACACATTATATTCAACATTATATTTGTACTTCAATTTATTTTTGCACAATACATTTTAGCCACTCTATGGGGTCGCTTAAAGTCTGCGGTTGAAACTATTTGCTTTTTTGAAACGCTTTTAATTAGCGGAAACCATATTTCTTAAATACTTTATTTTCCAGTACACTGTGATCGTGACAATCACCCTCTTTACCCTACATTAATGTCGCTAGTTTGTATTGTGTTAGTAGATCATAATATATACATAAAATTCTCTTAAAAAGTTTGAATACATACTTAAAGATCTCAACTATAAAGTATTAACCACAACTATAATTAGTACTGTACTGGTGGATTCGGTGAGAATCGTAAACATATTAGTAAAAAATTAATCCCCGCAAAAATAAAAACAAGAAGTTATTGGTTTGACAATCGCCACAATGCTAACAGAAACAACAACAACGAACAGTATTTACATAGTCGGTTTTGAAAAATCGGTTGATATTTATTTTCCTTACTGCAAACTAATATACTCACATCCGTTATAGTTCCATCATTGATGCAGATACGCGATTACTAATAATTATGTCAGTGCTACTTTGGTACCGGATTGTTACTAATATTTGAGTTTTATCGAGACATTATCTACATAGAGTTAAAATATGTAAATATTATCTTTGTCATGATTTGGCAGATAATAAATATCATTGCGCGTCCTGCCTTGCAAATAACGGCAAATAACTCTGATGATACTCAAATCTGGAAATTCCAAACGGTTCTATAAATAGCTCGCGAGTTCTTAAATCTCAATATTATAAACGCTTCATTTTGTAGTTGTTTAAATATATGAAAGCGTCTAGATGATAAGACTGGTTTACAAAGGTTTAAAGGACACACGATGTCAGTGTGTACACACGTTATGTATACACGTCTGCACGTTCTAGAGTCAATTAGCAATCAATGCTGAAAGTGTAGCCTTATTTAGTTTGGAGATCGAGCATTATAATATATGCCTATATTTTTATAAATTGAACAGTTTGGCAAATAGTGAAATTGTGATTTTTGTGCATGTTTTGTGTTTGTTTTTGCACTCATATTTTTCGAAGCAGTTTAACAACCTCAGAGACATATAAATACACTGTGTTTATATGTCTCTGACAACCCTCAATCATGCAATGTGAAGGGACTAAATTAAACAGACCTGTTTAATATCGGACATCATTGAAACAAACACCAAACTTATGGATACTGTTTTCTCTCCTTTCTTGATAATTTTGTCATTTCTAAAGCGTACACAATATTTTATCTTAATATGGCCTAGCGACCTGTTGATGAACATGTGATTACCCGAACAATTTAGATTACAAATAGCCATTCTAATAAGGTAAATCGGTAGCTAGTCTATCGAGTACCAACTAGATTTTTCATAAATTTGGAATGGCCTAATTTTGAACACATCATGACCAGTTTCAGAACGTAACTAAACAATCACCAAGACAACATTCTGGCAAACTAACATTATTCTACTGTCAAAAGATGCAGGGTTGATACATTCTCAAATTGATCCGCACCAGAGTGCACTATTATTGAAAAGCGCAAGCCCTGCACCGATATACTGCTTGTTACTTTGCAGGATTTTCCATACGATCGCCACTACAGTGCCATTGGCGCTTTGATTTTTTAGATTTGTCTCGACTATAACAGTAAAATACGGTGGCACAGAGGTGACATGTGTATCATTTTATTTATCTCGTGCGCACGACATACTAAGTCGTGCGCACGACTTAGTAACTCGTGCGCACGAGATACTATGTCGTGCGCACGAGATAATTAAGTCGTGCGCACGAGATACTAAGTCGTGCGCACGAGATACTATGTCTTGCGCACGAGCTAATTAAGTCGTGCGCACGAGTTATTAAGTCGTGCGCACGAGATACTATCTCGTGCGCACGAGAATATAAGTCGTGCGTACGAGTTACTAAGTCGTGCGCACGAGATACTAAGTCGTGCGCACGAGATACTAAGTCGTGCGCACGAGTTACTATGTCGTGCGCACGAGTTACTTAGTCGTTCGCACGACTTAGTATGTCGTGCGCACGAGATAAATAAAAACATACACATGTCACCTCTGTGCCACCGTAGTAAAAGTCCCGGTTCCGTACTCACACTATTGATCAGGGACTCATATACTGTTAGTGGGATATGGTTGATTTAGGACAATGATTATTAATGATTATTATGTTTGCTGTTTTCCAGACGCCGTCATTATGTTAAAGAACGCCTCTTTGATGAATACAGGTAAAATTTCACCTTTTCTCAACAACCCCTGTTATCATCACTTGACATCCGGGGTCAAATATGTACCTGAGTACAAATTAAGAACGTTTGAAAATAACGCCAAGGCAAGGGAGGTAACCAACAATTTCGTCATCGACTTGAAATGTTGAGTTATTTCCCTTATTACAACGCTCAATGTTACGTGACATAGTTTAAGCAATATTAAACATGTGAAAACACTGTTATTTAACGTGAATTGTTCGTTATCGATTTCTATACATCAATAGAAAATACTTAAACATGTAGGGCTTCCCCCTCCTTAGGCCTCAGGATGGTGGGGTTACGATGCAGCATGGCAACTGACTCGCTGGTGTCAGGTTGAATAGAACAGCAGTGTTACTCATCAAGGTAACGCCCTGATATAACTGAACCATTGTTTAAAGCGGCGTAACACACCATAGAAAGAACAAAATAAGATATCGATATCATGTGGCAGACAGACAGACATACAGACAGACAGACATAATCTTTATTTTTTGTTTCTATGTCGATATAATAGCATAGCATACGCAAATTCCAAAAGAAAGAACTTAAAAAGTTGTATCTTAAGAAATAATTATATTTTTGAAAGCTCTTTAAAACATAACCTTCATCACAGGATGTCGGTATATGGGTTGTGAGTTTGCGAGCTCGGTCAACATTCTTTCCGACGTTTGACAAATGTACATGCGACGTCTTCCATTAATGACCTAACAGTCTAAGTTAGAAAGCAGCCAGTTGATTGGAAAGAATGTAGTGTGAAGTACTTGTATGGGAAAGCAAGGAAACACATGGGTAGGAAGAACTGGTTTAACTCTTTGAGCGCCAAAGGCAGGATTGAGGTTTTTGCAAACAATACGGATTCAGGTGAGTCAGCTCGTGACGAGCTGTCTCACCTGAAATCAGCATTGTTTGCCTTTTTGCTATAAAAATATTTCAAATTCTTATAACATGTAACATAGAATCGGCCGATTTTGAACATAGAAATGTTTATTTTAAACAATTCGGCGCTGAAAGAGTTAATATTTACTGGCATTTGTATATAATAGGGATCTGCTATTGTTTTGTCTAGATGTTTTCAAATTAGTTTCCAGCAGTTCTTTTGTGTGTAGGAAAGGAGTATGGGTAGAAAGGGGGCAAAAGTTGCTTGTGTGAAGGCGGAAATATTTATTTCTATAGAATATGTATGAAAATATTTTATTTATTAAGTTTGTATTTTCACGAGAGCCAGTATTGTCTTTTGTTTGCTTGAACAAACTTGAAACATGTAATCATCATGCTTCTCTTTTATATCTTTTTCAGGCCACCGCCATATGACCCAATGCCCCTCCCCTATCCTCCCCCACCCCCACGACCGATGCGTCTCCCTCCCCCGGAACCGATGCGTCTCCCTCCCCCTGTGCCATACGTGCAGATCCCACCACCACGCCCAGTCAACATAGAATACACAAACCCTTATAGAGATACGGAACATAGGTAGGAGTCATTGATTGTTTGCAATTAGGTTTATTGTTTGCAATTAGGTTGATTGTTTGCAATTAGGTTGATTATTTGCAATTAGGTTGATTGTTTGCGATTAAGTTGATTGTTTGTGGGATTGATTGATTGATTGATAGGAGATTATTGCCGTTAAAAAAACGGTATTTCAGTTTTATCACGGCGACCTATTCACATTACGTGCTTTTCCTGACTTTTTCGCCACAGTACTCAACACATATTCCTTCCCAAGCAATTGGCTACCTTTCCACCTAGAGTGTTTAGCCCATTAGTGAAGTTGATTGACGGTTGTCAAAACAACTTTGGTCCTGGGTTCAAACCCGTGACCCTTGAATTGATGGCCCTCAGATATCCGGGCTCGACACTTAAGCTAAGGTACTTGCTGCAGGCCCTGAAACTTTAAACTCTGCAAACTATCTCCATGCTCAAAATTACACTTTTGATGGGTCATTTTGGAGAATGAAATTTATTCTCACCAATCAGATAATGGAGCACATCTTCAGAGCATAAAGAATAGAATACTTGTGTTTAGCTCAACTCTTCGGAAAATATAAAAGATATTGTACTCGCCCTGGCGTCGGCGTCCCACATTGGTTAAGGTTTTGCATGCAAGTAAATATATTTCACAACATATCAATGACTACTAGATATATATTGCCTTACAACGTGTTTGAGTGATAGCTTAATTCATTTATGTTTAAAGAATTCATTAATACTTAAGTGTTGGTTATGAAAAGTGGACCAGTGATATAATCATATCACTAAAAATAGCGCAGCAGCAGTTCTTGTTGCTCGAATGAGCATTCAGAACTCATATTATACTGTTTCCAAAAGACAGATCCATTCAAGGAAATTGTTTGAGTCGAACGACATAATCCAATTTTCGCATGTTCGAGATATCGCGAGTCCACTGTATATAACTATAGCGATGACATTTTTCCAGGTATTCACACTGGGACGGCGTATATCGTCACGAACCGATAGTTATCTCCCTTGGGGAACCGGAAGTTATCAGTGATGGCCGATATTTGCAGGATCCGGAAACCATTTACCTGAAGTAAGTCATTTAACTATGGAAGCCCTGGAGGGACTTCTTACTTCAATACTTCTGACTTCCATACTTCTAACTTCATTACTTCTAACTTACAAACTTCTAACTTCATTACTTCTAACTTCTAACTTTATTACTTCTAAATACATTCACTTCTAACTTCTAACTTCATTACTTCTAACTTCCAAACTTCTAACTTCATTACTTCTAACTTCATCACTTCTAACTTCTAACTTCATTTCTTCTATATTCTAAATTCATTACTTCTAACTACATTCACTTCTAACTTCTAACTTCATTACTTTTAACTTCCAACTTCCTTACTTTTAACTTCATTACTTCTAAGTTCCTTACTTATAACTTCATTACTTATAACTTCCAACTTCCTTACTTCTAACTTCATAACATTTAACTTCCAATGTCCAAATATATCTTACTTCAATACTTCTGACTTCCATACTTCTAACTTCAACATTTCTAACTTCATCACTTTTAACTTCCAACTTCCTTACTTCTAACTTCCATACTTCTAACTTCCTTACTTCTAACTTCATAACATTTAACTTCCAAGTATGTAGTTAGAAGTTAGAAGTGATGAAGTTAGAAGTAATGAAGTTAGAAGTTTGGAAGTTAGAAGTAATGAAGTTAGAAGTATGGAAGTCAAAGTATTGAAGTAAGAAGTCCCTCCAGGGCTTCCATATTTAACCGTTCGTTCTGCATTTTTAAAAGAGCTCTCGATGTGTGGAGGATTTCATTTCCCTTAAATTCTTGTTTGACCTACAAAATGAATGTTACGGTTACTCAGAAAAGGGGTTTTCATTTGAAAACAAAATGGGGAAAAAAGTACCTCGTGAAGATACTGACAATAGTCTCTCTATATGATCCTTATGAACGTTATATTATCGTATGAGAACATTAGGGGAATCCCACACAGGATCGTGTTACTATAAATAGCCTCTCTATATGGTATTCAATAAATAATTATTATTATACTATTTGATCCACATATGGGCTATTTACAATAACACGGTCCTTGGTGGGATTCCCGATAATTTCGGTCATTATTATTATAGCATATGGACAAGATAAGAGAGACTATTTGTAGTATATTAACGATGTATTGTGTGTTTTAAACACTGTTGTTCTCAAATAAAAACTCGGACGCTTGTTCTTAGACCGTTCTGCTCAGATTCCACAGCATATGGGTGATTCAGAAACGAGAGATATTATGAATACAAGTTTAAAATAGCTAATTTTCATAAAATGTAAATGAAGACTGAAATACTTATTTACTTTGATGCCATTTAAGACATATTACTCAACAATTTTGACCTGATCCTGTCTCTTTATGCATCTTCACCAAATGACAACTGTGTCATTTATCTCGTAATCAGTGTTTATAAAATGAATCATAAAGACATGTGCATCATAATAATACAACCCTACATGTGTGTACTAAGGTCAGGATCAGGTCACTATTATCTAGTTATACAACTTTGATAGAGACACGGATAATGGCTTTAAGATTCGTCTGATCTATCTACCACATTTGCGAAAAGTAGGGATTACCTCAATATTTACTCCCTGAAATTGCCATGATTTGTGTCCATTGAAATAGCACTATACAACCAACGCTCAGTTCTATACATTCGGAACACTCGACAGTCACCTCTTTTCTATCTTGTTTATTTATATTGGTTATCTTCCCTAGTTGTATACATAACGATTTTGTCGTCGACAATTTGATTGAGTGCTGCATAGGTCAATCTGAGACGACCTTTATGGGTCGGTCGTCAGATCTATACTGTAGCCTGCTCAACTCAACATGTTGATCTTGATATTCCTATGATTGGTTATGAACTCTTCCGAATGCAAGCTGGACAGGTCCATTTAAAAGAAAATGACATCGAAAATGTTAAATTATTATATTTTAGAACACATAGGGAGGACAGGTATAAAAACTATATATAGACGTAGTTTCGTTGATTTATATTTTGATATGCCTCTTACATTTTTTTAAAATCTAGTTTTCTTTTTTCGTTTATGTAGTTTAAAACCTAACCTTAAATTATTTTAGTATTTATTTTAACAGATATGTAGATACCCCGGCTTTTAAAGTAGATTTAGCATATTTCCTAGAAAACTTTGTAGTTAGTCATTTCCCATGTACAACAAAGCTGCATCCGATGATATTTAAAACATCAAAACAACAATATAGAAAACTTCTGTCAATAAAAATAAAGTTTGATAAGAGTTGAAAACATTGTGACAAAAAAGAGGAATTCTTCATATTGAGCAATCTCTACTTTTGCCAGTGTTTTCAAAAGTCGTTAACTGTGCATATGGGAAAGGGTTTATTTAGGTATATATTGGCTAAGTCTATGTGGAAAAGCAGCCAGTTGCTTGGGAAGATTGTTGTGTGGAGTACTGGTGTGAGAAAACCAGGAAATGCATGAGCAGGTGAACTAGCCGCCGTGATATAACTGAGAAATTGTTAAAAACGGCGTTAAACCCCTATCAATCAATCAATCAATTAGGTATATATTCCGTTGTAATCTGTCTTTGCATTAAATGTTTTAATTCATATGTCGGTTTGCGTCAGGTGACGTCAGGTCTTATTGCATTTAAGCGTTCAGTAAAAAAACTTAAAGACTTTAAAAAAAATGGAAGTCATGGCTTTCCCTCCTTGGCGCTCAGGGTTTGCGGGGTTTAGCATTACGACTGACTGGCTGGTGTCAGGATAAATGGACCAATAGTACTGGGTCCAATTCCACCAACCTTACTTAGCACTAAGTAATACTTAAATACTTAAAAGCGTATTTCATCATTTTTGTTTCCCCAATAAAAATGCCAAAATATTTGTTTTTTAATTAAAAATTATTGTTAGTCTGCAAGGTAAATATTTATATCAACTTAGTCATTTAATTAAAATCATTCCACCATTTATGTTTTATAAAATATTAGGGAAACAAAAACATGTTTTATCAAAAAAATAAAATAAAAAATCTCTTTAATTGAATGAATAACCTATGACTAAAAGTGGAAAACATTGTGGCAAAAGAAGAAATTGCTCGTTTTGAGCAATTTCTTCTTTTGTCACTATGTTTTCAAAAAGCCGTCTGCTGCAGAAGTGTCAGAAAGCGTCTATATGAGGGAAAGGGTTAAGTATTTAAGTATTACTTAACGCTAAGTAATGTTGGTGGAATTGGACCCTGCTGGTTACTGAACCTAGAAACACCGTGATATAACTGAAACATTGTTGAACGCGGCATGAAACACCCAATAATCAATCAGTAAAGATTTGTTAAATGTAAGCTCTCCAGAATAGTAAGTGTCCGCCGTTGTGTAATACTTCTGATATTATAGACTGCTTGTTCCGGCGTGGTATGAGGATATTCCAGATTACAGACTAACATCTGACATGCCGGAAACAGTAATTAAGACTTCCAATACACCGTTGCAACACGGTGAACAATAAATAGAGGATATTTTATGAGTGATTATTTATTACTATTTTTGATAAAGTTTACTGAGATGATATGTCGTGAGCCTTGGCGAGGGATTCCCAAGGTTGTGCTACTTTGATTTATATCATATTAAGCTTAGTTAACGAGTTTATTAAAAGTGATAATAAATAAACACGAATGAGATATTCTATTTATCACATACAGTGATTTATGAGTCGTATTTCGAAAAAAATGTACATGAAATATGCCGGTTATGGCGCCAAAGTGCTTAACGTTATAACGTAAAACTGATGACGTGACGTCATTTTCATCGTTTGGTCTCCGTGTTATCACAAAGACTGGAAACTAAACTAGTTATGTCATATGATATTTATGTAATGGGATTTTGACACTCCCAGAGAGGGCTAAATTTATGTGATAATGCATATTATTCAACACTTTTGAACCGACCCTGACCTAGTTGTGCAAATGAATACATTATAATGGCGTCTATACAGTTTCATCATACTAAAACTGAGTGTTTCATTGCACAGGAAGTTGCATTTTATCGATGGGATAAGAGTAGTGCGCACCTGCACAACGTTCTATTTGTTTATTTATAAACAGAAACAACATCGTGCAGGTGCGCACTTCTCTTACGTCATCGATAACAATTCGACTTCTTGTTCTTATTCCACCAGGTGTATTTTATAAAAACAAATCACAATGATGAATTAATGAAAGTATCTGTATGTCATCGAGAGGTTAATAGTTACACAGATGTCGTGACCAGGTTCAACTTGTCGAGTTGTACACACTTATTTTATTCGCAAGTCCTTGTATAGCATCGTGCCATTGATTGACAAGCTATTCAATATATTTTGAACTTAAGATTTAACGAATGAAAACTTTGTTCAACTCTTTCCCGCATACAATAAGTCAGCAACATGCAACTTAAACAAATCTCCCGACTATCTAGGAGAACTCTCTGAAAATGAAATAATAATTAAACAGTGATGCAAATGGTAAACAATGCTTATTATGAGCAATTCCATCTTTTGTGACAATGTTTTCTGCTGCACACATGTCAAAATGCGTCTGTATGAGGAAAAAGGTTGACCGGAAGTTAATGTACAACCAGAAGTTTGTCCGGGCTGGGGGTACACATGGAACACTTCTTCGATTGGTTGGACGATCGGTCGTTGGCTGACTGGATCTACTGCCTGATAATTGAACTTGGTGGTGCAACTTGCTTCTTCAAATATTTTAAATCAATTTGATGATGTGCTATACTGTATGGAACCTATTTATGAATCATATAAATTTAGGCGTTTTTAAGTTATGTTCCCTTGACTACCAGAGTAAGTTGCCGGGGGGTAATAAGTTAGTGACAGTTCTAGTCTAACCAGTTTCCGTTGTATGTATAACCAACTTAACTTGACCTTGACCTTTGAATATTTGACAGGTACAACGATGATCAAGCCTTATTGAGGACCCTGAACTACGAGAGACGGACGAACTTTGCTGTTGAAGCTCAAGCTCCACCTCCGCTTAGACGAACCCGAAGTGTCACTGGCATACGCTCTTTTACTGTCACAAAGCGTGAAACACCGTTAGTATTTGGCACTTACACGAAAAACCTCATGAGTATTGGGAATATTCCCTTTAAAACCCAATGCGTATCGGGTACTTGTCCGAGAACCCCCCCTTATAATCAGACTTTTGGTAATTTATGACAATTTGTCCGGGAAACCAAGTTATTATCGGGCTATTCGTTCGGGAAGCCCTGTGATAATTGGACTATAAACTCGTAACTATCAGGCTATCTGTTCGGGAACCCCCCATAATTACCCGGACTATTTGTCTGGGAAACCCCGTAATTATCCGGCTTATTGACTCGTTATTATCGGACTATTTGTCCGGGAAACTCCGTGCTAATCCGGCTTTTTGTCCGGGAAACCCCGTAGTTGTCGGGCTATTCGACTGAGAAATCCCGTAATTACCCGGACTATTTGTCTGGGAAACCCCGTTATCATCCGGCTCTTTGACTCGTCATTATCGGACTATTTGTTCGGGAAACTCCGTAATTATTGGGCTATTTTCCCGGGAAAACCATTAATTATCAGGCACTTGTCCTAGAAACCGCGATAAGTATAGGACTTCTTGTCCGACAAGCCTATTTCATATCGGACACTTCATTTTACGAATTCAAACCATATTGCATTCCACGTGAATGCGACAGTTGAATGTCCAAGTGGTATGATATGGACAGACCCAAAGAAACCGTAATCAATCCTGAATTTATTTCGTTTCAGTTACGTTGGAGAATGGTACAGAAAACCTGATAATTTAAATGGTTTTAACGAGTAAGTAAACATCTTTATGAATAAAACACCCATGTAAATGGAGGTAAGAAGAATCCACCATGGGCGAGTGGTTGACTTGGGTTATTTGACACAGGGCGTCTCTAGTTTTCTCTCCTGTTGTTGAATGCCCTAAGACAAGGCACATTTCCCAGGCTATTGCCGGTTTGTTACCCAGTGTTCATGAATAAACGCTATGTCGTTGTAATGTGTCTGAAAAATTGTAAAAAACAAGGTAAAATTACTAAA
Source organism: Serripes groenlandicus (assembly GCA_031761405.1). Taxonomy (NCBI): domain Eukaryota; kingdom Metazoa; phylum Mollusca; class Bivalvia; order Cardiida; family Cardiidae; genus Serripes; species Serripes groenlandicus. Next base: position 49,433,062 of record JASEVX010000002.1, on the reverse strand, counting down.
ACAAATATATGAATAAAACCCCATTAACTTAAGACGCGGTGGAAAGAAAACATTCTCCGTTTCCTGCAATGTAAAAAGTTACCTTCATTAAGATGCATTACATTCCGTTCCTATTAGGCAAAGGTTTTAACCTCTAAAACGCAAAACTTCTCAAGAGCAGCTGTATTTCTTAGCTCCGGCAAGAAGTTGCTCTGGTTCAATTGCACTTTATTTCTGGAGACGGTGTAAACCCCCGATTAATCTAAGGCAAATGTAACAAACCGGACGTTTGCATGATATATCAAACTCTTATTCTGTTGAACTCCTGCTTCTTGTATCATCACCATTGGTTTTCTATATTACCCATACCAAATATTTTAAAAATGATAGTAATGGCTGCACCCCCCTTGCCGCTCAGGGTTTCGGTGTTAGCATAACGACTGACTGGCTGGTGTCAGGATAAATGGACCAGTGGTACTGGTAATTTACCAAGAAAACAACGTGATATAACTGAACTATTGTTGTAAGTGGTGTAACACACTAAAACGTAAACCAATCTATATTACCTTACATACATGTACGTGTATAGCGAATAATGCAGGCAAGGAGTAGAGTGCACGAATAATCTGGATCTACGCTTTTCGCAGAAATGAGTTAAATTCGTGCATTACGGCGAACGTAGATGTTGGTTAAAGTCGTGTACAATGGGATTGACGGAGCCCCGGTTTTATAATGTGTTATCTCATCTTTTATAGGAGTGCTTTGAAACAAGGTCGGGACCCATTCCTCTGGAAATAAAGCGTAAGTAATGATGGAAAAAAGGAGCTTCGTTTGGCGAGTTTATGTCTATATGATCCTTATTAGTTTAGATTAAAGTTATATTGGTGTAAACAATAGATAGGCCACACTACTAGTGTTTACGTCAGAACATGTATTTTGGTCAGTATTACACTGAGGCTGAAAGTGAAAACTTTTGTGAGATGTTGGTTGTAATGGATGCCCTCCTTTGATCTCGGGGTTGTTTCGGGTAAGCATTACGACTGACTAGCTGGTGTAAGGATAAACGGACCACTGATACTGTTAACTTACCAAGGAAATGCCGTGATATAACTGAAATATTGTTGAAATCTGCGTAAGATACCAATCAATCAGTCAATGTTATGAGACAGTGTGTAAGGCAGGGAGATACTAAGTGATAACTTCTCCACCATCTGTCAGTCCGTCCGTTAGTCTTTAAATTACAAGGTGAACACTTTGTTCCTGTTGTGCATACTAACTTAAAAGTCGCAACACGTTTACCTTGCGATTAGGAGAATGTAATAATGCAACGTATACAACTATTAAGATTACCTCCCTTTTTCATATTTTAACCTACTATTTTATCAATGTTTGTTCGTTTTTTGCAATCATCACATGTTTGTTTTGGAACGTTCTATTTGTTTATGCTGTGCAGTTTCACTTCAAAATCCCAACACTTTTACCCTGCGATTAGAAGAATGTAACGATGCAAAGTACACAAATATAGTCTTCTTATGTTTGAAATTATCTCCCTTTTTCATATTTTTGACCTACAATTGTATCGATGAACGTGCATTTTTCGCAGCCGACACATGTGTTCCTTGGAACGCTCATGTTTTGTATGTTTTAGTCATTGTAAGCGTCATATGTCTCCCAGCATTAGTTAACCCTTTCCCACCTGCAGACGCATGTTGACGCAATAGCAGCAGACGACTTTTAAACACATTGTGGCCAAAAAAGAAATTGCTCATGATGAGCAATTTCTCCTTTGGCAAAAATGTTTTCAACTTTATTTAACAATTAAGTTTTCTCATATGGAGATTTTTCAGGTTTTTGTTTTCAAAGCCGTCTGCTGCGGATTTGTATTATTGTATCATTAAGCATGAATGAATGAATCAATCAATTTATAAATGAATCAATGATTCAATGAATAAATCAATAATTTTATGTTGTTTTTACAGGTCATTTTAGATCAGATCACACTCACCAGTCGGACGTATGGCAAAACATTTCTTGAATTCCAATGATGTTTTATGTAAATTTATATCATTTATCAACAACATTTGGCTATTTGGAGTCTTCTTGACTCTTTAGGGTCTATTGACACTCATTACTTCCCATTCGCTCAATGTGTGTAACTGTACGCATCACGTGACAGTTGAATTGACACGAGCATTAACTTGGTGCACTGACCCAGTAACATTATCTTTGCACGTTTTCAGCTCGACAAAAGAAATTATCCATACAAATATATATAACGTAGAATAAATTCGGCATTGTTTTACTTTGTTTTGATATTAAGTAATATTTGAAAAAAGTGTTAAGTTATTTGGGAATTGTGACCCAACAATTGTGAGAGTCCCTTTAAACCTTACTGTTTTCTGACAATGTAAAAATGCTAAAGTTACAATAAATCTATTCATAAAGAGTGATTTCAAAATGTGCTAAGCAAAAAGGCAATATTATAAACATATTCACACATATTATATTTATGCTTATATTATGTAATTTACACTTATATGGAATTTAATTTAGTAAATAAATAATTATTTTTGTAATGTTGCTTCTATTATTCTCTTTTAATTTTAAGAGTTTACCTTTAAGCGGACTGTGGGCCGAGCTCCGGTAGCTCAGTCGGTAGCGACGCGGGCTGTCAATCCAGGGGTTTTGAGTTCGAATCCCAGCTCGGCTAACATTCTTTCCGACGTTTGAAAAAATTCACTGTGGCATGCGTCATTCGTTTATCACCGATGGGCTGTTTAACAGTCTATGTAGAAAAGCAGCCAGTTGCTTGGAAAGTATGTTGAGTGGTGTACTTGTGTGGGAAAACCAGGACACGCATGAGTAAGTGAACTGGTCGAAAACAGCGTTAAACCCTAATCAATCAATCAATGAATAAAGCGGATTGTGGCGATTACTCCAGCTTTAAACGACCTCCTTTGAAGCTCAGCTTCAAGTTCTGGCATTTGGAAAGTACCATGTGATCTATATATAGCACAATACGCCTATATTTGATCTATTTTTCGCAATTATTTAAGAGTAAAACACACTGGAGATTTTTTTGTTATTCTTTAAGTTGAAACGTAATTACGAATCGGGGGATACGTGTTCGATCACCGGTCCTTTCAAAGCAAAGACTTTAAGACCTGAAGGTTGTAGTGCGTTCCATCCTTTCTGCTCTGGGATGCAAGGGGGACTCATTACACACGAGCCGAGCCCCGGTAGCTCAGTCGGTAGCGACGCGGGCTGTCAACTTTCTTTCCGACGATTGACAAAAGTCAATACGACATGCGTCATTCGTCTTCCACCAATGGGATAAGTCTATGTTGAAAAGCAGCCAGTTGCTTTGGAAGATTGTTGTGTGGAGTACTGGTGTGAGAAAACCAGGAAATGCATGAGTAGGTGAACTGGCCGCCGTGATATAACTGAGAAATTGTTAAAAACGGCGTTAAACACCCCAATCAATCAATCATTACAAACGATGCACTAGTGTTGGGATAAGCTCACGAGCAATACATTCACTGGTAATTTACCAAGAAAATGCCGTGATTTAACTGACAACCATATCGAGGGCTTAGCGTGAAACGGTTGTAACTAAAAACCTATTTTGAAAACCCTGGTTTAGGGGCAACTTTGACCCCTTTGTAAACAATGCAAATTTAGGTTCCATTGCTCAGAACGAGCAATGGCACGTAATTGCCATTGTTTACCAAGAAAAATGATTTAACACTTATTAAGACTTCGTGGCGAGGTGATTAACATTGGTAAAACAATACCGAGTTTAGTTACAACCGTTTCACGCCAAGCCCTCGATATATTTTAGCCATCCAGAAATTGTGTGGGAATACCCGAAAGGTCCTCGAAATAATATAATCCAAAAAGTTGACTCGCAGCCTGATCCGCACCTTTGTTAAACAAGACTAATTGATCATTGTCATTTTATCTTGCAAGGTTTTGAATTTTGTGTGGGGATAAAAAACAACAGACGGTTTCGGCGTATTTATATGTGTACCAGTTTAGAATTGGAGCGCACTTTTGAGCAGTTGTAAATTTTTAACTACGAAAATGTCACCTGCATCGTTTCTATGTGCCTGCATGTAATGAGAAATAATTGGAAGCCAACGACTATTTTAGTAGCGGCAAGTAGACTAATGAACAAGTTCATCAAATTACTTTTCTTTCCTTGTCGTTAATTACCATCTACCTACTTTACGTTATTTCATTTCCGGTTAACAGACTGGCGATTTGTGACAAATGCCGTCTCGTGTCGAATTTCCCCCGTTCACGTCAAAATACATTGGTGACGTATCACTCAAAATGGTAGATAAATAGGACCTATTTAGACTGGTTTTAAACATATTTCCAATATCTCAGTCTTGATTAGCGAACTGCGAGTGGACAGTCTAATTAAGGGAAGTTGTCTGCATTTTCTATTCCGTGTTTTTTTAACCCGTTGTTTTTGCAATTCTTGTTAGTTCTGTCTCAGCGACGGGTTAATTAGAACTGTTCCAAATATTAAAGAAAGTAATAAATATAAATTGTTTTTTATCTGGGTTCCTTATGTAACCAGTCAGTGCCGAATCGGTAGAGACTGCGGGCTACCAATTCAGGGTTTGTGACTTCGACCGACATTCTTTCAGACGTTTGACAAAAGTGAATGCGACAGGCTACCAATGCAGGGATTGTGACTTCAACCGACATTCTTTCAGACGTTTGACACAAAGTGAATGCGACATGTGTCATTCGTCTTCCACCATTAGGCAAGCAGTCTATGTTGAAAATCAGCCAATTGCTTTTGGAAGACTGTTGTGTGGAGTATACCGGTGTCCGAAAACCAGAAAAGCATGTGGAAAGATGAATTGGTCGCCGTGATATATCTGCAAATGTGTTGTAAACGCCATTAAACCCAATCAACAATGTTTTTGTTTTATTTGTTTTATTGGGGTTTTACGCCGCTTTCAACATTATTTCAGTTATATCACGGCGACAGTTCACTTATTTATGATCCCTGGGTAAACAAACCAGTACTAGGCTAGAAAATGGCAAGGGCACTCCACCATGACCGTAGTGCCGCGACTGGGGATCGAACACGGGACACCCGGTTTCGAAATCCCCGACGCTAACCACTCGACCACAGCGGTTTCCCCAATCAACAATGAAACTAGAGGGTTTCGTTGAGATCCCGGGACTGTTCATGAAATACGCCGAATAGATTATCCTTGTCGAGACGTTTTGGTCTAAAATAAAACCGCGCCAAGCGATTTAACCCTTTCCCACATTAAGTATATGTGGAAAAGCAGTCAGTTGCTTGGGAAGATTGTTGTGTGGAGTACTGGTGTGCGAAAACCGGATAATACGTGTGTAGGTGAACTGGCCGCCGTGATATGACTTGAGAAATTGTTAAAAAACGGCGTTAAACCCAATCAATCAATCAATCAATCAATCAACATTTCCCACATACAACAAATCTGCAACAGACGACTTTGAAAGTATCTAGGCAAACACACGGAAAAGCTCTATAAATGTAGGCATAATAACTGAAAAGAGTTGAAAACATTATGGCAAAAGGAGAAATTGCTCGTTTTGAGCAATTTCTTCTTTTGTCACAATGTTTTCAAAGGTCAGGTACCTTCTGTAGAGGCGTCAGAAAGCGTATATATGTGGGAAAGGGATAAGGGGGTCTTCTTTTATCTCTGGCTATCCGAGTCGGGTCATACGGAATACGTAAACCCTTTCCCTCATACGACAATTCTGCAGTAGACGACTTTGAACATATTTTGTCAAAAAATAGAAAATCTCTTTAATTGAATGGATAGCCTATGGCTTAAAGTAGAAAACATTGTGGCAAAAGGAGAAATTGCTCGTTTTGAGCAATTTCTTCTTTTGTCACTATATTTTCAAATAGCCGTCTGCTGCAGAGGCGTCAGAAAGCGTTTATATGAGGGAAAGGGTTCAACAATTACGATAATGGCGTTCAAGGTTGCGGTGATAGCATTACGCCATGATATACACTACCAGTAGTTCTGTTTCCTAGTCATATAACTGAAATACTGTAGAAAGCGGATTAAAAACACAATACAAACAAACAAATATAACTGGTCTAACTATTTGGTCACTGCCTAAGCTACTTTTATCGTTCTAAACGAGTTTCTGTCCAGACGCGATGAGAGAATAAATGTTTTAACCGAAAAGAGTTCGGAGTGACCCGTCTACGTGTATTTAAGAATTGACTGATAACGTGCAAATAACGACAGAAGTAATTCAAAGCGCTGAAATTGCTGTTGACATACAGTTCGTAAATGCGACACTTTGAAAGCATTCGAATAGACAAATGCGTCGCCTTCCGATATATACACCCCTGTAATCAATCTCATTAAATCAAGACCTCAACTTCTCTCGCTCGTATACAGATCTGTTAACCCTTTCCCTCATACGACAATTCCTCAGCAGACGACTTTGAACGTATTTTGTTAAAACATAGAAAATCTCCATAATTGAATGGATAACCTATGACAAAAAGTGGAAAACATTGTGGCAAAAGGAGAAATTGCACGTTTTGTGCAATTTCGTCTTTTGTCACTATGTATTCAAAAAGCCGTCTGCTGCAGAGGCGTCAGAAAGCGTCTTTATGAGGGAAAGGGTTAACTGTCGCGTACTTGTCGACTCAGATTGCCTTGGCGTTAACAAATCAAATTAGCGCTTACCAAATCGTTCAATACTAAACAGGTAAGAGATATATATATATATAAATGAACGAAATAGAGGAATGTTGATTGTCAACTTTTCAAATTGTAACCAACCATCGTGCGATTTCAGTGGGAAATAAACCGAGCACGTGCTGAACAGCAGATGAATGTCAACATTTTCAAATGTTGAAACTTCCGCAAATATTGCTAAACATGACAACAAAGAAAGTAATAAAATAGTTCAAAACTATTTTGGCAGTGAAAACACTCAATAGAAAGTCATGTAAATACAAAATTTGGCTTACTGGGTACCCAGTAAAACTGAAGCATACACGATCAATATTTAGCTGTTTATTGTACCGGAAAGTGAAAATATTTGTCTTACTTTATTTCATAATTATTATTTTATTATTTCAAAACAACTTTTGAACAGTTTTAAAACTTTAACTCTACTATCTATAATCTGGGATTCAGAACCTTTAAGTGTATACCGAGGGCTTGGCGTGAAACGGTTGTAACTAAAAACCTATTTTGAAACCCTGGTTTAGGGACAATTTTGACCCCTTTGTAAACAATGCAAATTTAGGTGCCATTGCTCAGAGTGAGCAATGTCACCTAAATTTCAATTGTTTACCAAGAAAAGTGATTTAACGCTTATGAAGACTTTATGGCGAGGTGATTATCCTTGATAAAAAAATACCGATTTTAGTTACAACCGTTTCACACCAAGCCCTCGATAAGGTTAATTAATCAAAGCGCCAATGGCACTGTAGTGGCGATCGTATGGAAAATCCTGCAAAGTAACAAGCAGTATATCGGTGTAGGGCTTGCGATGACTCTGGTGCGGGTATATTTGAGAATGTATCAACCCTGCATCTTTTGACAGTAGAATAATGTTAGTTTGCCAGAATGTTGTCTTGGTGATTATTATGTTACGTTCTGAAATTGGTCATGATGTGTTCAAAATTAGGCCATTCCAAAGTTATGAAAAATCTAGTTGGTATTCGATAGACTACCGTTTTAGCTCATTAGAATGGCTATTTGTAATCTAAATTGTTCGGGCAATCACATGTTTATCACCAGGTCGTTAGGCCATATTAAGATAAAATATACTTTACACTTTAGAAATGACTAAATTATCAAGAAAGGAGAGAAAACTGTATCCATTAGTTTGGTATTTGTTTCAATGATGTCCGATATTAAACAGGTCTGTTCAATTTAGTCCCTTCACATTGCATGATTGAGGGTTGTCAGAGACATATAAACACAGTGTATTTATATGTCTCTGAGGTTGTTAAATTGCTTCGAATAATGTGAGTGCAAACAAAGACAAAACATGCTCCAAAAGCACAATTTCACTATTTGCCAAACTGTTCAATTTATAAAAATATAGGCATATATTATAATGATCGATCTCCAAACTAAATTAGGCTACACTTTCAGCATTGATTGCTAATTGACTCTAGAACGTGCAGACGTGTATACATAACGTGTGTACACACTGACATCGTGTGTCCTTTAAACCTTTGTAAACCAGTCTTATCATCTAGACGCTTTCATATATTTAAACAACTACAAAATAAAGCGTTTATAATATTGAGATTTACAAGCTCTTCTGGTGTTTGGTCTCGCGAGCTATTTATAGAACCTTTTGGAATTTCCAGATTTGAGTATCATCAGAGTTGCCGATATTTGCAAGGCAGAACGCGCAATGATATTTATTATCTGCCAAATCATGACGAAGATAATATTTACATATTTTAACTCTATGTAGATAATGTCTCGATAAAACTCAAATATTAGTAACAATCCGGTACCAAAGTAGCACTGACATAATTATTATTAATCACGTCTCTGCATCAATGATGGAACTATAACGGATGTGAGTAAATTAGTTTGCAGTAAGGAAAAAAAATATCAACCGATTGTTCAAAACCGACTATGTAAATATTTTTCGTTGTTGTTGTTTCTGTTAGCATTGTGGCGATTGTCAAACCAATCGCCACAAAAACGACATCTTATACGGTGTATTCAGATTCACGTCTCTGCATCAATGATGGAACTATAACGGATGTGAGTAAATTAGTTTGCAGTAAGGAAAAAAAATATCAACCGATTGTTCAAAACCGACTATGTAAATATTTTTCGTTGTTGTTGTTTCTGTTAGCATTGTGGCGATTGTCAAACCAATCGCCACAAAAACGACATCTTATACGGTATATTCAGATTCAATATTCGTACAGCGAAGTATTTTGGTCTGACTATAATGAGATTTAGGTGTGGCGTACATATAGATGACGGAGATTGATTGATTGATTGATTGATTGGGCTTTAACGCCGTTTTTAACAATTTCTCAGTTAATTCACAGCAGCCAGTTCACCTACTCATGCATTTCCTGGTTTACTCACACCAGTACTCCACACAACAATCTTCCCAAGCAACTGGCTGCTTTTCCACATAGACTTAGCCGACGCATGTCGCATTGACTTTTGTCAATCATCGGAAAGAAAGTTTGCCGAGCCGGGATTCGAACTCACAACCCCTGGATTGACAGCCCGCGTCGCTACCGACTGATCGTGTTGTTATCCCCATACATGTACAGTCGAACCTCGTTAATCCGGACACCTTTGTTCCCAACTAATATTTCCGGACCAAACGAATTTTCCCGATTAACGATATTAGTCGGATCGGAGGTAATATTTACCTAAACACCGTAATCGTACTAATTACAACGGTGTAAGATTTACCACAGCGAAAGCGGACCGGAATCTCTTCAACCTATACATTTACTACATGTACTACATTTCTAGATATGAGAAGTGTGCCCAGGGGCGTAGCTCCCTTTAGGCACTGTAGGCACGTGCCTACACATTTTTTCTCAAAATGCGCCAAAATGCAGCTGCGGCGATAGACATCTGCGTAATGTATCGACCAGATCAGCCTGCGCTGTCCGCGCGGACTGATCTGGCCGACACATTCCGTCTCAGGGGGATAGATGTATAGAGTACTGATTCCCGAAACAGAAAATCCACAGGCGGCGAAAAGTGTCTATCCGGGTAGGCCTGTGTGGCATGCTTAGGCTGATCCGGGTCGATACTTTACGCAGAGTCCACAATGTTGATTTTCTCACGAGACGGCCTACACATTGATTATTGCAAAGCTACGCCCCTGGTTCCATGAAAACAACTTCAACGTAATAATTACACCTGTGTTTGAGCGGTGTTTCAAGACAAATAACCCAAAACTACGTAAAACATTTGTGGTGGGGAAAGACTTGCGTGGGCATCAATGCTTAGGTGTCCAACTGCTATCCGGAAGTTTCTTGAAGCAGTTTAAAGCGACTGAACTCCAGATACCCAATTCTCGAAAAAAATAAAATTTCCAATTTTAAGAAAATAAGTGTTATTTTTGTATTTGGGGCATTAAAATATGATAACTGACATATTACATACCCCTATAATCGGTGAGATTTTCTTGTTTCCGATACTTTTTCCATCGCAAATTTTACCCTGTCAGTAACGGGGTAAGTATTTTTAAATAGGAAACCCCTTCATCGGGAGAATTGAAAACGACTCAAGTTCACTTTATTGATAGAAAACGATACATTTTCTACCCTGGTTTTACTTTACTTGGATAACATTTAGGGCAAATTCTTTTTTTTTTTTTTTTTTTTTTTTTTTTTTGCGTGCCATCTGGATTTCAGTCGCTTTAAAGCCAGTTCAGGCAGCAGATGCGCTGACAGATCTGAAACAACACTGGTCGCAAATTTTGCAGAGCGGCATCCTATATGTCTTTGAATAAAACACTTATTGGACGTATTGATAGATTATTGACCAAACATTTACTAATTAACGAATAAAACCTCATTATACACACTTAGAAATTGCAGCGAGTTTAAACCCTTACAACAGATATTATAGCAGACGACTTTGAAAAACATTCAGATAAAACTATTGATAATGTCTATAAATTAAAGTATATTAGCTTGATTCAATTGCAAAAATTGTGGATTAGGTGAAGAAATTGCCCATAATGGGCATGTTCCACTTTTATAAAATGTGTATGCCGAACCCCGATAGTTCAGTCGATAGCGACACGAGCTGTTAATCCAGGGGTTGTGAATTCGATCCCCAGCTTGGCCAACATTAAAAGTTAAAATCCACAATCCATAAAAAGTTCAATGCCACAAGTGACATCCGTTTTCCACTACTGAATGGGATTATATTCTTTGTTGAAAAGCAGAAAAATTCTTTGAAATACTGTTATGCGGTGTGCTGGTGTTAAAAAGCCTCGAAACACACGGATAGATGAACTGGCCGCCGTGATATGACTGAATCAACGGCGTTCAATTCCAAATCAACCAGTAAGTGTCTAGAAAGGCATTGAAACAGTACCCATCTCTATATATACGCATTTTTATCACATAAAGCCTTCTCAAGAGTGTCAAAATCTCATTACATAAATATCACATGACACTAGTAAATATCCTATGACACTCTTAGTCATGGGCGTAGGAGCGTTTCAATTATTGGGGGGGGGGGGGGGGGGGGGGCAACCAATAACAGAAGCCAATATATACCATGTAGCCTTAAATATTTTAATGCACATTAATTACGTTTAATTGTTAATACAGGGTTAGTAATAGTATTTGCAGTGTTGCACCAATAAAGCATTAATACAGATTACAATACACATTGAGTTCTTCAGATAGTTTATTTCAAATCAGATAAGTGATATTCGTATATTTGATCGGACACCCACACACCCCGATCCGATAGTATAATCTATATGTTCTGTTTTGAATAATAGTCCCTTTTGTTTATCTGTAATAAATATCCTTGCTCTCAATGACTTCAATCATCGTGACTTCAATTCATTATTGTGTATCGTTTTTATCATACAAGCAAGTCCAGCAAATACGATCTTATTCGTTAGTATTGAAATAGTCCAGGTTTAAAATAATCATTAACGTCTCTTTGTGGCGGGTCGAATTCCGTCCTAGTGGCGGGCCAAATTCCGTCGTATTGATGTAAAACTGGACAGTAAGGAGGCTATACAATTATACACTTTCTAAAACTTGCCAAAGTACTCTGTCCTCTCTTTGTTCTTTGCTGCATATTCTGACGCTACTTGTAGAATGTTAATCTGATCAGTTTCGTCTTTGTGGCAGTGTAACAACAGCATGTTGTTCGAACGTTCCTGTGACATCGTTGATCTTAAGTAGGTTTTAAGTCGACGTAAAGTCGAAAATGAACGTTCAGCCGTTGCGGTGGTAACGGGAATTGTAAAATACATCTGTATTAGCATGACGACAGCTGACATAAACTTCTTTGCGCCTGGCTCATTATTTAATATGTCACATACAGTTCTTATGCTTGATACTTTAGCGACCTTCAATGCACTTCCTTTGACCATGTCTTCCATTAAAGGTAATTGCGCCTGCAGCTTTTGCATGTCGATGTCGTCTTTGTACAAGTTGCTTACGCTTACCGGGACATCAACGGAGACACCATTTGCCGCATCTATTACCACTCGTTCAATGTCCTCTACAACGTCAATATTCTTGTTTAGAAGTCGTCGCTCAAGATGGTTCTGAATACAGTCGACAGCTTCGAAATACTGTTGGCGGAAGTAGTCTTTTGTGTTATTAAATTTCACACTATCTTCCCCGGAATCCAGACGTTTCGGTACTCTTTTATATCGGGGCAGACAAGGGGTCTCCGTGATGTCCTGTGACATGGTTTCGATTTTCTCATAGAACACTTTGAACGAGTCATCTGTTCTCTGTCTCGTACAGAAGGACATAAGCATTCTGCAATCATTCTTAGCGTCTACCACCACACACGAGTCTTTGTTTTGGAGTGTAATAGACAGTTGCTCAGTTGCGGCAAACAGCATATGTGAAAGGTGCAGCCCAAAATATGTGTTAAATTTCTGCATCAAGGTTGAAATACCACCAGCACGTCTTGAATAATCATCATTTCCTGATGCGTTCACCTCATCCATAGTATCTATGAGGACTTCATAGTTGTCTAACACAGAACTTATAGCAGACGTTCTAACAGTCAATCGTGTCGGGCACAATGGCTTGATAGTTGCTGTAGATTTTCCCGACTCGACTTGTAGCTTTTCAAACAAAACTTGACGTTTTGGCGACCACTTTATGAGTGAGGCGATCTCTTTAACTAGATCGATTGCATCCCGCATGGCTTTTATTTGACGGCATGAATCTTGTAGACCTAGGTTTAAACAATGTGCAAAACAGTGCACAACAATGGCCTGTGGAACTTCTTGTCGAATTTTAACGGCCACTCCATTTATATGACCCATGAAGTTGGACGCTCCATTATACCCTTGACCACGACAATTGTCGGATATGACAGAGTCGCCACTGAAATGCAATATTAATATGATTGCATGAAATGAAAAATAAATAAATCGGAGTAGCAAGATTGTAAAATGAAACAATTTCAAACATTTAACTAATTTAGTAAAAATGAGGCGTCACGATATAGCGCAGTTGGTAGTGTTAACCAGGGTGGTTCTTTTTATCATATGCGCACACGGTCGGAAGAACCATAGTTATTATGTATCGTTCATCTCTCTGAGGCTGCATGAAATAACTTTAGCTGCTGAGTGACAGTTTTATGTTAAACTTAAAATATTAAATGAAAAAAAAAAAAATCTCCGGTAAGCAGTTTCAATCCTTGAGCTATCGCGTGACAGCCCGAAAGCATCACCATTAAGCTACGCAGACAACTTATTAAAATTGGTAGTAAAATTGAAGTCTTTTAAAATATTGCGAATCAATTATAAATTTCTGGTCTTCCAAATAATTGATTTTCTTTTAGAACCATATTTCGCGTAGACCCGGGCAAATTCAAAATACGACTTTATAGATCTAATAAACTGGCTTACCTGCCCGACGATGCAACTGCCATTGCTTTGTTTATACAGGGCCTGAGGCCCGTTTATTTGACGATGTTTATAATATTTTTAAAAAAATTGCGCCATAAGACTTGTTTCCGGCGAACTCTTCATACCGTAATAAATGTATTGAACAAGAGAAAGTTGATGCAACGCATCAATGTCGCCGGATATCCATAGTGCAGTTATGCATAACACTAACATTATAGTAGTTGAATAAACAGTTATCAACTGAGGGGCATATTGGAACATCAGGGGTGGGGTCAAGTGAAAATATATCATAACTTGCATTGTTTTGTCAACGAAGTGAATGATAATTGAAGCCTTTCATTGTTTATGATCAATCTCCATTCCAAAGTAGGTTGACCATACATATTTGAATTTTATTATTTTTCAATAAAACCACAAAACAGACAATTTAGGATTTGCATGCAATAGCACGTCATTTTACATTTCCTCTATTAAAGTCAACAGTGGACACCTTTGCAGCAATCTACTTTTAAAACAATGAGTTAATGGTTAAATCGCTGAAGACATGAGTTTTCTCTTTTTCTCAAAATGATATTAGCTTGGCATCCTAATTATATCATACTTTAACAAATGTTGAAATGTAGTCCCCCATATTTATAAATTAGACCACCTTCGAAATATAATATCAACTAAACAGTTAAATCTCATTGAAATTGTTGTATAATTTAAACTTAATTTCGAACATAAACTGAACCCTACAACATGTTAATTTATTTTAATTCTTTCCTTCCTTTTTTATAATGAAAATAACAAACTACTCATGTTTTAAAATTATATTATGATGAGCGTCCTTGTGTCAATGATGCATAACAATATGCAGATCGGAAACAATATGCCTTTAGGGAATTAAATGACACATTTAAAATTGTCAAGGACGAAATAATTTTGTACGAAAGACCCGATTCTTTCTTATTCGCAGAGGTGTCGTTCTTGAAACTCTCTTTATAGGCAGAGAGTGTTCGTTCAAAGTAATTTTTCTTTAAAACTAGTTAAATCACCTACGATTTACTATTTGTAAGTGAGTGTAAAGAGACGGCTCTCTGCAAAAAAGATTGATCTACGCAGTTGGTATTCGCGAGTCACGCTTCAAGCAGGTGCGCGTATGTAAACAAATTAGACTGCGACGTAAAGGTTTGTAGTTATCGCCTTTTGAGTACATGTAGTATATAGTGTAAAATAAAGTATACCAGTCTAGCTAATAGGGACTGTTTTGTCTTCTTAAATAAAACAAAAAAACATAAATGCGAGTCAAAATAAAGAAACTGAAAATACCTAAAACATCGGAATATTTATTTCATTTTAGATGTATTGTATCCTGTGATTGTTCCTTTCCTGTGATTGTTCTATTTAAAACCACATTAACCAACAGGGAAGATATGTCTATACATAAATTTCCAGTCATTGTTTGCACTGTTTCGCCTGATATAGAACTAGTCACATCTATAATATGCTCAATGGCTAGGAATTATTAGTCGCCGGGCAGAAGCTCGCGACTTTTATTTTTAATAGGTTTTCTGAAATCACATGGGAGGGGGGATTATTATTAGAAAGAAACACATTTAGATGTCTTGTACATATTACAATTGTGTTTGTCTAAAAACACTAAGTAATGACACGTATCTGCAGGATGCACTTAGATCACGGATGCACGGTTAATTCCGATGATAAAGCTCGTTGATATTAAGTAGGCGTATGGTAGGAAAGCTATCCATATTATTTCGTACCTTAGTCTTCTGATGGTTCGGAGATCTGATACTGATTGAAGAACATGAATTATGCCCCTGATCTAGTGCTCTGATAGCGTGCACGTGCTTCTAGATATGATACGTTTGGTTAAAAAAAAATGATATACTGCTATGTTTCCGTGTAATTTTTTGTATGTTTAATGGTTTTTTTGGGTAACTTGTAACTTGTTGCCACATGGTTCTTTGAATAAATAAAATAAACTATATATATAAAAGATGTACATGCATGTTGGCTTACTTTCAGATGTAAATCATTGTATCAAACCTATCACTAACGATGGCAGTTTAATAGCAATTTCAAAATGTATATCTATCTGTCACATATAACTCTTTCTATGAAACAGATGACGGTTACAACTGTATTACGGCGTTTCCTGTGTATTTTATCAGTGCGGATTGAAAGCTTATACGCCAGTTCACTCATCTGCAACACTTCGCACCATAGAGAGAAATACATACTGCCACTTTCAAGTCTTTGGTATGACCCTATCGTCCGAGGCAGTTCTAACCAATCCTTCATTATGCATAGCCCTTATCCCCCTCAGCCATAAAAAAACGTTTTCAACAGCAGGCGACACCTTTTGTAAGAATGTTTTCAACTTTATTCAATATTTGTTCTCATTTTAAGAGAGTTCCCAAATTATATACTGTGATAATCCTTTTCCCAATAAAAAAGTTTTCAACAGCAGACTCCTCATGACAACATTAAATCATCAAATATCACTTCAATTAACTACAAACAAGACACAAATAAATATTGCAAATATCACTTCTTAAATGTGAGTGGAATCTCTTAATTGTGGTATATAATTAAAACAATTATATATAGGCTATACATTTTCCTTTTCGACGTTTCCACTCCCATTTTGTTCTGTTTTATTAATTCGACGTTTTAGACATTCGACGTTTCCACCGTCACCCGGTTAATATAACAAGTTGTTTTATATAATGATACAAGAGAAAGTTGATGCAACGCATCAATGTCGCCGGATATCCATAGTGCAGTTATGCATAACACTAACATTATAGTAGTTGTATAAACAGTTATCAACTGAGGGGCATATTGGAACATCAAGGGTGGGGTCAAGTGAAAATGTATCA
The DNA here is from genome assembly GCA_031761405.1 of Serripes groenlandicus. Lineage (NCBI taxonomy): Eukaryota > Metazoa > Mollusca > Bivalvia > Cardiida > Cardiidae > Serripes > Serripes groenlandicus. Next base: position 49,416,575 of record JASEVX010000002.1, on the reverse strand, counting down.
CAACCAACTAATTATTGATCATAAACAGTAATGGAAATGAGAAATCTTGCCAATCATTAGTCTTAGTATGTATACAGTGCTATCATTAAGGAATAATTATAAGATTTGTGAATTCCACATACACTTTTCAAGATGTTTGTCAGAATATTTGAATTTTATCATTTTTCAATAAAACCAAAAAACAGACAATTTAGGATTTGCATGCAATAGCACGTCATTTTACCTTTCCTCTATTAAAGTCAACAGTGGACACCTTTGCAGCAATCTACTTTTAAAACAATGAGTTGAGGGTTAAATCGCTGAAGACATGAGTTTTCTCTTTTTCTCAAAATGATATTAGCTTGGCATCCTAATTATATCATACTTTTACAAATGTTGAAATGTAGTCCAATATATATAAATTAGACCACCTTCGAAATATAATATCAACTAAACAGTTAAATCTGCAGATCGGAAGCAATATGCCTTTAGGGAATTAAATGACACATTTAAAATTGTCAAGGACGAACTAATTTTGTACGAAAGACCCGATTCTTTCTTATTCGCAGAGGTGTCGTTCTTGAAACTCTCTTTATATGCAGAGAGTGTTCGTTCAAAGTATTTTTTCTATTAAAACTAGTTTTATCTCGGTTTGTTCTTTTCTTCATTTGTTTCGAACCAAATATACATTTTAAATCACCTACGATTTACTATTTGTAAGTGAGTGTAAAGAGACGGCTCTCTGCAAAGGAGATTGATCTACGCAGTTGGTATTCGCGAGTCACGCTTCAAGCAGGTGCGCGTATGTAAACAACATTAGACTGTGCGACGTAAAGGTTTGTAGTTATAGCCTTTTGATTACATGTAGTATATAGTGTAATATACAGTATTTCATTTTAGCAAATAGGGACTGTTTTGTCTTCGTAAATAAAACAAACAAACACAAATGCGAGTCAAAATAAAGAAACTGAATATACCTAAAACATCGGAATATTTATTATATTTTAGAAGTGTCATTACTTAGTGTTTTTAAACAAACACAATTGTAATATGTTCAAGACATCTAAATGTGTTTCTTTCTAATAATAATCCCCCCTCCCATGTGATTTCCGAAAAACTATTACAAATAGAAGTCATGGGCTTCTGCCCGGCGACTAATGATAATATCGGGGAACCACTGGATTAAAATCCCGGTCTGGTTTAATTTACGGAAATAAAAAGATCAACATATTTTATTGTTGTAATCTATTCGAAATTAGCATCCATCAATACAATAGACAAATATCAATAATTTCATGATTCATTTGTTTTTGTTAAATTTGTTTTATATAAGGTATATAACTATTATCATATGTAAATATGCTTAATTTTGTGACAATTATTGGGGGGGGGGGGGGGGGGGGGGGGCCAAAACATATGCTGGCCCCCCCAACCTGAACATTGGGGGGGGGGGGCCCGGCCCCCCTGCCCCCCCCCCCCCCCCCCCGGCTCCTACGCCTATGAACTAATTGGTTTCCAGTCTTATGCTCAAGTCTTTGTTACAGCGCGGAAACCAAACTATGGAATAACGTCACTTTAGCGGTTTGACAGCATAACGTTAGTCACTTTGGTGCCAAAACCGGTAAATTTCATATATAAATATAGTAAACGTTATTTTTTACGAAATACGCCTCATAAATCACTTTATGTGATGTATAGAATATCTCATTCGTGTTTATTTATTAACACTTTTAATAAACTCGTTTAATAAAAGTGATAATAAATAAACACTCTTAAAATATCCCCTATTTACGCATCTGCATCAGACGGCTTTTTAGAATAATGTGGCAAAAAGAAAAAGAAGGTATTGGTTAAATTGATTTCAACTTTATTCAATAATTTGTCTCGACATTTAATAAATTCGTCTGATACACCGTTGTTGTAAACGGGAAAGACAATTGCATCGGAAGTATCATTTAATAACGGTTCTATCATGAATAGAGATAAGTCTGAAAGTTTCCATATGTTTGACGTAATGTTTTCAAATTCGTCTGCTGCAGATTTTCAACAAACATGTACTACATGTCTATATATGTGCAGTGTCCATGAAAACAACCCTAACATGATTACAATGTATTTATTACACGTGCGTTTGAGTCAGATGCTTACAAAGTCTTCTGATGCAGATGTATTGTTAGCGGGAAATAGAAACGAACTGGAATTAGCACTTGGTTTTAAACATTTTACTGGGGGCAATTAGTAATGGCTAATTTTGAAAAACAAAAATCATGCAGGAAAATAGTTAAGCTTTCTGTAGACAGTTGGACAGTTTGTTTTTTCCTCCCCCAACACCATCTGAGCCCCGGTAGCTCAGTCAGTAGCGCCGCGAGCTTTAAATCCAGGGGTTGTTAATTCAAACACCAACTCGGACAGCGATCTATCCGACATTTGTCAAAAGTGAATGCGATAAGAGCCATTCGTTTTCCACCAATGGGTTAACAGTCTATGTGGACAATCATCCAGTTGCCTGGAAGGACTGTTATGAAGGAGTAATGGTGTAGGAAAGCCAGGAAACACGAGCGTAGATTAACTTGTCGACGGGGTATGACTTGAAACATTATTTAAAACGCAAATAAATCAATGAATCATTCCCCCTAACGGCAGTGTTATCTCCCATTATTCAATCGTCTGCTCTATAAGAGTGTGTTATGTTTATGGTATCGAGGGCTTGGCGTGAAACGGTTGTAAGTAAAACCCTATTTTGAAAACTCGGTTTAGGGGCAATTTTGACCCCTTTGTAAACAATGCAAATTTAGGTGCCATTGCTCAGAGTGAGCAATGGCACCTAAATTTCCATTGTTTTACCAAGAAAAATGATTTAACGCTTATAAAGACATTATGGCGAGGTGATTAACTTTGGTTAAAAAAAATACAAATTTTAGTTACAACCGTTTCATGCCAGGACCTCGGTATGTTGAAATACTGTCCTGATCCTGAATAAGACCCAGCTGTGTTATATAAGTCAAAAGCGTACAATGTATACATGTACCAACATTTGACAGCTCATTTCCACAGGCTGATCTCTATTTTGATAATCTCGAGTGTTGTAAAAAGTCTCGTGTGGTAGAATGCAGATCAAATTGGAAAAAAAATTACTAAAAAAAAAAATACAAACATAATTAACGTGAAACATGAACATAAAGGACACGTGAAACTATACGTAGACTAATTAAACACTAATTAATTACTGTATCATTGGAGCTCATATGGACAGATTGGTAAGAAGAGCAAACGGACAAAATACACTAATTAACACACTTCAACGAAACCCTTTTCCCCCACGCAACACATATGCAGCAGAAAACTTTTGAAAGCGCACTGGCAAACTATGAACAGATATTTATAAATGAAAGTTTTATACTTTAATATGATTAAAACATTGTGTCAAATGGAGGATTTGCTCATTATGGCACTTACTCCATTTACCATAATTGTTTCTAAAGTCGTCTTTGGAAACCGTTTGCATATAAAAAAAGGGTTAAATTGAAATATGAAACAAGAACTAATATATCAATACCTGCTAAAGGCGAGGACGGGTGTTATAATAACTCTAATTAGTGGTCAGTCAGTAACGACGAGGCTTTTTTTTTCAATCCCGTGGGCGTGAGTTCGAATCCCGACATGGCCATTGCTTCTTTCCTGTCATTGACAAATGCACCCACACTAGCGTCATTTGATTTTTCCTCCAAAGGGGCTACACTGTTCGTCAATAATTCATAGAGAGTGTCAAGAAAACTAATATCTGCTGTATGTGTATCCGATACATGACGTGTATCA
>JASEVX010000002.1:49380280-49407780 GCA_031761405.1 Serripes groenlandicus | reverse complement strand
TTTTCAAATTAGCTAAATTGATTGTGTATGATATTCATCCCATTTCCTGCATACAACAAATCTGCAACAGACGACATTGAAAACATCGAGAACAAATTCATGAAACATTTCTATAAACGAAAATGTAATTATTGAATTGAACTAACAATAGTGTGAACAAATTGCGGGAATTGCTCATAATGAGCACAGTCTTCTTTTGCCACAATATTTTCTATAGCTGCCTGTTGCAGAGGCTTCAGTAAGCATATGCATGATTGTGTGAACTGGTAAACGTCGATGTCCTATTTCATTTCACATTTTCAACCACGTTAATTAATTAACCCTTTCCCACCTGCAGGAGCATTTTGACGCAATAGTAGCAGACGACCTTTGAAAACATTGTGGCCAAAGGTGAAATTGCTCATGATGAGCAATTTCTCCTTCGGCCACAATTTTTTCAACATTATTTAACAATTATGCTATCTTTAATGGAGATTTCTCAGGTTTTTGAAGCTATGTTTTCAAAGTCGTCTGCTGCAGATGTGTTGTATGTGGGAAAGGGGGAGTTAATGAACTCTCTTTGGAATCTACCATGGACGATTAAAAGCGTGGTGGTTAACGGGACCGTGCGTCGCGGGTTCGATACCCGCTCGCTTGTTTTTTGACCAGTCGAATTTCCTTGGTAGGCGCTGCACGCTCCAGAACAATACAAACATTGAAGGGATTCTGAACAAATGTCGGCTACTGTCACCATGATAGTACTGAAATCCCTAATTCAACAAACGTACGAGGGGCTAATCTAAAGTATGCGGACAAATAGCATCACTTGTATATTAGTATATCGTAGTATTAGTAAGTCATACAAAACGGTTGTAACTACATCGTGTTACAAAATGAAGTTACAACCGTGTTGCATGAAACCATCGATATGTATTATATATAAATGATGTTTTCAGATGTGGTAACAAAAAAAAAAAACAGGTTTGTTATTCATTTTTGGGACGATTGTCGACAAACATCCGTTCCCGAGTCAACAAACTACACAATTAATAAATCGTGTTTCGGAGTTATTACGTTCCTAATAACACAAGCAGCTCCACCGAAAAAAAAGCTGCGCCAAAGCGGAACAAATAGTCCAAAGCGGAGTAATTCCTTTGTGCTGAAATTTCCCCGGGTAGATTTGCCACGTCAATTTAAGCCTCATTAAATCAAAGACAGTTATATTCAAATTCAATGTTTTTACTGCACTATTTCTTTCGGCGATAGACGATTAACGTGGGTTTTGACCTAGATGTTAAACAAATGATCTAGCTTGTCGAAGAAATAATGGAAATGAAACGTTTTGATTGGTTCATAGTTAAGTTGGCGATCCCACGAGAGGCACTTATAAGGTGAAGTTTTAATATGCAATGTTCTGCATACTAAACTTTAATTGTTTTCCTTAAGTGAAAAAAAATCAGTGAAAACGTATGAAATATAATATTTAAGAGCAATTTTTTTTTTCTTTTTTTGAAATATGACAAGTTTTCAGTTATTTATCGTCAATTGAAACTTAAACTGTGTTGCATAATACACCTCTTGGGAGCCTCGCGTAATCTCCAGCCATGTGATGAATTCTCGGTTTTGAACGTATTAACGTCATGTTGTGCTGGTGTAATGGATGTTGACTTGGATTGGTAAGTGAAAGGTCTGTGGTTCGCTTCCCGGCGGAGGCAAGCATTTTTTTCTCTCTTTCATTCATATCAAAACCAAAGTATATAAATAAAACAAATATTACATATTTAACGTTGTTTTCTGTCATTCTAATAAGTAAGATAAAATATCAAATAATATGCGCAGTTTCAATAAATTGTCATGAGGATTGGTAGAAAATGTGACCTCTTGACAGTTCACAAAGTTATTGCTGCAAGAATTTGCCGGATGCAGGAATTAAAGTTCACTTATAATTAGGTGACCTTACATGCAGACACATTTTCAATTACTCACAATGTTTGTCTTGTGCAGATCAAACAGAATATGTGTGCTTCCGGTTAAATGTGTGTCACATGTCTCAGGTGAGCCACAAATGGTCATTTTGATCTTTAAATGTATTATGCTATTGTTCACTATTTCTTTACTTAAGTTATGCCTACACATCCCATCCTCGGTACCCATGCTATTCATAAAATATATAATACCCTGGGCAAATTGGCTGTATACATCTCGTACTCATGAATAATTTATCAGATGAAATGCAGCCTTTTGATTGGCCGCATGACACAAACCTTTTGCGATACTAAAATTACAGTGTTGTTACGGAGGAAATCGTGGCGCATGCTTTACGAAATTTCGCTAGCCAATTTGCCCAGGGTATCATATGTTATGAATAGCCTGGGTACCGAGGATGAAACATCCATACCTGAAGTAATGCTCTTCTTGTTTAAATGCATCGATCAAATCGTATAAAAAATCGCCTTTTTGTAAAAATATTTATAATTATGTCTTTTTCGTCCCTCAATGACCAACCATTCGGTTACGTCCTGCAGATTATACATACATAACTTACAATGCTGGCCACCTACCTGGTATATATGATTATCAATCACATCCCACATACGAGTATTGCAAACGTTGGCCGTGGGTATAAAGGAATCTGGTATTGATGTTGTTGTCATAGTCTATTAAAAAGCCCATGTACAGATTAAAATGAAATGGATTTACTAAGTGACTTACCTTTATTGCTGAGTGATAGCATTCGTATTTAAACAAACATATCTTGTGTACATACATATACAACTGCCTGTTTGGCCTTACGTTACGAATTCCAAACACATCCGTCCCACCGGTACTTTCAGTGCTTTGATTTTTAAATTGAGTTGCTCACACTCCATGGGTTACAAACCAGTCCTAGGCTAGGTAATGTGCCAATGTTCAAGGGCATTTTACAACGATCGCCGTAAGTTTATTCAGGATCAGGACGGTACTCCAACACACCATAACTATATAACACTCTTGTTTTAACGGCGACCGCCTCGGTGGTGTAGTGGTAGAGCGTCCGCCTCGGTGGTGTAGTAGTAGAGCGTCGGCCTCGGTGGTGCAGTGGTAGAGCGTCCGCCTCGGTGGTGTAGTAGTAGAGCGTCTACCTCGGTGGTGTAGTGGTAGAGTGTCCGCCTCGGTGGTGTAGTAGTAGAGCGTCTGCCTCGGTGGTGTAGTAGTAGAGCGTCCGCCTCGGTGGTGTAGTAGTAGAGTGTCCGCCTCGGTGGTGTAGTGGTAGAGCGTTTGCCTCGGTGGTGTAGTGGTAGAGCGTTTGCCTCGATGGTGTAGTGGTAGAGCGTCCGCCTCGTAGGTGTAGTAGTAGAGCGTCTGCCTCGTTGGTGTAGTGGTAGAGCGTCCGCCTCGGTGGTGTAGTGGTAGAGCGTCCGCCTCGGTGGTGTAGTGGTAGAGCGTCCGCCTCGGTGGTGTAGTGGTAGAGCGTCCGCCTCGGTGGTGTAGTGGTAGAGCGTCCGCCTCGGTGGTGTAGTGGTAGAGCGTCCGCCTCGGTGGTGTAGTGGTAGAGCGTTTGCCTCGGTGGTGTAGTGGTAGAGCGTCCGCCTCGGTGGTGTAGTGGTAGAGCGTCCGCCTCGGTGGTGTAGTGGTAGAGCGTCAGCCTCGGTGGTGTAGTGGTAGAGCGTTTGCCTCGGTGGTGTAGTGGTAGAGCGTTTGCCTCGGTGGTGTAGTGGTAGAGCGTCCGCCTCGGTGGTGTAGTGGTAGAGCGTCGGCCTCGTAGGTGTAGTAGTAGAGCGTCTGCCTCGGTGGTGTAGTGGTAGAGCGTCCGCCTCGGTGGTGTAGTAGTAGAGCGTCTGCCTCGTTGGTGTAATGGTAGAGCGTCCGCCTCGGTGGTGTAGTGGTAGAGCGTCCGCCTCGGTTGCGGAAGGTTACGGGTTCCATCCCCAACGTTACAAAAGGTAGTAATGGTTTCCCTCCTTGGGCGCTCATAATTGAGGGTTTAGCATTACGACTGGCTGGCTGGTGTCGGGATAAATTAACCAGTAGTACTACTGGTAAATTACCAAGGAAACGCCTGATATAACTGAAATATCGTTGAACGCGGCGTAGAACACAAAACAACACAGATGAGTCACATCATATGAGGCGAACGGTTTGATGCACACAATCATCTTCAATATTTTCGTGTTTAAGAAGTTTGTCATAATGATCCCCCATTAAAGCTTCCCCCGTATTATGGGACTTATAAATGTTTTAAATAATTCATGAATTCAACATTTGCATTTTCTGTTTATATTTACTCTTTCAGCGCCAAAAGGCAATATTGAGGATTTTGCAAACAATGCAGATTCAGGTGAGTCAGCTCGTGACGAGCTGTCTCACCTGAAATCAGCATTGTTTGCCTTTTATTTATCAAAATAGTCCAAAGTTTTGATTAAATGAGAAATGGAGACGCCCGAATTTGAACATGGAAGAGTCTTCTTGAAACAATTCGGCGCTGAAAGAGTTAAGATGATAATTTCTGATAGAGGTGAAATTGACCCATCACATTACTGACAAAGTCTTCAAAAATAATATCCCTTATCCCCTATTCTCTATCCCGTATCCCTTATCCCCTATCCCTTATCCCGCATTCTTTAATCCAAAGAACGCTGGTCTAACAGATTACGTATGACTACCTTTGGCGCAATGTATTGTTGGGTTAGTTAGCATAACGAGTGACTGGTTAGTGTCAGGATTGATGAACCGGAACCAGTAGAACTGGTAACTTACCCAGGAAACGCCGTGATATAACCGAAACATTGTTGAAAGCGGAGTAAAACACCATTCAAACAAACATGATGCAGCGCTTTGGACAACTTTTGGGGTCAATAAATGAAGTACGTATTTGTTTACATTGATAGAGCGTCAGTCTCTCGTATCAATGGTCTAGGGTTCGAATCATGTGATGAGCCGGTTCTGCCTTTTGGATTGTCCCACACAAAGGAGGCGAGTACTCGGTTAGTCTCCAGAAAGACATTGAGCATAATTAATGTAAGCTGGAAGCTAGATTGTTTCGCAGTTGGTGAAACTCAAATAAGTTTAGAGTGTCTTGTCCCGTCTATGTATGAACTGTGAAGGCTCAGTTCACTGTGCTCAGTACTATGTGCTCAGTACTCTGTGTTCAGTACTATGTGCTCAGTACTCTGTGCTCAGTACTCTGTGCTCAGTACTCTGTGCTCAGTACTCTGTGCTCAGTATTCTGTGCTCAGTACTATGTGCTCAGTACTCTGTGCTCAGTACTCTGTGCTCAGTACTCTGTGTTCAGTAATATTAGCTCAGTACTATGTGCTCAGTACTATGTGCTCAGTACTATGTGATCAGTACTATGTGCTCAGTACTATGTGCTCAGTACTATGTGCTCAGTACTATGTGATCAGTACTATGTGCTCAGTACTCTGTGCTCATAGTACGTGCTCAAGAGTATTAAGAGGGAAAAATCACGACCTTCACATATCTATGCACGTGGGTAATAAAGTTATTTAAAAAGAGATGAAAATGTTGTGACAAAAGGATAAATTGATAATTTTGAGCAATTTTGCCACACTGTTTTCAAACGTCGTCGGGCTACAGGTGCGTCAAACTTCGTTTGCATGTGGGAAAGGGTTAAGGTTTAAGTGCCGAATGGTGATAGTAAAATACTTACGAAACGTCGTTATATAGCGAACAAATGTTGAAAACGTCTTTAAAACGTAAAATTAAACCAGACAAGGTTACCGAGTACACAAGGAAAGCGAAATCTGATTTCTTTACTAACTCTAGCCCCTTTAGCCCCGGTAGCTTAGTCGGTAGCGACGCGGGCTGTCAATCAAGGTGTTGTGAGTTCGAACCCCAGCTTGGCCAACATTCTTTCCGACGTTTGACAAAAGTCATAGTGACAAGCGCCATTCGTGATCCACCAATGGGCTATCAGTCTATGTGGAAACGCAACCAGTTGCTTGGAAAGAATGCTGTATAAAGTACTAGTGTGAGAAAGCCAAGAAACATTATGAGTAGGTGAACTGGCCGCCGTGATATGACTGAAAACGTTAAACCCCAGTCAATAAATCAATCAATCAATCAATCAATCAATCAATCAATCAATCAATCAATCAATCAATCGATCGATCAATCAATCAATCACTAAATCAATCAATCAATCAATTGATCAATCAATCGACCAATCAATCAATCAATCAATCCCCTTTACAATAGCATATCGACGCATCTACAGCAGACACCTTTTAAAATCAATGTGGCCAAACGAGAAATTGCTAATAGTGGGCATTTCCTCATTGATTTGTCTCTATGTGTTTTAATTAATTATACTTTCATTTAGATATGTTATTGTGATTTACTACAATTGTTCACAGCATATTTTCAAAGTCGTCTAGTGCAGAATTGTACTTCGATAGAAACGGTTAAAAGCTTAAGTTTAAGCAATGACAAATAACCGTATAATGTGGGATTTAGTCAATCCATATGTATGATTTAAAGAATTACTGCTTATTACATTTTGTCTTATTTGCTCATCCCATTCGTTTTACCTGATATGAACTATTTTGAGTAATTTGATTTGGATATTTGTACATTGGCCAAAAAGGTTGAACATATGGATATGTTGATTAAATAGAGTTAAAAGGAATTGTGGCAAAAGCAGATTTTGTAAACAAATGGTTTCGTTAGCTGCAGATGCTTCAAATTGACCTTTTGGTAGAGCGTCGGCCTCTTATACGGGAGGTTGCGTGATCGATCCCCGACCGATTACTTTAAAAATGGGTAGTAAGGGCTTCCTCTCTTTTGCGCTCAGGATTGTGGAGTCAGCATTACGACTGAATCGCTTGTGTCAGAATAAATTGACCAGTAGTACTGGTAACTTGCTCAGGAAACGTTGACCAGTAGTACTGGTAACTTGCTCAGGAAACGTTGACCAGTAGTACTGGTAACTTGCTCAGGAAACGTTGACCAGTAGTACTGGTAACTTGCTCAGGAAACGTTGACCAGTTGGACTGGTAACTTGCTCAGGAAACGTTGACCAGAAGTACTGGTAACTTGCTCAGGAAAAGTTCTGGTAACTTCAAATTGACCTTCTGGTAGAGCGTCGGCCTCTTATACGGGAGGTTGCGTGATCGATCCCCGACCGATTACTTTAAAAATGGGTAGTAAGGGCTTCCTCTCTTTTGCGCTCAGGATTGTGGAGTCAGCATTACGACTGAATCGCTTGTGTCAGAATAAATTGACCAGTAGTACTGGTAACTTGCTCAGGAAACGTTGACCAGTAGTACTGGTAACTTGCTCAGGAAACGTTGACCAGTAGTACTGGTAACTTGCTCAGGAAACGTTGACCAGTAGTACTGGTAACTTGCTCAGGAAACGTTGACCAGTTGGACTGGTAACTTGCTCAGGAAACATTGACCAGAAGTACTGGTAACTTGCTCAGGAAAAGTTGGCCAGTAGTACTGGTAACTTGCTCAGGAAACGTTGACCAGTAGTAATGGTAACTTGCTCAGGAAACGTTGACCATGTAGTACTGGTAACTTGCTCAGGAAACATTAACCATGTAGTACTGGTAACTTGCTCAGGAAACGTTAACCATGTAGTACTGGTAACTTGCTCAGGAAATGTTAACCATGTAGCACTGGTAACTTGCTCAGGAAACGTTAACCATGTAGTACTGGTAACTTGCTCAGGAAACGTTAACCATGTAGTACTGGTAACTTGCTCAGGAAACGTTGGCCAGTAGTACTGGTAACTTGCTCGGGAAACGTTGACCAGTAGTACTGGTCACTTGCTCAGGAAACGTTGACCAGTAGTACCGGTCACTTGCTCAGGTATCGTTGACGAGTAGTACCGGTAACTTGCTCAGGAAACGTTGACCAGTAGTACCGGTAACTTGCTCAGGAAACGTTGACCAGTAGTACCGATAACTTGCTCAGGAAACGTTGACCAGTAGTACCGATAACTTGCTCAGGAAACGTTGACCAGTAGTACCGGTAACTTGCTCAGGAAACGTTGACCAGTAGTACCGGTAACTTGCTCAGGAAACGTTGACCAGTAGTACCGGTAACTTGCTCAGGAAACGTTGACCAGTAGTACCGGTAACTTGCTCAGGAAACGTTGACCAGTAGTACTGGTAACTTGCTCAGGAAACGTTGACCAGTAGTACCGGTAACTTGCTCAGGAAACGTTGGCCAGTAGAACCGGTAACTTGCTCAGGAAACGTTGACCAGTAGTACTGGTAACTTGCTCAGGAAACGTTAACCATGTAGTACTGGTAACTTGCTCAGGAAACGTTGACCAGTAGTACCGGTAACTTGCTCAGGAATCGTTTACCAGTAGTACTAGTAACTTGCTCATGAAACGCCGTGATACTGATCTGAATTAATGAAAGTATAATTGTTTAATAGTGATGGAAACATTGTGGAAAAAGACAAACTTGCTGATTATCATTCATCTGTTAAGGTTAGTCAAAATGTGTCTAAATGAGGAAAATGTTAAAAGATTAACTGTAGTCAAATGTTTTTATTATCTAGATTATAGAAATAAAACCTTGTTCCGAACATCGTTTGAAAAGGGGGAAATCCTCATTGCCAGCAATTGCTCCGCTTCCAAAAATGCTTTCAATATAAGTATGTAACTTATTCCTTTCCATCATATAGACGCTTTCTGACGTCTCTGCAGCAGACGGCTTTTTGAAAACATAGTGACAAAAGAAGTAATTGCTCAAAACGAACAATTCCTCCTTTTGACACAATGTTTTCCACTTTTAGTCATAGGTTATCCATTCAATTATAGCGATTTTTCTATTTTTTGACGAAATATGTTCAAAGTCGTCTGCTGCAGAATTGTCGTATGAGGGGAAAGTATTAAAATATGTCAAACGATACGTAGCACACAATACAAAAAAAATCCACCTCGATTTGACTTTAATGTCAGAAAGAGTCAAAATCGCGTAGACCCAAGATAAGAATTAAATGGACAGGTGGTTGGGCTAAATTCCTGACAGCCGAAAATATATTTCATAATCAGAAGTCTTTACGCAATTTTGTAATTAAACCATCGAAATTGACTGAACGAAAAAATGTTCAATATCAGACAAGAACTCACGCTGTGATTTTGCAATAACGGTAACCCCCTTGACTGCGGGAAGTGAGGCCATTGAAAATGAAATTCGTTTTCACTTTACACCCTAGTTTGGCAAACAGTGACTGAAGATTGATGTTTCCGTTGATCGATCAATTGATTTGAATTGATTGCTTGATTAATTGATTTGATTGATTGATTGATTGATTGATCGATCGATCGATTGATATATTGATTGATTGATTGATTGATTGATTGATTGATTGATTGATTGATTGATTGATTGATTGATTGATTGATTGATTGATTGATCGATCGATTGATTGATTGATTGATTGTTGTTGTTTATCGCCGTTTCAATAGTTCTTCAGTTATATCCCGTCGGTCATTACATCGTACTATGTTATTCATAACTTTCTTGGTACCGTCCAACATTCTGAGCGTCAGTAGCTCACTCCAGAGCAACAGATGGGTTGTGAATTCGAACCCCAGCTCGGCCAACACTCTTTGCCCTATTTGACAAAAGGTAAAGCGACACGTGTAATTCAAACTTCCATCAATAGGGTAACAATAGGAAAAGTAAGCCAGTTGCTTGGACATAATGTTGTCAGAAACAACGTCCTGATATGATTGGAAACTTTGCTGAAATCTGCATTAAATCCAATTAATCAATTAATCAAGTAACAACCACTCTACACATCTACCAGTATGTAAGTATCATATGAGCCGTCCCAGGAGAAAACCAACATTATGGCCTCTGCGTAATGTATCGACCCGGATCAGCCTGCGCTGTCCGCGCAGACTGATCCGGGTCGACACATTCCGTCTTTAGAGGTATAGAGGTATAGAGTTATGATTCCTGAAACAGAAAATCCACAGGAGGCGAAAAGTGTCTATCCGGGTAAGCCTGCGCGGCATGCTTAGGCTGATCCGGGTCGATACTTTACGCAGAGTCCACAATATTGGTTTTCTCGCGGCACGGCTCGTTTGTATACCTCACGCTTTATTCAGCGTAACCATTCTGTTACATATACCCTCGTCTAAAATCGCATAAAACTTATACAACAGGAATCATTGTGCAATAACTAACCGGGATGAATTTGCAACCAGTGTTGATCAAGATAAGCCAGTGCAGCAGTGCAATATTATAAGGATCTGTTCGCTAAGAATTCCTGGAATGTTTCCAATATGTTTTTTGTAAAGAGCCGTCCATTTGGATCCTTAAGCACGGATACACAGGCTGTTCTTTTTCAACACGCGCTATAATTATGGAAATGTTTGTTTTCCTAGAGCACCACCCACTTCTATATTGCATTATGTTGCCATTTCGCACGAAAGCGTTTAGCGAAGATCTAGATCACTGCGTACAATTCCAGTCGTATTAGTATCCAGAACGCCTCTGAAGAACAATTTGCGTTAGTCAAGGCTACTTCGTACATTAGCATTCCCATAAATTATGGTAATGTAATGGACAAATTACCCTTAGCTTGCGAAGATGCTGAAGAACACTCATGATAGAACATTATAATATATAAGTATTACTTGACAACATTGACCGGATAAAAAAATGTTTGGTATTTCAACGGATAAAACTTTCATCAAATGTGTTATAATGATACCGTTATTACCAGATAATATGAATCACAATTTAAATGTTATTAATATATACACGTACATGACGTATCATAATAACATGAACCGTTCCAAGAGAAAACCAACATTTTGGACTCTGCGTAAAGGATCGATCCGGATCAGCCTAAGCATGCCGCACAGGCTCATCCGGATAGACACTTTTCGTCTCCTATGGATTTTCTGTTTCAGGAATCACAACTCTATACCTCTATCACTCTGAGACGGAATGTGTCCGCCCGGATCAGTCTGCGCGGACTGCGCAGGCTGATCTGGATCGATACACTAAGCAGATGCCATTATGTTGGTTTTCTCGCGGGACGGCTCATAAACATCTTAGCAACGATGATTCTTTTTAAAAATGAACTTAATGTCAAGTATCCATCTTTAGCATTTGTAAGAGACAATACCAGGAATAATCAGGATAAAGAAGTTGAGCTTGACAGCCAACAGCATAGAGCCATTTCAGACGACACGGATCAATAAGTTGACGAATCCGCACCGTGATCCATGGCTCTACATTGTAGGTACCTTCTGAAGTCTAATTTACATAATCGCGTTAGTCGCGTTTTACTATTTTCGTGCTCCATAGGGCTCTTAATAATACTTGTTTATTAGGTGACACATAACACTAGCTTTCGGGATATTCGGATTTTGGCCAGGGTCAAACATAGAAATGATGACAAATAGTAGGTTTTGGGTACATTTTTTGGGTAAATGGTTGATTTTGATGTTTATAAATGTGAAAAGTAAGCTCTAAGCATGGGATTGAATTTTTGAACCCACTTCTCCTTCCGGTTTGACAACACTGGTTGCAGAGCTAGGCGTGAATTTAGAGGTAAATTTGATTACCAGCTTTCGCATCTAACATTGCTTGAAAAGGAGCTGGTAACGTGGTATTTCTGACTGCATCCACAGATTGCCTATTGTTTTGAGAGAATAAGCAGCCCTTCAATTTTACACTGACCCCCTGCGTTTTTGTTGGGTGAATTTTGGAATAAAGGGTCAAATTGATCTTTCTGTCCTACTTTTTTCAACCCGTTTCAGACCACTTTTGTGGCCAATTATTTCTATAATATGGACTGAGAGTATGACTTCCAGTTATTTTCCTACAATTCTGGCACTCCTTGATACAGAAAAAAACTCTTTTTATCAAACCAGTATGGATATTGTGAAAAATAATGAGAGAATAAAAGTTGGAGTGTCCCAGGAAACAGAAAATCAGCTTTCAACTGTGTTATGCCACCTTATGCTAGATGGAACTTTCCAACAATTTGATCTCACGTCAACGGATTATCTGATATTGCGTATAAGACTGATACGCAAATAAATAAATGGATCAACTAATTCGACGCTGTAATTTCATGGTTGTCATCTTTTTTAACCATTAGTAGGAAATTGTTTTGGCTGCCTTTTGCCATATTTTTTGTTTTTTCTCTAATTGATTTCTTAGCGCCCAATTATAAACGATTTCCCTTAACTTTTTATCCATAGCGTTAGATAGAGTATATCACCAGAACACTGGTGTTAACAAAAACAGAAACTGAAAAGGAGCAATCGATAAAACTAATCTGCTCATTTTACCATACATTTTTTTTTACGACAGAATGCAAGATAATAAAGGAAAATATGATCTACTTCTATAATCTTTCCTGGAAAAAATCTTATTTATCTCGGTAAATAACTTCAAACCGAAAGTAAAGTGTTTCTTACACGCGTGTGCTAATAATTATTTGTTACTAATTGGACTCGAGAAACACGCCAATTCCCGCGCTGGTTTTACATACTGTAGTAATAGATACAGAAAGCAATTTGAGCCGCACCGTATGCATAGGGGGGTCATCTGTAGATGACAATTATATACAGTGGTAGAGCGGCTTCCTCTCGAACTAAATTCTCCCGGGTTCGAATCCCGTGATGATCGGGGTTAGGCCGTCTCGGAATTGTCCTAACAAAAGGTGCGAGACCTGGTTTAGTCTCCAGGAAGCAGACATCGAGTATGATTAATATAGGCTGAAAGCTTGTTGCGCAATCGATGTTAAATACATAAGTTTAACTAAATTGATGAAAGGGGGTATTTTTTTACGTGGTTTGCGTTTCAAATCCTTTCACACGTACAACAAATCTGCAGTATACTACGACTTTGAAATAAATTAAATTTAATCAAAGCTATTGAAAATCTCTTTGAATGGAACGATATAATCGTATATTATTGCAAAATGAGAAACTTTTCATTTTAAACTGTATTCACCATTAGTTTAAAAAGGTCGTCTTCTGCGTTATCTTAGATAATTTGCCGAACCAGGAAGCTCAGTCTGTAGCGAGGTGGGCTGATAATCCGTAGTTTGTGAGCTCTTTCCCGACGTTGGACAAAAGTCAATATGACAAACGTAAGTCGTTTTCCACCATTAATCCAACAGTCGTCAAAGAGTAGGCGAACTGGTCGCCATTATATGACAGCAGAATTGTTGAAAATGGAGTTTAACCCCAATCAATAAACTTAGAGGCGCCTCTTTTAACAATGTTTCGGCTATATCACGGTGTTTATATGATACTTAACCAGTACAGCGGACGTGTTTGGCTGGAAACAGTCCATTCATTTAAATAGCTCAGAGATTCTTGCACTAACATGATATAAAATCTACACCAATCAAGACATATCTTGATAAAAGACATACCTGAACCCGATGTTTAGAAATCGCGACCTACTACAGAAAGAGGGATTGAAGCGAAACCATACTGATATTGTAACTTGTTTACGTTAGGAACGTGAGTTCGAATCCCAACTCGGCTCACATTCGTTTGACAAAAGTCACCGTGACAAGCGTTAATCGTTTTCCACCATTAATCCAACAGTCAAAGAGTAGGTGAACTGGTCGCCATTATATGACAGCAGAATTTATGTAATTGTCGTTTAACCCCAATCAACCAACTTAGAGACTTCTCTTTTAACAATGTTTCGGCTATATCACGGTGTTTATATGATACTTAACCAGTACAGAGGACGTGTTTTGCTGGAAACAGTCCATTCATTTAAATATGTCAGAGATTCTTGCACTAACAATATATAAAGTATACAACAATTAACTCTTTCAGCGCCGAATTGATTAAAGTAGATTCTTCCATGTTCCAAATCAAGCGTCCTCATTTCTCTTGTAATAGGAGTTTTGGTTGGAATATTGTTATGACTAAACGGCAAACAATGCTGATTTCAGGTGAGACAGCTCGTTACGAGCTGACTCACCTGAATCTGTATTGTTTGCCAAAATCTCAATATTGCCTGTGGCGACGAAAGAGTTAAGACATCTCTTTGAACCTGAACCCGATGTTCAGAAATCGCGACCTTCTATAGAAAGAGGGATTGAAGTAAAACCATACTGATATTGTAACTTGTTTACGTTAGGAACTTGAGTTCGAATCCCAGCTCGGCCCACATTCGTTTGACAAAAGTCACTGTGGCAAGCGTTATTCGTCTTTCACCAATGGGCTAACAGGCTATGTGAAAAAGCAGGCAGTTGTTTGGAAAGTATGTTGTGTGGAGTACTTGTGTGAGAAAACTAGAACACACATGAGTAGGTGAACTGGCCGCCGTGATATGACTGAACAATTGTTGAAAACGGCGTTAAACCCCCAATCAATCAAACAGTAGGGACTGATTCAAGTCTACTCGGTAAGTTTATCCAGATTCCAACGCGCCTGTCCTCATTGTATCCCCCGGGGAACTCAGAGGAGGGAAGCTACTACTACCATTGTAATGTCTGAGGTATCGAACGCTGGTCTCCAGACATTGAAGTGAGACGCTCTAACCATTACACCAACGATGTGGTTTATCTCATCTCAAGCGGAATGAAGGTGTATCCGATATCTAACGTTTCTTTGAATGATATCGGAATACACAATAGATTCGAGCCTGAAGACATCGGGTCTTATTGACGCTCCGGTTTTACACCAATTTACGTTTAAATTGATCGACAACTACTGGGGCTACACTTCTAGTGCTTAGTCAAAAGTTGCATCTAGGACTGTTTAGTATGTTCACGGACAATGAAGACTTTGGTGAGACTGTGTGGATGCCTGGGCTCGTCTGAGTCTTCACTGTTCGCACAGGTGACTAGACCATCTCTTGGTTGACGCGTCACACAATTGTACTCAACTAACGCGCTGTTATCGAATAGCAATCTAAAGGCTTGAACAATTGTACCATTTATTATTAAACGAATTTACCCAAAGAAATTTTCAATTAATACGAAACCACCTCGACAATTTATTACTGTTAATTGAATCGGAAACTGAAAACTACGAGCCGAATAGTGACATAAACTTTTATCGCCGTCGTCTTTCTAATTAAGTCTTATAAATATTTATTTTATCATTATTGTGCGCCGATTAAAGCGGAAATTTCAGTACAAGATAAATAGCCTTTAACAATTTTCATAAATAGGAGAAATGAATAATTTACTTGTGTAAATATGTCGATTAATTTCACTAAAATGGACCTTGTAATTAGAAACTCGAATTTAATACAGTTTCTCCCTTTTTTGTATTTATATTTTTTTTTATTTCTTTCTATTTCTTTTTCTCATTCGTTCTTTCCTGTGTTCATTTCTTTCTTCTTTTCTTTTTATCTCTTTTATTTCTGTCCTGCTTTCTTTCCTTCTTATCCTTCTACATTATATACAATTTGTAAAATAACATTTTTAACTGGAAAGCAAATAAATCAGGAATACACAGAGTGTACTCCTGTTGCTTCGATATAACCATTTTCTTCATGCAGACGACTTTTGAAGCCTCTGTGACTAACGTTTGTGGATTACCTCGTGACAAAAAGTAAAGTTAAAAATGCTTATTATAAACCCTATTTCAGTGTATCGCAATACTCTATCTCTATATTAAATTGCTTGATTGGGATTTAACTCTGTTTCAACAATTTGTACTCCTGTTGCTTCGATATAACCATTTTCTTCATGCAGGCGACTTTTGAAGCCTCTGTGACTAACGTTTGTGGATTACCTCGTGACAAAAAGTAAAGTTAAAAATGCTTATTATAAACCCTATTTCAGTGTATCGCAATACTCTATCTCTATATTAAATTGCTTGATTGGGATTTAACTCTGTTTCAACAATTTGTACTCCTGTTGCTTCGATATAACCATTTTCTTCATGCAGGCGACTTTTGAAGCCTCTGTGACTAACGTTTGTGGATTACCTCGTGACAAAAAGTAAAGTTAAAAATGCTTATTATAAACCCTATTTCAGTGTATCGCAATACTCTATCTCTATATTAAATTGCTTGATTGGGATTTAACTCTGTTTCAACAATTCGTAAGTCACATCACGGCGGCCAGTTCACCTTCCCATGTGTTGCATGGCGTTCAAACACCAGTTATACACACAGCAGAATTTCCCAGCAACTGGCTGCCTTTCCACATAGACTGTTAGCTCATTGGTGGAAGACGAATGACGCTTGTTACAGTGTATCTTTTTCCAACGTCGGAAAAAATGTTGGCCGAGCTGGGGTTCGACCTCACAATCCCTTGATTGACAGCCAGCGTCGCCTGAGTTACCGAGGCTCGGCTCTATAGAAGTCAATCTTTAATACATGTAGTAAACTTATAAAAAAAAGAGTGGCGGGGTAGTCTAGTGGTTAACACACTGGACCGTCAATCCAGAGGCCTGGGGTTCAAATCCCGGTCCGGGTTCTGACAATTTGAGGGATGCTTTTAAGCGTCCCCCACTCAACTAGAGGTTAAGTACTGGTCCTTTCCAGGGAAAATAACCTCGCGTGTATCGATGCTATACACCGGGCACGTAAAAGAACCAAGGGGTCTTTTCGAAAAGAGCTAGGATATCGCACCCGGACTCCCTTGTATCTAACTTTGTCTGCTGGCCAAATAGTTCATTCTGCACGGCGAGGGTAAATAAAATCAAATAATAAATAAATGTAGTAAACCAAGGACACGACGTTATTTTACTGGAATAGTGTTGGAATCGACAACAAACACGAACAAGCTTACTGCCTAAGTGGTGTAGTGTTAGGCTTGTTCACCTTTGGATGCTGGAGGTCGCAGGCTCGACCACCGGCTTGATTAGCCCAATACCTTAAACATGTTGAAACTCAAGGGTTGCGGGGTTAGCAGTATGACTTACTGGCTGGTGACAGGATAAATGGACCAGTATTACTGGTAACTTACCGGGGAAACACCGGGATATAAGTAAAATACTGTTGTGAGCGGCGTAAAACGCCACACGCGAAACAACACAAACAACACAACTAAAGAGATATTAAAACACTCGTTAGTTTGGTACCCCATCTATATAATCAACAGGCGACCAGACTAGACACTCGAGGGAGATGAATTATCCCCTATCCTGTTGCATTTACCCTTTCCCATAAAATACAACAAATCTGCAGCAGACGACGTTGAAAAACACATATGCATGAATTGCATTTTCTTTACATATGCAAATTTATTTAGAAAAAAAAAGAAAATATTGAGACAAAAGGAGAAATTGCTCGTGACGAGCAATTTCTTCTTTTGCCACAATATTTTCAAAAGTCGTCTGTTGCAGAGGTTATAGAAAGCGTCTGTAAGTGGTTGAGGGTTAAAATATTCCCGTATGCACACAATTTGATGCATATCTAGAAGACGAATTTAGAAAAAAAACATTGTGGTAAAAGGAGAAAATGTTCGTTTACAATTAATCTCATTTTGCCACGATGGTTTCAACTATAATAACTATATAACTATAATATAATAATATTATAATTTCATTTAAAGAATGTTTCTTATTTTTTCTCACAGATAATTTCAAAGTCATATAATTCGGGTTTGTTGTCTGTGGGAAAGGGTTTTTGTAATGAACTGCAACTACTGAAGCATTTGTAAGAAAGTTCCCGGATGTTGCAATGTCTCACTCGACCGTTTCCGATGTAAGCGACCGTCTCATTGATTGATTGGGGTTTAACGCCGTTTTTAACAATTTCTCAGTCATATCACGGCGGCCAGTTCACCTACTCATGTGTTTCCTGGTTTTCTTACACCAGTACTCCACACAACAATCTTCCCAAGCAACTGGCTGCTTTCCCTAATAGACTTATCCCATTGGTGAAAGACGAATGACGCATTTCGCAATGACTTTTGTCAAACGTCGGAAAGAAAGTTGGCCGAGCCGGGATTCGAACCCACAACCCCTGGATTGACAGCCCGCGTCGTTACCGACTGAGCTACCGGGACTCGAAGCGACCGTCTCAAGTTGATTGATTGCTTGATTAGGCTAAGTGACGTTTTCAACAATGTCTCAGTTATATTGCAGTGGTCGAGTCCCGGTAGCTCAGTCATATCACGGCGGCCAGTTCACCTACTCATGTGTTTCCTGGTTTTCTTACACCAGTACTCCACACAACAATCTTCCCAAGCAACTGGCTGCTTTTCCTAATAGGCTGTCAATCCAGGGGTTGTGGGTTCGAATCCCGGCTCGGTCAACTTTCTTTCCGACGTTTGACAAAAGTCATTGCGATATGCGTCATTCGTCTTCCACCAATGGGATAAGTCTATGTGGATAAGCAGCCTGTTGCTTGGGAAGATTGTTGTATGGAGTATTGGTGTGAGAAAACCAGGAAATGCATGAGTAGGTGAACTGGCCGCCGTGATATAACTGATAAATTGTTAAAAACGGCGTTAAACCCCAATCAATCCTATCTTTCTCACACAAGTACTTTAAATAACAGTCTTTCCAAGAAATGGGCTGCTTTTCCAAATAGACTGTTAGCCAATTGGTGAAGTGCAAATGCCGTTTGTTTTATTGACTTTTGTCAAACGCCTGAAAGAAAGTTAGAGGAACTCGGCACTCGAGCTCGGGAGACCGGAGTTCGACAATAGGTCGGGTCATACCAATTACTACAAAAGGGTATGTGTAGCTTTCCTCTTTTAATACCTGTCAGAATGATCTTTTCATAGCATTACTTTTGATGCTATTGGGTAAGGACATATACTAGCAGTACTGATAATTTACCAAGGCATCGAAATGATATACAACTGAAATCTATTGAAAACGGATTAAAACACAATTTAAACAATCTCATATCAGGTAAAAGGTTTGATTCATATTGAAATAAATGGTGGACGGTAAGAGGACGATTTCAGCAGTAGTCCAGTCATATCACGTCAGCAGTACAGCAGGTACTTGTATCCATGTAACAATCGCAATACCATAACTCCATCACTGTTACTGTTATGTCTTTGTAATAACATACTCGGGATCAAACCATTATCGCACGTTATCGAGGGTAGACGATCATAACCTAGGAGTTGGCGAGTGTACAGATAGGTTAGACCGCCCGAGTGATGATGTATGTGGTAGAGTGGTCCGCTTCGGGTGCGACAGGTCGCGGTCTGATCCCCTGCCGGATCAAACGAATGAATGGTAGTAATGATTTTCCAACCGTAGCGCTCAAAATTGTTGTGTTAGCATTACGATTGACTCGCTGTGTGTCAATTTGAAAGAACGCGCAGTTCCGGTAACTTATAAAGGAAACGCAGTGATATAAATGAAACATTGTTGAAAGGGGTGTTAAACTATCTAGACATTAACCTATACACATATTGGTTTTTGTTAACCCTTTTCTGCAGACAACAAATTGAATCTACAGCAGACGACTTTAAAAACATTAAGGCAAGCAAATGCACAATCTATATGAATGAAAATATTACATTGTTTAAATTAATGTTGAAAACAACGCATCAGCAAGAGGAATATTGCTCAATGTAATCAGTTTTATCTTTCAGCAAGACTTTTGGCTTCAAAAGTATTCTTCTATATGTTATGTATGTAGGAGAAGACTTAATACTTCTTCTCGCCACTAGGGGGAGTCAGGGTATGAGGATATAATCAGACAGCCAATCAAGTTAATGGGCTTTTATAACGCAGCTATTATCTCCTCGTAAAGATATTAAATATTACCGTAGTTATCACAATTGCCGCACATTCCACGAATCACATTCATACCCATTCGGTTTCTATAACCCGAATCCCTTATGTCATACATTGTATAGCAGATCACCTCGATGGTGCAGGCGTGGACCACGGTGCGGTAGGTTACAGATTCGATCCCCAGCCGGTTCATGCCAAAAAAATTAAAAGTGGTCGTCATGGATTTTCGTCCTTTGGGTTCCGGATTGTGGAATGGAATTTACAACTGACTTGCTGGTGTCAGGATAAATGGATCAATTTTACTGGTTACTTAATCCTTGATACGCCGTTATATAACTGAAATATTGTTGAAAACAATCAAGCAAACTACCTGTATGGTATCGACAACCGGAAGTGTTATTCCATAGCAGGTCGACCTGTGCATCCACACAGTCGGATCTTAATATACAATGAACACCAAATATTTACACTAAGGTTCAATAATGAACTGGCGAACAGTGTATTCACACATGGATTTCAAAAGGTAGTATTTCGCAACACGTCGAATTAACGTCATTTTCAATGGTATTATAGTCATATTACGGTCATAGTACAGGCGTTCATGTTCACGCGGAGATACACCAGTTGGATTGATTCATTAATTCGTGTTTAACCCTTTCCCTCATACGACAATTCTGCAGCAGACGACTTTGAACATGTTTTGCCAACAAATAGAAAATCTTTATAATTGAATGGATAACCTATGACTAAAAGTGGAAAACATTGTGGTAAAAGGAGAAATTGCACGTTTTGTGCAATTTCTTCTTTTGTCACTATGTTTTCAAATAGCCGTCTGCTGCAGAGGCATCAGAAATCGTCTATATGAGGGATAGGGTTAACGTCGTTTTCAAATAGAATTCATTCATATCACGGCTACCTATTTGTTGTATTGTTTCTTTAACACCTGTTCATCACATAGCAGTATTACAAAGCAACTGGCTGCTTTTCCATATAGGTTGTTAGTCTACTGGTGGAAGACGAATAACGCCTGTCGCATTGACTATTTGCACGCGTCGAAAAGAATGTTGAGTGTGCTGCAATTCGAACTCACAACTCCTATATTTAAAGCCAGCGTCATGAATATCTGAGCTTTCGTGACTCGGCGGAGATTTAACCAACACAACTGCTAGGAACACATGAACTACCAAAGGGTCCTTCATTATCACCGCCAAGAGCAGGACTGAACTGTAGACTTCATGTCTTAAACCTTACACGCAAACAAAAAACCTGCAGCAATCGACCTTGACTATCTATAAACCAACATTTATTTATCAAATAGGGTTGCACAAATTGTGGCTAATTGAAAAATTGCCCATTATGAGCAATTACTCATTTTGTCAAAATGTTTAGCAATGTAGTTTGCTGCAGAGGCGTCAAAAAGCGTCCGCATGTTAGAAAGGGTTAACTCTCAAGCACCCAACAACGCCAATTTATACAACCGGGGAATTGCATTTTTTTTTTAAATCTTGTGTTAGTAAGGGTAAAGGGTTAATGGATGTAGCAAAATTTCAATTAAAATGGCTAACAGCTGTCTATCCTTTACCCCGGCTATCAGTTTGTGTACCAGCATCCAATCAGGGAAAAGATAATCACTGGTTAGCTCGACTGGAAACGCTCCATTTGTTTAACCCGTTCCCACATACAATATATATGCAGCAGGCGATTTTTGAAAACATGTGGACAAAGATGTGGAAAATCCTTATAATTGAGGACTGAAAAAAGTTGAAAATATTGTGTCAAAAGGAGAAATTGCTTGTTTTGATACATTGTCACAATGTTTCCAAAAATCATCTACTGCAGAGGTGTCAGAAAGCGTCTGTATGTGGGAAAGGGTTAGCCCTTTTCCACCATAAATCCTATTTCTCGTAATGTATTCTTTTCTATTGCTATATTCTATTCAGAAGCAGACGACTTTTGCCAACTCTCATTTATGGAGATTGCTCACGTTTTTGCAAAATTGTTTTAAGTATCGTCTGCTGCAGATTTGTTGTATGTGGGAAAGGGTTACATTTGAAATCGTTAGAAAATTCTCTTTCTGATATTGTAACAATACTTCAACTTTATTGACAAACATTTTCTCTTACAGCCGAGCCCAGGTTGCTCAGTCGGTAGCGACGCTGGCTGTCAATCCAGGGGTTGTGAGTTCGAACGCCATCTCGGCCAAAATTCTTTCCGTCGCTTGACAACAGCCATTGCGACAAGCGTCATTCGACTTCCACCAACTGGGCTAACAGTCTATGTAAAAAAGCACCCAGTTGCTTGGAAAAAATTGTTGTGTGGATTACTGGTGTGAGAAAGCCAGGAAACACCTGAATAGGTGAACTGGCCGCCGTGATATGACTGAAAAAATGTTGAAAACGGCATAAAACCCCAATTAAGCAATACATCTCTCACAGCCCCTAAAGACAAATGAACAACAAATATATTACAACTTTTCCCACTTGTAGACGCATTGTGACGCTTCTGTAACCAGACGCCATTTGAAAACAATGTGGCAAAAAGAGAAATTGCTCAATAATAATGTTAACCCTTTCCCTCATATATACGCTTTCTGACGCCTCTGCAGCAGACGGCTTTTTTTCGAAAACATAGTGACAAAAGAAGAAATTGCACAAAACGTGCAATTTCTCCTTTTGCCACAATGTTTTCCACTTTTTGTCATAGGTTATCCATTACATTATGGAGATTTTGTATTTTTTGACAAAATACGTTCAAAGTCGTCTGCTGCAGAATTGTTGTATGAAGGAAAGGGTTAAATTTAATTTATAAAGAATTTCAATATGTTGCCTCCGATGTCTATTAAGTCGTCTGCTGCAGAATTGTTGTATGAGGGAAAGGGTTAATTTAATTTATAAAGAATTTCCATATTTTGCTTCGATGTCTAATTTAAAGTCGTCGGCTGCAGGAAGGTCTTAATTAAATAGTAATGCAATATACTTACACACTACATGGTGTTTCACTCCGTTTACAACAGTATCTAAGTTATGTCACGGCGTTTCCCGACGGTAAATTAATACACGTACTTCCGGTATTATGTAACCTGACACCGATACATCGGTCATGATAATACCCGCGCACACCCCGAACGCCAAGGAGGGAAGCCATTGCTATCAGTTTTACAATATTTGATATGACCCGACAGGGGATCGAACCCTGGTTATCCGCTTCTAAGGTCGTCGCTCTAATCACTACAGGGGTTGTGAGTTCGAATCCCGGCTCGGCCAACTTTCTTTCCGAGGGTTGACAAAAGTCAATGCGACATGCGTCATTCGTCTTCCACCAATGGGCTTAGTCTATGTGGAAAAGCAGCAAGTGTGTGAGAAAACCAGGAAATGCATGAGTAGGTGAACTGGCCGCCGTGATATAACTGAGAAATTGTTAAAAACGGCGTTAAACCCCAATCAATCAATCAATCAATCAATCAATCAATCAATCAATCAATCAATCTAACCACTACACAACGGTGACAGTAATACCAGTAGTTATACAACATAACGAGGGCTTGGCGTGAAACGGTTGTAACTAAAAACCTATTTTAAAAACCCTGGTTTTTGGGGCAATTTTGACCCCTTTGTAAACAATGCAAATTTAGGTGCCATTGCTCAGAACGAGCAATGGCACCTAAATTTCCATTATTTACCAAGGAGAATGATTTAACGCTTATGAAGACTTTATGGTGAGGTGACTAACCTTGGTAAAAAAAAATACCAATTTTAGTTACAACCGTTTTCACGCCAAGCCCTCGATAACTGATATGATTTGTTTTATTGATGTTTTACAGTATTTACAACGTTATTTTAGTTACATAACGGTGACAGTTCAATTATTCATGAACCCGTTGGGTAAACAAACTAGCACTAGTCTAGTAAATGTGCCTTGCCATAGGGCACCCCATCGTTACCGTTGCGCCGCGACTTGGGATCGAACCGGGGACGCCGTGTTCCACATTCCCGAAGCTTACCCCTCGGCCAAGGTTGATTCCTTAAATAATTTGAATAATGAACACTGTGGTGAAAATTTGACTACAATACTGCACAGGCTGATCTTTATCGTCATTACATGCAAATAGAGTTTTTTTTTTTTAAAAAAACCTGGCATTATGGCACATAGGTTAATGAAGTTAAAGATATTCCACATACAAACGCTTTCTGATACCTCTGCAGCAGACGTCGTTTGAAAATATTGTGGTAAAGCAATGAATGCTCATAATGAACAATTTTTCCAATTTATCCACAATGTGTTTAACTCTATTCAATATTTATACTCAAATCTATAGGGATTTCACCTGTTTTTGTCTGTATGGTTTTAAATTCGTCTGCTGCTGATTTTCTTGTATGTGGGAAAGAGTCACTCAAAGCAGGACTAGGGTTAACCCTTCCCCTTATATAACCGCTTTCTGACGCCTCTGCAGCAGACAGCTTTTTGAAAACATAGTGACAAAAGAAGAAATTGCTCAAAACGAGCAATTTCTCCTTTTGCCACAATGTTTTCCACTTTTAGTCATAGGTCATCCATTCACTTATAGAGATTTTTTATTTGTTGACAAAATATGTTCAAGGTCGTCTGCTGCAGAATTGTAGTATGAGGGAAAGGGTAAAGAGGTGACAGGTCAACAGATCAATGTATTTTACTCGGTTTGGGGTATTTTTTATCAATTTAATTAAAACACACACAAGGCATTAAAATTATTAAACTGTCCTTCCCCTCTCTCGTATACAGGCGGTTATTGACTCAACAAATTGCAGACGATATTTGAAAACGAAATGAATCACTCCCCATTATCTATCTCACAGGGCGAGGGAATACCAGCTTCGCTTTATATTGTGTAGCCACATTGTTGAATGTTTTTAAAAGAAAATATTATCAATACCTATGCTTTTTGTAATCATTTACTTTTGTTACCCTCTAAAAGTGCGTCAATACTATCTGAAACAGAGAAGAAAAACGTTGTTTGAACACAACACTTGTATTAAAATTTCTCCAACTATCGGATAGCAGTGATACGGGACAGTCGATCACCTCAATCGCTGATTGGTTAAAAATAGGAGGTTTATTTTGCGGCTCTTTATAACGGACAGGCTAACAAATCGGTAAACAGTGGCAGACGAATTCACTCGCTCTCCTCGTATTTTCACGTGTAACAGTGGTGTTTTTATTTTTTTTATCAGACGAATAATCTCTCTCTATTCTCGCTGTTGTGTTATTGAAGAATGTGTTATATGTTATGGACATAGCGTGTTTTGTTTATGTTTTGACTACCCCGGAACAGACGGAGAACAAATTGTTTAAACGAGATGATTAACGGACTAAAAGGGCTATAATTGTAAACATCCACTGTAAACAAAGTCCTGCATACTGACTGAATACATGTGAATCTGTATGGACATTTAAACACACTGTGTTAATTCAATACTCTGTAACAGAGCGACTATGTACAATATACAGCTGCTGTTCTTAATGAGATAGCAAAAAGGGTCGTCAGTTGTATCAACACATGGTGTGGCTATACATGTTGATATAAAAAATATTATAGAGTTAGACGAACTGAATCATGAGTGTGACAGGGTTTTAAACGGGTATGCTGTAACATGGATTGACAACAAAGCTTCGATAGACAGATTGTTATATTTATGGTGTAATATTTATAGTTCAATAACACGACATAGGCTACCGGTGAAATAGCGACAACTGTTAGATGGTAGTTGAGGGTATTCCGAAAGACACATGGAATCTGCCCTAGCCGACCTTGCAGCGATGACAAGTGGTAAGTAAGATGTTAACCCTTGATATGTCTATCTGTCTGTCTGTCTGATTATTTAACTATATTTCTGTCTTTCTGTGTATGTGTGTGTGTGTCTCTGTCTGTCTGTCTGTTTGTCTGTCTGTTTAACTGTATATATGCCTGTCTGTTCGTCTGTATGTATGTCCGTCTGTCTTTCTCTCTATCTCTATATATCCTTCTCTCTCTATTTCTCCCTCTCGCTCTTCATATATATACACCTTTCTCTATCGGTGTCGTTCACTTTCCATCCCTTCCACTTTCCTTCCTTCCTCCATTCCTTCTCTATCCCTCTCTCTCTCTCTCTCTCTCTCTCTCTCTCTCTCTCTCTCTCTCTCTCCCTCTCTCTCTCTCTCTCTCCCTCCCTCTCTCTCTCTCTCTGTCTCTCTGCCTGTCTCTCTGTATGTCTCTCTCTCCCCCTCTCACTCTCTCCCCCTCTCTCTCTCCCCCTCTCTCTCCCCCCTCTCACTCTCCCCCCTCTCACTCTCCCCCCTCTCTCTCTCCCCCTCTCTCTCCCCCTCTCTCTCTCACCCTCTCTCTCTCCCCGTTCTCTCTCTCTCCCCCTCTCTCTCTCCCCGTTCTCTCTCTCTCCCCCCTCTCTCACCCTCTCTCTCTCTCTATCTATCTCTCTCTCATACTCATCTTTCTTGTATAATTCACTTGTCCATATCTAGACTTGCTACAGTCTACATAACTATCTCTTATTTTCCTCTTTTATTTGATTGCATAACCTGTTCCCATATGCAGACGAGTTTGCTACACGAAACTCAATATCAAACCTACATGTACGTATGCTTCCGACATCAAATTGATACAAATAAAAATTCAACCCAATAATCAACTCTGGTTTGCAAAATTGTTGTTAACATTTTCATTAAGAAATGGGTATTTGGGATCAAGTTTCGTTTCAATCAGATCGAAACGAATATATCTGGTATTCGGACATCCATGGATTATGCAACAGTAATCTGTCGACGTGATATAATTGAAACTCTGTAAAAAACCAAAAAAAACGGCGTAAAATCCCAAAAAGAAACATGATTGGTAAAAATTATAATTACAGATGCCATCATGCCCATGAGGTAACGAGTTAATACGCCATATGTTAAAACTTAATTTAAAAGAATGACGCGTCAGAACCAATTTCCCATTACGTTAATTAGGTTTCTCTCACAGCCCAGCGCTTTCCTTCGAGAATCCTTCAGGGAAAACGTTGTTGAAAAAGGAGTGCTTTATGAAACCTATGTGAAGACATTGATACGGACATAGTTTCGAATCATTTTAATCTTACTGCTAAAAAACGACTTTACAAGACATTGCGAGAAAAAGAGGAATTGCACAGAACGAAAAATAAAGGCATTCTTTCACCATTCACTGGTTTTCTTTATATAATTCGTCAGGTAAAACATTGCTGTAAAAGGAGGGCCTTTTGAATATTAGACGTCCCGTTCACATATATAGAGACGACTTCAGGGGCTTCTTTCGAAACAAATGTTGCAAATGAATGGAAATCTGAGACTAATTAGCAATTCCTTCTTTTGTTATATTAAACCCTTTAGGGAAAACGCTGCTGAAAAAAGAGGAATTAATTAAAACAACATATGTGTTCGTATAGCTTAATTGAGTCAATTCCAAGCCACCTGTTTTATACAACAGAACAGGGGGGTCGTGGGAAAAGAAAAAAACATTGCTGAAACACTATTAGCACTTTTCTTGTGTAACGCAACATCAGGACAAGATTAGGTCAATGTTAACGTATAATACAATGGTAAACACAGAGTTCCAGGTAAGGAGGGGCTTACATCTCCTTTCCCCACAACATCTCTCTTATTATCCAACCAAAGCCTATGTTGTAGGTACTCAAAAGAATCGTCTCATTGAGACGATTCTTTTGAGTACCTACAGCATAGGGTTAGCGGATAAAATAACGATTTTAGAACAAGCAAAACGGTCCTTATATCAAGAGCTCTGGTAAACATACACTTTTCTGAATCAACATGATAGTCAATATACAATGAAATGAACACAACCCGACCATTCAACTCTTCTTCCCACAATTTCTCTCTTACTATTAAAG
>JASEVX010000002.1:49372780-49377780 GCA_031761405.1 Serripes groenlandicus | reverse complement strand
TAACTCTTTCCAACATAAAACACATTTCCAGCTGGCGACTTTGAAAACATCTGGTTAAAAGTATTGAACATGAATATCTCTTAATGAAAGTATACTGATCTGATTAAGTGAAAACATTGAGGCAAAATGAGAGCAATTTCTCCTTTTTGCTACAATATCTGCGTCCAAATGCGTATGTAAACTGAAAATTATCAAAATTGAACCGTCCCGTTAGAAAACCAACATTGTGGACTCTGCGTAAAGTATCGACCCGGATCAACATAAGCATGCCGCGCAGGCTAACCTGAACAGACACGTTTCGCCTCCTGAGGATTTTCTGTTTCAGGAATCGTTACTCTATATCTCTATCCACCTGAGACGGAATGTGTCGGGCCTGCTCGGACTGCGCAGGCTGAGCTGGATCGATACATTACGCAGAATCAATAATGTTGGTTTTCTCACGGGACGGCTCAAATTGACTTCATGTCACAACTGCCTTAACTTTTGTGACAAGTGCCTTCTGCAGTACGGTTGTTTTGAAACATTGTGCTATAATAAGCCTAAACTACTATTCTTACGACGTACAATGAAACTGTCCACCTAACATTGCAGACAATATTTTCTTAAGATTGTCGTATTAATTACTTCTGATTAATTTAGTTAGGAATAACTGAAACTTGCAAGATTCCTGTTTAACCCTTTCCCTCATACAGACGCTTTCTGACGCTTCTGAAGCAGATGACTATTGAAAACATTGTGACACAAGAAGAAATTGCTCATAATGAGCAATTTCTCCTTATGTCACTACGTTTTCAACTCATTTAAAAGATGAATCTCTCGGTTATGGATATTCTTCATGGTGTTTGTCTAGATAATTTCAAAGTTGTCTTTCTGCAGATGTGTTGTATGAGGGAAAGGGATACGGCGGAATAACCATGTCTTTTTTCACAGTACAGGCTTTTTGAAAACATAGTAACAAAAGAAGAAATTGCACAAAACGTGCAATTTCTCCTTTTGTCACAATGTTTTCCACTTTTAGTCATAGGTTATCCATTCAATTATAGAGATTTTCCATTATTTGACAAAATATGTTTAAAGTCGTCTGCTGCAGAATTGTCGTATGAGGGAAAGGGTTAAAGCAGACGGCATTTTGAAAACATAGTGACAAAAGAAGAAATTGCACAGAACGTGCAATTTCTCCTTTTGTCACAATGTTTTCCACTTTTAGTCATAGGTTATCCATCTGACAAAATATGTTCAAAGTCGTCTGCTGCAGAATTGTCGTATGAGGGATAGGGTTAAGTTTTGACCTCACTTTTGTCTGGTACCCGGCATACTTTAGTAAATGTGAATGTCTGGCATTAACAAACAATGGCGAAGGCGAATGACGATAGTCGCATCTTTGTCCATCTCATTGATGAATTGGAACCCCTATGTTGTGGGTCCGCTAAAGAATCGTCTTAGTGAGCCAATTCATTATGTTACCAACAATATAGGTTTTGTTGTCAATAATTTAGGGTTAACAATTTATCATAAACAAATGCTTTCTAACGCCTCTGCAACAGACTACTTTTGAACACATTGAAACCCCTATCTTGTGGGTCCGCCAAATAATCGTCTTAGTGAGACAATTCATTCTGTTACCAACAATATAGGTTTTGTTGTCAATAATTAAGGGTTAACAATTTAACACAAACAAAAGCTTTCTAACGACACTACATCAGACTACTTTTAACAACAATGTAGGGGTTTTTGTTGTCAATAATTAAGGGTTAACAATTTAACATAAACAAACGCTTTCTAACGCCTCTACAACAGACTACTTTTAACAACAATAAATTATAGGGGTTTTGTTGTCAATAATTAAGGGTTAACAATTTAACGTAAACAATATCTTTCTAACGTGTCTGCTACATACTCCTTTTGAAAACAATGAAACCCTATGTTGTGGGTCCTCCAAAGAATCGTCTTAGTGGGCCAATTCATTCGGTTACCAACAATAAAGGTTAACAATTTTACATATACAAACGCTTTCTGACGCCTCTGCAGCAGACTCCTTTTAAAAACATTGTGGTTAAAGGAGGAATTACTCTTAATTCGCAATTTCTCATTTTGCCTTAATATTCTCAACTCTATTAAATAGTTATACTTTCACATATATTATTGTTTTTATAGTTTTGACTCGATGTGATTTACAGTCGTCCGCTGTAGATTTGTTGTATGAAGGAAAGGCCTCAGTGTTACGTAACACAACGCACACGTCTCTGCTCACAAAAACTTCTTATTGCTCAGTGAAATCCCTATGTTGTGGGTGACAATTAGTGAGACAATTCATTTTGGGTAAAGTACTTTGAATTGGTAGTAATTGCTACCCTTCTCGGCGGGTCAGGGTTGCGGGGTTAGCATTACGACTGACTGGGACCCGGCCGGGTAGCTCAATTGGTAGCGTATCTGACTCGTGATCTGGAGGTCACGGGTTCGATACCCGGTTGCGGCGACATTCTATTCGGGCCGATGTTTTCCATTGCCTCTCACCTCTGATCTATGTGAGAAAGTAGTCAGTGGCTTCGAAAGAATGTTGTGTAAGTACTGGTGTGGGAAAGCCAAGGAAAACATGGGTAGGTGCACTGACCGCCGTGATATGACCAAAGCTGTTGAAAGCGGCGTTAAACTCCAAACAAACAAACGACTGACTGGCTGGTGTCAGGATAATTGACCAGTAGTACTAATACTTACCTAGCACACGCCTTGATATGTGAAAGCGGCGCAAACCATCACGCAGTCAAATCATTTTGGTACCAACATTAAAAGATTTTGTTGTTAATGAAGGGTTAAACGTTTAAACATATATACAAACGGTTTATTATGCCTCTGCAGCAGACAAGTTTTGAAAATATTGTGGCAAAAATTGAAATTGATCATAATGAGCAATTTCTTCTTTTGTTACAATGTTTTCCACCCTTTTCAAAACTATTTTTTCATATTTTTGCCTAGATTTGTTCAAAGTCGTATTCTGTAGATTTGTTGTTATGACAGAAAAGGCTTAAATGTTGTTAATAACATGACAAACGTCTCTGCTAACAATATATATAAGCCGAGCCCCGGTAGCTCAGTCGGTAGCGACGCGGGCTGTCAATCCAGGCGATGTGAATTCGAATCCCGGCTCGGCCAATTTTCTTTCCGACGTTTGACAAAAGTCAATGCGACATGCGTCATTCGTCTTCCACCAATGTGCTAAGTCTATGTGGAAAAGCAGGCCAGTTGCTTGGGAGGATTGTTGTGTGGAGTACTGGTGTGAGATAACCAGGAAACACAAGAGTAGTGTGAACTGATATTACTGAGAAAATATTAAATACGGCGTTAAACCCCAAATCATTCAGCTAACAATATATCTCTGTTATTACTCAACGGAAACCCTATGTTGTTGGTGCTCAAAAGAATCGTCGTAGTGAGACAATTAACATGGGCAGCCACAACATAGGGTCTGATTGTCAATTTAAGGGGTATAAACTAACACGACAAACGGCTATTATCTTGAGATATGATTTTATCCTGAGTAGGATGACATATTACAACAGAAGGTCGATCAATCAAGTTCGTTTGTTCTAGAACCTTGATGACAAGGTAGAGAAAATATGAGTCGTTCCGTGAGAAAACCAACATTATTGACTTTGCGTAGAGCATAGACTCGGATCAGCAAAGCCTGCCGCGAAGGCTAAACCGAACAGACTTTTTTTATCCTCCTGTGGATTTTCTGTTTCAGGAGTCATTACTCTATACCTCTATACCCCTGAGACGGAATGTGTCGGCCCGGATTAGCCTGCGCGGATTGCGCAGGCTGATCTGGGTCGATACATTACGCAGAGTCAATACTGTTGGTTTTCTCGTGGAACGGCTCAAATTTATATATAACAACATGTTAGAATGGGTTAATGAATATTTCATCGAGATTACTATTGGCTCGACTCTGATTACCGATGCATATATAACTGTTGTAACAAATTACTGAAAGGCAGGAATTCTTAAAGCACGATCAAGGTTTTCATTTTTTTTACGAAATGTTTCTTTATTTTTGTATCAGAAATGATATTACTAGTTGTCAGGTGTTAGATGTATTTTTTTCTGTTATTTGTTTTACCCCCCCCCCCCCCCTCCCTCCCCCCCCCCACACCCTTTTCCTCATACAAGAATATACGTCAGACGACTTTAGAACAAACTACCTTTTTTGAAATTGTTTAATATGTACATGTACTGTGTGTATGGGCAAAACTAATTTAAGTAAATACAATTATTGTCATTTCTATAAATGAAGGAATAGTTACGTGAACAAAGTTGAAAGCATTGGGACAAAAGGAGAAATTATCCGTTTTGAGTAAATTCTTCTTTTGTCACAACGTTTTCATATAAATCGTCTGCTGCAGAGGCATCAGGAAGCGTCTATATGTGGAAAGTGTTACATGTTGCCTACATCAGAGGTCCAGATAAAGGAGGGGTATACAGCTCTTTTCCCCACAAATTCTCTCTTATTATTAAAGCAAGCCCTGTGTCTCGGGTGCTCAAAAGAATCGTCTCACTGAGACGATTCTTTTGAGTACTCACAACATAGGGTTAGATGGTCAAATAAGGGTTTGAGAACATGCAAAACACCCCTTATCTAGAGATCTGCTACATACAGTCAAGTCCCGGTAGCTCAGTCGGTAGCGACTCGGGCTGCCATTCCAGGGATGTGAGTTTGAATCCCCACTTGGCCATCATTCTTTCCGACGTTTGACAAACCGTGACTGTGACATGCGTCATTCGTCTTTCACCAATGGGCTGTTTAACAGTCTATGTGGAAAAGCAGCCAGTTGCTTGGAAAATATGTTGTGTGACGTACTGGTGTGGGAAAACCAGGAAACGCATGAGTAGGTGAACTGGTCGCCGTGATATGACTGACAAATTGTTGAAAACGGCGTTAAACCCTAATCAATCAATCAATCACTGCTACATACAACAACTCTGCAGCAGAAGACATTTTTTAA
>JASEVX010000002.1:49338479-49372580 GCA_031761405.1 Serripes groenlandicus | reverse complement strand
GGAGGTCTGGGTAAATGAGGGGTATAGGGAGATTTGAGAATTACAGTCCGCTTCATTTTAAAGATTACTTTATTTTACCTATTCCCCGTATCACATCGAGAATAAACGGTTACAACAGACAGTAGCGTAATTATGATAAAAGATAACAATATGCCTGAACATGCCGCGCTTAAGGAACACACTACTGGGAACTACTACTTCAGTGTTTTATTTTTGAAATTCCTATCCATGAATTCCATCAAATATTTTTCACAAATCAATGAGCTCCTTACAATAATAAACATAAAAGGTTTTTTTTTACACATGTTAATGAGTCCTGCAAAATGTAATGAGTCTAGAGGGAATGTGCAGCAAAATGATACACTGTTACATGCAGCAGAGGTATCTTTTCATCCCTCATTGACTTAATGGCGAACAGTGCATGTTGAATGTTGACCTGGATCGACATCAGTCTTAAAGGTCATACGGTCGTTTTTGTTGTTGCAGAAACCCCCTCTCCATTCTAACGTGATTGACATCGAGAAAACACGAGATGTTATTCCCCAACAATATTGACCTGATCCGGACTGTTGTACACATACGAATATTTGTATTGCGTGATTGATTGATTAATTGGCCGAGCCCCGGTAGCTCAGTCGTTAGCGACGCGGGCTGTCAATCCAGGGAATGTGAGTTCGAATCCCGGCTCGGCCAACTTTCTTTCCGAGGATTGACAAAAGTCAATGCGACATGCGTCATTCGTCTTCCACCAAATGGGCTAAGTCTATGTGGAAAAGCAGCCAGTTGCTTGGGAAGATTGTTGTGTGGAGTATTGGTGTGAGAAAACCAGGAAATGCATGAGTAGGTGAACTGGCCGCCGTGATATAACTGAGAAATTGTTAAAAAACGGCGTTAAACCCCAATCAATCAATCAATCAATCAATCACTCAATCAAGTGATTAATTGATTGATTAGGGTTAAACGCCTGTTTCAACAATTCATATTATGATGGCCAATTCACCTACCCATTTGTTTCCTGACTTTCACAAACTAGTACCACCAAAGCAACTGACTGCTTTCATACGTAGACTGTTAACCGGTTGGTGGAAGACGAATCACGATAGTCGCATCGACTTTCGTAAAACGGCGGGTAAATTGTTGACCGATATGGGGATCGAAGTCACAACCCCCTGGATTGACAGCTCACATCGCTACCGACGGATGATTATTATTACAGAAATCCGTGTATTTCATTCTTTAATGTTTGTTTTGTGAATTCTCAAAGAAAGGAGTAGAAATTCGCCATGCATGCTGCCTGTTTGGCTCGTGGGGATCTTTTGGAAATAGGCGTCGTCCATGGTTCGCTCGCAGCGGTCATGGGAGAGTGCTCCTTGGCGAGGTATATATTCCGGTCAAGAACTTGTTTGTCTACGCTGTATTATAACTGAAATAATGTTGAAAACGTCAGGCGTCTATCACTAATGGGTTGAGGAGTAGGAAGGTAGCAAGTTGTATATTAAGTTAGTCAGTTGTATAGGAAGGTAGCAAGTTGTTACCAAGTTAGTCAGTTGTATAAAAAGGTAGCCGTTCGTATAAGAAGATATCCGGTTGTATAGGAAGGTAGCCAGTTCTATAATAAATTAGCCAGTTATATAGGAAGGTAGTCAGTTATATAAGAAGTTAGCCAGTTGTATAGTTAGATAGCCAGTTATATAAGAAGTTAGCCAGTTGTATAGGAAGGTAGCCAGTTGTATAAGAAGTTAGCCAGTTGTATAGGAAGGTAGCAGTTGTATAAGAAGGTAGCCAGTTATATAAGAAGTTAGCCAGTTGTATAGGAAGGAAGCCAGTTCTATTATAAGTTAGCCAGTTATATAGGAAGGTAGCCAGTTGTAAAGGAAGGTAGCCATGTGTATAGTAAGGTAGCCAGTTGTATGGGAAGGTAGCCGGTTGTATAGGAAGTTAGCCAGTTTAGGTTTATAGGAAGGTAGCCATGTGTTTAGTAAGGTAGTCAGTTGTATAGTAAGGAAGCCAGTTGTATCGGAATTTAGCCATTCGTATAGGGAGATAGCCAGTTGTATAGGAATATAGCCAGTTGTATAGTAAGGAAGCCAGTTGTATCGTAATGTAGCCATTTGTAAAGGACGATAGCCAGTTGTATAGGAAAATAGCCAGTTGTATACGAAGGAAGCCAGTTGTATGGGAAGGTAGCCATTTCTATAAGAAGTTAACCAGTTTTATAGGAAGGTAGCCATGTGTATAGTAAGGTAGCCAGTTGTATAGTAAGGAAGTCATTTGTATCGGAATGTAGCCATTTGTATAGGAGGATAGCCAGTTGTAAAGGAAAATATCCAGTTGTATAAAAAGGAAGCCAGTTGTATAATAAGGAAGCCAGTTGTATGGGAAGGTAGCCAGTTGTATGGTAATGTATCCAGTTGTATAGGAAGATAGCCAGTTGTATAGTAAGGTAGTCAGTTGTATAGTAAGGTAGCTAGTTGTATAGGAAGATAGCCAGTTATATAATTAGGTAGCCCGTTGTATAGTAAGGTAGCCAGTTGTATAGTAAGATAGCCAGTTATATAGTAAGGTAGCCAGTTGCATAGGACGATAGCCAGTTGTATAGTAAGGTAGCAATATGTATAGTAAGGTAGCCAGTTGTATAGACAAATAGCCAGTTGTATAGTAAGGTAGCCAGTTGTATAGGAATATAGCCAATTGTATTAGTAAGGTAGCCAGTTATATAGGTA
Source organism: Serripes groenlandicus (assembly GCA_031761405.1). NCBI lineage: Eukaryota > Metazoa > Mollusca > Bivalvia > Cardiida > Cardiidae > Serripes > Serripes groenlandicus. Next base: position 49,369,857 of record JASEVX010000002.1, on the reverse strand, counting down.
GATAGCCAGTTGTATAGTAAGGTAGGCAGTTATATAGGAAGATAGTCAGTTGTATAGTAAGGTAGCCAGTTGTATAGTAAGGAAGCCAGTTGTATAGTAAGGTAGCTAGTTGTATAGTAAGGAAGCCAGTTGTATAGTAAGGTAGCTAGTTGTATAGTAAGAATGCCACTTGTATAGTAAGGAAGCCAGCTGTGTAGTAAGGAAGCCAGTTGTATAGTAAGGTAGCTAGTTGTATAGTAAGGAAGCAAGTTGTAAGGGAAGGTAGCCATAGGTGGATTTGTGATCAATTTCTTCACATTTTCCACAATGTTTTCAGAAAGTGTCTGCTGCAGATACGTAGTTTAAGCGGCTATATAAGTGAGAAAGGGTATACTGGCCACTGGGATACTAACATGTTGTTGTACACCGTATTAAATGTGCACGATCAATCATCAACCAAGACAGAGCTGTATGTTTCAAATTTTATTTTAAAAGCATTTTAGACCAGCCTGTAAACCGCGGTACAAGATCTTTATCAATATTTAATGTGTATAAATTGTTTGATACTGGACGTGCCCAAAATCCTTTAATCGCGAAGAAACCGATAGAAAAATCGAAACAAATTCACTAATAGCTATTAGCCCGACTGTAGCCAAGAGGGAGCGATTTGGCGAGTATTCCCCATGCGGATTTCCTTTTGTCCGATGGTTTATCAACAGAGCTAATTGTCTAATGCATTTGGTTAGACGCACGTTAATTCAAATCGTTCCCGGCAATTTAAATATCAAAATATTGATTAGTTGAGACGAGAACTGGAATAATGCATGTGTGGGATCTGCCCGTTTGAAACCAGATACGCCATGTTTGTATAATAGCATTTTATTCTAAACGTTGCATTAGCATTGTCTATAACTAGCCATTCTTTTTTTTACCATTAACACTTTCACTGACACAGGAGTCTTTTGACACCTCTGCGGGATACGGATTCTAAAAATATTTCGGGAAAAGGAGAAATTGCTCACTTATTATATACACAAGCTATTTCTCAGATATTGCCAGGTTTTGACACTCGTGTGAGGTTCGCTCTTGGGAAACATTTTGGGAAAAGCATTAGTATTGTCTATAACTAGCCCATTCTTTTTTTACCATTAACACTTTCCCTCATACGACAATTCTGCAGCAGACGACTTTGAACATATTTTGTAAAAAAGTAGAAAATCTCTATAATTGAATGGATAACCTATGACAAAAAGTGGAAAGCATTGTGACAAAAGGAGAAATTGCACGTTTTGTGCAATTTCTTCTTTTGTCACTATGTATTCAAAAAGCCGTCTGCCGCGGAGGCGTCCGAAAGCGTCTATATCAGGGAAAGGGTTAACACTTTCACTGACACGGGAGTCGTTTGAAAAGAAGAAATTGCTCACTTATTATATACGCAAGCCATTTCTCGGATATTGCCATCTTTTGATACCTCTGCGAGGTTCGCTTTTGGGAAACATTTTGGGAAAAGGAGAAATTTGTTAACTTTTAAAACCTACATTGTCTCTGTATACAGACGATTCTGACGCATACGCGGCATATGTTTTAACCCTTTCCCTCATATAGACGCTTTCTGACGCCTCTGCAGCAGACGACTTTTTGAAAACATAGTGACAAACGAGCAATTTCTACTTTTGCCACAATGTTTTCCACTTTTAGTTATCCATTCAATTATAGAGGTTTTCTTTTTTTTTTGACAAAATATGTTCAAAGTCGTCTGCTGCAGAATTGTCGTATGAGGGAAAGGAGTTTAAAACATTTCGGGAAAAACGGAAAATCCGTCATTTTTACACTGACCATTTCTCAGGTACCAGCAGTCGAGTGCCGGTAGCTCAGTCGGTAACGACGCGGGCTGTCAATCCAGGGATTGTGAGTTCGAATCCCGGCTCGGCAAACTTTCTTTCCGACGTTTGACAAAAGTCATTGCGACAATCGTCATTTGTCTTCCACCAATCTATGTGGAAAAGCAGCCAGTTGCTTGGGAAGATTGTTGTGTGGAGTACTGGTGTGCGAAAACCAGGAAACATATGAGTAGGTGAACTGGCCGCCGTGATATGACTGAGAAATTGTTAAAAACGGCGTTAAACCCCAATCAATCAATCAATCTCGGGCACCAGAGATCTTTGTTTTGACACCTCTTTGACGTACGCAATTTAACTCTTTCAGCGGCGAATTATTTAAAGTAGACTCTTCCATGTTCAAAATTGGGCGTCTCGATTTCTCATGTAATAAAGGTTTGAACTATTTTGATAAATAAAAGGCAAACAATGCTGATTTCAGGTGAGACAGCTCGTTACGAGCTGACTCGCCTAGATCAGCATTGTTTGCAAAAACCTCAATATTGCCTTTGGCGCTGAAAGAGTTAAAAATAAATGTGGTAAAAAGGAGAAATTGCTCAATTCTTACAGAGACCGTGTCTCACATATAGCCAGCTTATGACAGCCAAGCGATGAACGACTTTTGACAAACAAATGGGAAAAAGGAGACATTGCTTCCCTTTTTACAAATAAACCTTTCTCGAAAGAACCCCGCATCAACGCTATATTAAATGGTGTTCCATTTTTTTCTGATGTAATATTTTTCTTCCGGAGATTCTCCCCCAAAACATGTGACTCAAAATTATCCTACGAGGACAACATTTAATCCATTAGCTAATAGTTGGAACATTGACATTCACATGAGCCATTCCACGAGAAAACCAACATTATGGACTTAATGCGTAAAGTATCGATCCGGATCAGCCTAAGCATGCCGCACAGGCTAATCATGACTGATACCTTTCGCCTCCTGTGGATTTTCTGTCTCAGGAATCATTACTCAATACCTCTATCCCCCTGATACGGAATGTGTAGGCCCGGATTAGCCTGCGCGGATTGCGCAGGCTGATATGAGTCGATACATTACGCAGAGTCAATAATGTTGTTTTTTCTCGCGTACAAGTTCCGTCCTAATAGAAACTATAATCATGTATAAACTTTGTCCCAGTGAGTCCAACATCAGAGTACTTGCGTCGTGTGTAGATTCGTGCCGTCCTGCGCAGTCGCGCTAGTCTGATCAGTATCTGCATTGTTCGATTATTGATTTATTGATTGTGTGGTAATTTCAAATTCGCTTTCAACACATTTTGCAGTTATATCACGGCGTTTCCTAGGTAAATTACCAGTGCTACTGGTCCATTTATCCTGACACCAGCCAGCCAGTCGTAATTCTAACCTCGCAACTCTGAGGGCCAATGAGGGCATCGATTCCTACCATTTTTACGTATATGGTATGATCCTGCCGTGGATCGAACCTCCCGCACCCGAGTTGGACGATCTAAGACTTTTTTTGCAAATTGAACGAACGGCGCTCTACGAAAACAAGTCGTATGTCATTTGCTACTAGCGCCGTCTGATCTGCATCTGCACTGTTCACTTATTTGTCACATAACATTTCAAGAACATTCTTAAAGCAGTTTGCATTCGGACCCTTTAGCCTGGGTGCGCAGACAGGTCTTTTTCCCCCCACACGTGTGATTATTACGCTATGGTTGTTTTGCACAGAACACCGCTCAATTATTCAATTCGCAGAAACGCTTCTTGACACGTTTGACAGTTATTGGTTACTGGAATTGGTCGATCTTCTTTCTTGTGGCGTGGAGCATATTCCGCACCGACATCCTCAGATGCGCGGGAGTCCGCGGGTTCGATCTTCGACCGGGTCATATTAAAACATGAATTGATTGATTGATTGATTGATTGATTGGGGTTTAACGCCGTTTTTAACAATTTCTCAGTTATATCACGGCGGCCAGTTCACCTACTCATGCATTTCCTGGTTTTCTCACACCAGTACTCCACACAACAATCTTCCCAAGCAACTGGCTGCTTTTCCACAGTCCTTTGAGATCAGGATTGTGGGTAAACCATTTCCCTCATATAGACGCTTTCTGACGCCTCTGCCGCAGACGGCTTTTTTTAAAAAACATAGTGACAACAGAATAAATTGCTCCAAACGAGCAATTTCTCCTTTTGCCGCAATGTTTTCCGATTTTAGTCATAGGTTATCCATTCAATTATAGAGATTTTTTATTTATTTTGATAACATATGTTCAAAGTCGTCTGCTGCAGAATTGTCGTATGAGGGACAGGGTTAAGCATTAAGACCGATTTGCTGGTATGAGGATAAATGGACCAACAGTATTGGCTACTAACACAGGAAAGGCCGTTAAATAACCGAACAATTGTCGCAAGCGGTGTTAACCCTTTCCCCACATACAATAAATCTGCAGCAGACAACTTTGAAAATAGTTATTCACAAACACGGTAAATCTCTATGAATAAAGTTCTTATTACTGAAAAAAAGTTGAAAACATTGTGGCAAAAGGAGAAATTGCTCGTTTTGAGCAATTTTTTCTTTTGTCACAATGTTTTTTTCAAAAGTCGTCTGCTGCAGATGCGTTGGAATGTGTCTATAGGTGGGAAAGGGTTAAACACTATACAACTTGAACACAACAAGTCCGACCCATACTGTGTTTCACATTCAATTTACCTGATTCAGACGACATTTAATGACTTTGCAGCAGACGACTTTGATCATGGTCCAAAAGGATACATGTGCGTGTAACCCTTTCTTTCTTACATACAACACATATGCAGCGGACCACTTTGATATCATCTCGGGAAACAATAAGGCAATGTAAATTTTTATAAATGAAAGCACCATTTTTGAAAACATTTGAAAATAACGTGTCAAAAAGAGAAATTGCTTATCACGAGTAACTCCTCCTTTAGTCATAATGTTTTCATCAGTCGTCTGCAGAGGAGTCAAAAAGCGTCTACATGAGGGAAAGGGTTAACCAATCCCATTTTTGACGCATTTTTTACGCATCATGCAGCAGCAATTGCTCCTTTGCCTAAATGTTCCGAACTGTGACGTGACTGAGACGATTCTTTTGAGTACCCACAACATAGGGTTAGAGAGTCAAATATAGATTTTAGAACATGCAAAACGCCCCTTATCTAGAGCTCTGGGTTTGGTGTTGTCCGTCCGTCCGTCCGTCCGTCCGTCCGTCCGTCCGTCCGTCCGTCCGTCCAGAGCAATATGAAACTGGGTCACGTTGGGTACAAAACAAAGTTTCTAGGTCAATAGAAAATCCTTTTGGATACGCTAGAGGCTATATCTCCTATTCGATCTTCGTTAAAAATCATAAGAACATTCTTGTCTACCATTTTTCAATAATATATGATGCTGGGTCACTTATTAATTCTTTTATAATTTAAGAACATGCTTTATGAAAATATGAGGTCAAATTTTAGAAAAGCCTTGTAAACACATTATATAAGATATCTTTCATCCAATCTTTATGAAAAATCATCAAAACATTCACCCTCATTCAAATCCAAAGTAAGGTTCGAACTGGGTAGCTAGGTCAATTTTTAGAAAAAACATCCAAGAGCTGTTTTACAATGTGTAGGGGTATCTCAATTCATCAAATTAACTTGTTTATCATGACATCGACGCATGATGTAGTGCTTTAGTAACAATTTGCGCCAAGAAGTGTTTATTTTATTGAAAACAATATAAAATAAAGGCAGAAATGGTATCATATTGAGACAGTAGTGTAGTACACATTGATTACAACAGTATAAATTGAAATGTAGAAATTCTTTTATTCGACACCTTCTCACATGCAAATTATCTAACACAAACAACTTTAAAAACATCCTGACACACTATTAAATATCTCTATAATAAAAAGGTGAGAACTTTCCGACAAAAAGAAAAATAATTCACGAAAAACAAATTACCCTTTTGTTACAATGTTTTCAAAAGTATTTTGATTAAAATAGATTTTGCACTAAGAAAAGGGTCAATGTCGATTAAAGTTCTATCTCAAATTACAACAACGCGTGTTAAGTTACTTTCATCCAATCACATTTAATATACATTATAAACATCTGTTGATGAAAATTCGAAACTGTATGCATTATTACACTTTCAAAGCAACATTATTTAACCCTTTCCCTCATACGACAATTATGCAGCAGACGACTTTGAACATATTTTGTCGAAAAATGGAAAATCTCTATAATTGAATGGATAACCTATGACTAAAAGTGGAAAACATTGTGTCAAAAGGAGAAATTGCACGTTTTGTGCAATTTCTTCTTTTGTCACTTTGTTTTCAAAAAGCCGTCTGCTGCAGAGGAGTAAAAAAGCATGCGTCTATATGAGAGAAAGGGTTAACCAATCACATTTAATATACATTATAAACATCTGTTGATGAAAATTCGAAATTGCATGCATTATTATTACACTTTCGAACAACATTATTTAACCCTTTCCCTCATACGACAATTCTGCAGCAGACGACTTTGAACATATTTTGTCAAAAAAATGGAAAATCTCTAAAAGGTGGAAAACATTGTGACAAAAGTAGAAATTGCTCGTTTTGAGCAATTCCTTCTTTTGTCACTATGTTTTCAAAAAGCCGTCTGCTGCAGAGGAGTCAAAAAGCGTCTACATGAGGGAAAGGGTTAACCAATCCCATTTTTGACGCATTTTTGACGCATCATGCAGCAGCAATTGCTCCTTTGACTAAATGTTCCGAAATGTGTTCAGTGATGATATTTTCATTCATAATTTTTATAATTATTGCCATGCTATTTTCAGTCGTTGGTTTCAGATTTAGTGTATGCTTTAAAGTTTTACAGATGACTACACACCACTTTTAAAAATAATAAAAAATAATAAAAAATAATAAAAAACAGTGGAAACACGATAACTGGAAGTCGAAATGTGATTACTTCGAATTATAGATTATTTGTGTTCATTTATTCTGAATAGCAAACTCGTAATAAATGCTTGAACAAATCAGTAAAGCCGCAGTTCCGATTACCAATGTGAGAATTGAGAACTACTGCTGCTACACTGGTTTTAAAAGACATCCGTTTAAGGAAAGTCTTCGAGATACATGTAGACGACATTTCTTCGAATTTTCACATGTTCGAGTTATCATAGTTCCATTATATTGTAAAAAACCAAATGCACACACAAACTGTTGAAATTTCATTGACATTTCAAGTATCGTCTGTCTTGAATAGCGTTTCCATTTTCCATTAATTGTTTAAAACTCGTGTGCTTCATTCATGTCAAGCCGAGTCCCGGTAGCTCAGTCGGTAACGACGCGGGCTGTCAATCCAGGGGTTGTGAGTTCGAATCCCGGCTCGGCCAACCTACTTTCTGACGTTTGACAAAAGTCATTGAGACATGCGTCATTCGTCTTCCACCAATGGGCTAAGTCTATGTGGAAAAGCAGCCAGTTGCTTGGGAAGATTGTTATGTGGAGTACTGGTGTGAGAAAACCAGGAAACACATGAGTAGGTGAACTGGCCGCCGTGATATGACTGAGAAATTGTTAAAAACGGCCTTAAACCCCAATCAATCAATCATTCGTGTCAAATTTCGTATGTAAAGGTAAGGAAATGTATAATAGAATCTTGTTTGGCTCCAGTGGTTGAAAGACAATAGAGCTTATGTCATGGCGAATTGTCCGTCGTGCGTGCGTCAACTGTTTGCTTCGAACGTCATTTGTTCTGTAACCGCTAGGCCAATTGGCAAGAAACTGCACAGGTTGCATCCTCTTAATGTTCTCTTCAATATTCCTTCAAATATTTTTCATTCATGCAGAATTCTGGTTTCCATGGCAACGAAAAGATAACAACTTTAAAATGTTCTCCTCGCAAACCGGATGGGCACATTTTCAAATGGTTTTGAAGAAATGATCCTAGAGTAACCCTCAATCAGATTCCTTCAAACCTTGTTGATTGGTAGAAAAACATGGTCGCCAGCGGGCCGTGGCTGTTTCGTCTTATATGGCTTAAGTGGAAAAACTTAAACAATCTGTTTTGTAGAAATTTTCTCAAAAAGTATGAAGCAAATTTTCAAATAATAGAAATGTTCCTTGAGTGCCATATTCTCCCAAGCAATGTTGCTTAGTCGAAAAAAAAAAAAAAACATGAACGCTAGGAGGACAGGGCTGTTTTGCATTATAATACAATAGTGGTTTAACTCTTTCAGCGCCAAAGGCAATATTGAGGTTTTTGTAAACAATACAGATTCAGGCGAGTCAGCTCGTGACGAGCTGTCTCACCTGAAATCAGCATTGTTTACCTTTTATTTATCAAAATAGTCCAAACTTTTATTACATGAGAAATGGAGACGCTCGATTCTGAACATGGAAGAGTCTACTTTAAACAATTCGGCGCTGAAAGAGTTAATATTTGTCTAATGACAGTGGAGCGATACTGGCCCTCTTGGGCCTCTTGTCTAACATACAGACGCTTTCTGACGCCTTCGCAGTAGAAGAGTTCTCAAACTGTTATGGTAAAGGAGAAATAGCTTAATATTACCAATCCCTCCTTTTGCCAAAATGTTGTCACCTTTATTTAATACTTGAGGAATCCGCTGTGGTCGAGTGGTTAGCGTCGGGGATTTCGAAACCGGGTGTCCCGGGTTCGATCCCCAGTCGCGGCACTACGGTCATGGTGGAGTGCCCTTGGGCAAGGCACATTTTCTAGCCTAGTACTGGTTTGTTTAGCCAGGGATCATGAATAAGTGAAACGGTCGCCGTATAACTGAAATAATGTTGAAAGCGGCGTAAAACCCCAATGAATAAATTCATTTGTAGACAATTTCAACATATTTCAAATTCGGCTTCTGCAGCTTTGGTATATGTGGAAAAGTGTTTAAATAACTACAAGCCACATTATAGTTTTAAGAACAATTATTGACTGCTTATTAAGCCAAAATAAAACCTTCGCCAAAAAACCCTTCAAAAACTAACAATGCAGATATGGGTATACAACGGCTGCAGACCGCCTTATGTTGTTTTTCTCAGAACGCCGTTTAACCATTTCCCTCATATAGACGCTTTCGGACGCCTCTACAGCAGACAGCCTTTTGAAAACATAGTGACAAAAGAAGAAATTGCACAAAACGTGCAATTTCTCCTTTTGCCACAATGTTTTCCACTTTTTTGTCATAGGTTATCCATTCAATTATGGAGATTTTCTATTTTTTGACAAAATACGTTCAAAGTCGTCTACTGCTACAGAATTGTCGTATGAGGGAAAGGGTTAATGAAAGTAAAACCGTCTCCGTGGTGCTGTGGGAACCCAGGTTCGATCCCCGGTCAATTCACACCAAACACTTTTAAAGTTGAAGTAATGGATTTCCTCCTTGGCGCGCTCAGGGTTTCGGTGACCCTTAGAGCTGCTGCATCTTCATCAGGATAAATAATCCATGGAGTACTGCACATTTTCCCAAAGATACACCGTGATATAAATGTGAAGTATTGTTAGAAATCGGCGTTAAACGTCATACAAACAAATACATTTATTATAATAAGGGTTTATAAAGGGACATAAACTAATTTAAACACGAGCGAAGTATATATTGGCGAAACGAACTAAGACGTACAATTACGTCGCTAAATTTCCCGCAATGTTCGCAAATTGTCACCCTGTTTTCTTTATGCAGAAATTCTCTCGTAACCATGGAAACTAAAAGTAAAATGTAACTATATATATCTTATATATACGTAATTCGAGCGAACTCACGTTGCACTTAAATTTTCAATTTCCAGCAACGGCAAAAAACACGAGTTAGAAAAAAAAGATTAGAAACTTACCGAAATTAACTTTAATTAAAGTTCGGGAAAATTTAATTGCACCGTGCGGCAGTGAGCGCGTATGCGAATCATTAGGTAGGTAAAAAAAACACGCTTACAGTTTTTTTTATTCCGTTCTGGAATTGCAGACGACGGAAACTTATATTTCAGCGAAGAGCTGAGAGAAAAATGCAAAAACTTTCGCGCCATTTGTCTTGCTACAGTGATGCACATCTAAAACATCCCTGTATTCATTTCCATTTTCATATTTAAAGTGTATTTGTTGGTAGCTGTAACCATGAATGGAACCTTTAAGTTATTATACCCCCTTCGAAGAAGAGGGGGTATATAGGAGTCACTGTGTCGGTTTGTCTGTCTGTCTGTCTGTCGGTCGGAAGCCATATTTTGTCCGGCCTATTTCTTACAAACCACTAGTTGGAATTCAATAACATTTTACATGAATCTTCTATACCAAGAGATGTGCATATCCTAAAGGGGTTACAATTGCATGTTATTTTACAGAGTTATGGCCCTTTTACCTATTATGTAAGCCATATTTTGTCCGGCCTATTTCTTACAAACCACTGGGTGGAATTCAATAAAAATTTACATGAAGCTTCTATACCAAGAGGGGTTACAATTGCAGCTTATTTTACAAAGTTAAGGCCCTTTTACTTATTAAGTTATGATGTACATGTAGGTCAAGGTGCTGTTTAGGGAGTATAATCATCTTCAGTGATAGTTCTAGTTTCTGTAGGAATACACCATCGCTTTTCCATTCTTACATGAATATTATGAGCCTGTTATTGAGAAAAGTTTCTGATTTTAAGAACAGTTTAGATCTAGATCAGCATTTTCATACTCAAGTCTGGTTGAGATCTACGCCGTTCACTTATAACGTTGTTCGAAGCTTCTGTCTACTTTTGTAAATTATGATAAGATGAAGCAGACGTAAAGGATGATCTAAACCTACACTGTTAAAAAATGCCAAGTTTTTTCCTTCTCTCATACACTTACTCATATATCCAGGTGTTAACCCTTTGCCTCATATAGACGCTTTCCGACGCTTCTGCAGCAGACAGCTTTTTGAAAACATAGTGACAAAAGGAGAAATTGCTCAAAACGAGCAATTTCTCCTTTTGCCACAATGTTATCCACTTTTAGTCATAGGTTATCAATTCAATTATCGAGATTTTTCCATTTTTTGACAAAATATGTTCAAAGTCGTCTGCTGCAGAATTGTCGTAGGAGGGAAAGGGTTAAAACGCAATATAATCGTCTACGTTTAACCTTTTACCCACCTGAAGACAAATTCTGACGCATTTTGAAAACATCGTGACAAAGGAAAACAATTGCTTATCATGTGCAATTTCTCTTTTTGTCATTTTGTATACAATATACTCTATACACTGATTAACATCCGCTGCACAATGTTTGTGTATGTAGAGAGGGTTAGGAACGTCAACTTAACGTAACAAAGACGCTAGAGATAAGACTCTTACTTAAATAAGTTACGTAGAAAACTTCCAAGAACTTTCCTGTAGGATACGTTTATGTAACACAGATGCTCTGTGAAACTGGTACTTAAATCAGTTATGTAGGAAATGTTATGAATTGTTAACGTAACATAACGATGCTATATATAGGACTTGTACTTAAATAAGTTACGTAGAAAATGTTATGAATTGTTCCGTAGGGGACGTCAACGTAACACAACGATGCTATATATAGGACTTGTACTTAAATGAGTTACGTAGAAAACGGTATGAATTGTTCCGTAGGGTACGTAAACTTAACACAACGATGCTATATATAGGACTTGTACTTAAATAAGTTACGTATAAAACGTTATGAATTGTTCCGTAGGGTACGTAAGCGTAACACAACGATGCTATATATAGGACTTGTACTTAAATAAGTTACGTAGAATACGTTATGAATTGTTCCGTAGGGTACGTAAGCGTAACACAACGATGCTATATATAGGACTTGTACTTAAATAAGTTACGTAGAATACGTTATGAATTGTTCCGTAGGGTACGTAAGCGTAACACAACGATGCTATATATAGGACTTGTACTTAAATAAGTTACGTAGAAAATGTCATGAATTGTTCCGTAGGGGACGTCAACGTAACAAAGATGTTCTATACAACTCGTACTTAAATAAGTTACGTAGAAAATGTTATGAATTGTCCCTAAGGGTACGTTAACGTAACAGAGATGCTCTAAAAAGCTCTTTACCAAGGAAAGCTAACCATGTATATAATGTATGAAACGTGTGGCGAAATTGAGCAGTACTCTGAGAGAAAAACAAACCGTTAGAAATGTGCGACCAGTGTAGATCTATGCAGTCAAATCTTGATCTGCTCTTTTCCCCTCCTAGTCAAAGAGGATAACAAGTCAGTCTGTAAAACAATGTGCATTTCGATCTTTAACATGGATGCACAGACGGGTCTTTTTCTAAGGTTATTTTTCCGGGAACAAAGCTCAAATATTCTCCATGATGTACGAGCTTTCATTGGTTTCGATGAAAAATGTAACGTTGCACGAACCCTGTTATGTGCGCACGGTTCATCGTCATTTTGAATTGTTTTTTCTATATGCCCTTTTGGGGGAAATACATGTAATTGACGCGACAGGATCTCTCGTATGTAAAATGTAGATGTAGCCGGTTTTAAAAGATCCAGAATTGAGGATAATGCCGTGGAATCTAATCAGAAGGAAGCATGGCAGCATCCCATGAGGTTACGAGAAACTCTTATCTGCATCGCCGCTATTTTCAACTCATCTTTTTTCACTCCAATCTTCATCAATTTTTACCGCTAAACATTCGCTTTTTCCACGACATATTAACAATATAAGAAACATTTCAGGAACAGTAGTCAATACTTATTCCGAGTCTGAATAAATTCATACACGATCAAGTGTTGGATCTGAACATTAGATGGTGTTCGCACAGCAGATGGCGTTAAATTGTCTAGAAGCGATTACGTGTTGTGAATCTACCTTAATTACCCGGCATGCCTTTTTTTTGTCAACCTAATGAAATAAAAACAAAGAAAGAGAGCTCGCTATACCCAGAATATATACCAATTAACTCGGAAATTACTTTTCTAAATTGCGGTAACTTACTGGCTGAATAATGTCGACAAACGCCGAAAATTGCCGTATTTGGAGAATTGATGCAGCATGCCTTTCTGCGACAATTTCTTGGGATGGCAATCTTCTTGTTTTTGTTTTTTTTGTTTTACAATGCCATATGTACTTTCCGAAAGTCATGTATTATCTGTTTTACTCTACACACGTGTTTTGACTTAATTACATGCTTTTCTGACCGCATCTTACGTGGTAAGAGCGTCCGGGGTGGGGGGTGAGGGGGGGGGGGGGGGGGGGGGGGAAGGGGGCATTAAGCATTAATACTAATGTGAGGATAAACTTAACAGTAGAACTGGTAATGTACACAGGCATAGCCGTGATATAATTGAAATACTATTTAAATCGGCATAAAACAGACACTAGACATGCCTTTCAGTGGTTTATTAAGAGAAAATAAAGGAGTATATTCTGATTAACTAGATTTCAAACAATCATTTTTATTAGAGTTTGCTTTCATTGTTGACTTTATCAGTTCAAAAAATCTAGAATGTCACCAGGAAATATAAGTAAATGAAATGAATAGACCATTTGTTTGTTTTGTCGCGGGAGGTGCTCGGTGAAAATCAACATTATGGTGTTTAGCGATCAGTGTAGATCCAGATTAGCATGCACTTCCACCATAGTCGTGCAGTGCAGTTGGCAATATTTGAAACCCGATTATTTTATATTGCGAATTATATTAGGTATAATAGTAAAAAGAGGATACTAAGCGATGCTCTTTAACAAACAAAACCAATTGTTTGCGACAAGTGTAGATCCAGATCAGCCAACGCTTTCACCCAATCTCATCGGACATTCCTGTGGTCGCCAATAAGACATTACAGGTTTCAAGAAACTTCTGAATGTCTATTTGGACTCGGAAGTATCTTCGTGAATGTCTTAATGCGCTGTACAACGGGAATATTATAAGAACATTCTCGAATGGTCCAAATGATGTATTGATGTGTCTTCGGTCAATTAAATTTTCCACGATTATATCGACATTTATTTTTCCATTCGCGGAATCCAAAATACCTATACGTTATATGATCTCTCTCAGCGGAGACATACCTCGATTCAATACCGTAACATAACTGGATTAATTTATTTATGAAACTTTTGTTAACTCTTTCAGCGCCGATTTGTTTAAAATAAACGCTTCCATGTCCAAAATCGGGTGTGTCCATTTCTCAATTTATGAAAGTATTGGTCTATGTTGGTAACTAACCTGCAAACCATGCTGATCTCAGGTGAGACAGCTCGTTCCGAGCTGACTCACCTGAATCTGCATTGTTTGCAAAAACCTCAATATTGCCTGTGGCGCTGAAAGAGTTAACATGCCAGTTTGTTCAGTTAAATACGTGATTTATAAGAACAATAATAGTTGAAGGCTGTTTGTTATGACACAATTATAATTCAGTTACGGCCATAGGCACTCGATGGTATGTACGTACCTCCTCCATGATCTCGGGCTATCCAATTAAATACAACAAATAAATAGTTTTAGATATGTGAACATTTTAATATAAATACTAAAAACACTGACTTTTTCACAGATTTAGATCTTATATTGAAATTGCAATTTTTAAAAAAAAAAGAAGAGTATTTCATTTGAAAGTGTTATAACGATGGATAGTCGGAGATCACGGAGGGTCGCCGAAAATAACACTGAGTACCTATGGTTACGGCATCCATCACTATTAACTGTGACAGGTCGAAAATCAAAGCGCTGATGTCACTGTCGTAGCAATTGTCTAGGTAAGTGACAAACAACATAAATCCACGTCTAGATTTATCCTCACCTTTCTCGGAACATATTTTGTCCGAGTCTTGTAACGGGCAAATAATTGCTGAGCGGTCTAATTACCTCCCTTTATTTATATAAAATACCATTTGACCAAAATACTGTCCAGATTAATATATAATTACTTGTAGCATATTTATAGGATCTGACATGAGTTGCCATTTCATATAAAGTTTTATTAAACCAGTTCAAAAAATGTGTCATTAAGCGAGCCTTTGGCTCACAAAGTAATTAATGAGGCGTATTTCGATAACATGAACTGAACATTTTCAATATTTCTATATGAAATTTACTGGATTTGTCGTCAAAGTGAAACAAACGTTATTACGTCAAACCGCTGACGTGAGGTCATTTTCATAGTGATTCGGTCATATTTTATTACACTCGTTACATATAATAATAAGTGGTATATTAGATCGGATACAAGCCTTGTCATGTGATAAGTTTATTTATCAAATTCAAATGTGTTTATGCCTTCAGAGATTGGTTTTAAGTTCCAAATACATATGCAATGTTTACTATTATAATCATGTCACATTATGTTTGCATATTTTCCATTGTTTTAAATTCCAATGGACAGTGTTGTAGTGTCTGTCTATCGAACCAAAGGTCCCGGGTTCTCATCCAGTGATGCCTTTATTGATTAATTGGGGTTTAACGCCGTTTCTAACAATTTCTCGCTAATATCACGGCGGCCAGTTCACCTACTCATGCATTTCCTGGTTTTCTCACACCAGTACTCCACACAACAATCTCCCCAAGCAACTGGCTGCTTTTCCACATAGACTTAGCCCATTGGTGGAAGACGAATGACGCATGTCGCATTGACTTTTGTCAATCGTCGGAAAGAAAGTTGGCCGAGCCGGGATTCGAACTCACAACCCCTGGATTGACAGCCCGCGTCGCTACCGACTGAGCTACCGGAGCTCGGCTTATTATGCCTTCAGAGAATGGTTTTATGTTCCAAATATATGCAATGTTTACTATATAATCATGTCACATTATGTTTGCATGGTTTCCATTGTTTTAAATTCCAATGGACAGTGTTGTAGTGTCTGTCTATCGAACCAAAGGTCCCGGGTTCTCATCCAGTGATGCCTTTATTGAGACGATGTGCAGAGTGCATAAGACAACCAACTTTGTTCAATGTTAATGTCGCAATAAGAGACCAAAGGAAAACCAACATTATAGTATTAATGACAACACTAGATTAACTATTTCCCTCATAAGACGCTTTTTTGACGCCCCTGCAGCAGACGGCCTTTGGAAAACATAGTGTCAAAAGAAGAAATTGCTCAAAACGAGCAATTTCTCCTTTTGCCACAATGTGTCCCACATTTAGTCATAGGTTATCCATTCAGTTATAGAGATTTTTCTATTTTTTGACAAAAAAACGTTCACAGTCGTCTGCTGCCGAGTTGTCGTATGAAGGAAAGGTTTAAACTTTGACAGCGCATCCGTGCTATTTAATTCATACATTATTTGTCGAAATGATCCTTGAATGTTTCTATAACGTATTTGTGAACAGTGATACGCAGTGATATAACTGATTCTTTTTTGAAAACGGCGTAAAATCACAAAACAATCAATCAATTAAATGTGAACAGTGAACCAGATCAATGTGCGCCGATGTAGAGGTTGATTTTGATCTACAAGTGTTACAAAAGTCCTATGAATGAATTTTCCTAGAGTAAGAGTCATTTGTATTACTATTTTTTAGCAAACGTGTTTTAAAATCGGTTATATTGTTGAAATCAGTATTAATCATTTGACAAATGTCCACGACGATGATACGGTTACATCCAGTTTAAATAAACAGATATTACTCCTTTTAACATTAGTCGTTGCAACGCTTAACTGACTACCCTATTGCGAACGTTAACAAATGTCCCCCACAAGCTACGTCTTTCAACGCCGCGTCCAATATATTTATATGACAAGCCTAGCGTTTAGGTTTTATGCGCTCTCTCAATGATTAATGCGCCTCCATCATAATGATTGGGTCCTATATTAATTGTCGCAATAAGCGCCTAATTGAGATGGATGAGGCGATTCAGGCCATCTGTTTCACCAAGAAGATTGAAAACTTTTATCAAGGGGAAAAGCATTCCAATAACATCAGAAGATGTCCGCAAATAATTTGATAAATTGAATATTTTCGTCAAAGCTATGCAAGGGAGCGAGTGTTTTTCCGTTTCATTATAAAATAAAAATATTGAATCGGAATCAGGCGAATTTAATAAACACCATTTTGCCTGCAGTTTTTGAAGAAAGAAGATGGGAATTGGATCACAATTAATCAACGTCAATTTATTTTGAGGTTGGAAATTTGGTTTAATTTTCTTCAAAAAAATTATAGAAACCAAAAAATCTTTTTGATTTTCAACTCGCTAACTCAAGCAAATTAGATTTCTCTGATAGACGCTCGTCACGACATTTTATATTCGGTATACTTGGTTGTTACCGCGTAGAGAGGAAAAAGGGTTTTTGTTTGGATCTCAGAAGAGGGATTTTGTTTGTATGGGTTTTTTATTTAAGTCACTTCTACGATCTTTCAGTTATATTTCTCGCCGAGCCCCGGTAGCTCAGTCGGTAGCGACACTGGCTGTCAATCCAGGGGTTGTGAGTTCGAATCCCGGCTCGGCCAACTTTCTTTCCGACGATTGACAAAAGTCAATGCGACATGCGTCATTCGTCTTCCACCAATGGGCTAAGTCTATGTGGAAAAGCAGCCAGTTGCTTGGGAAGATTGTTGTGTGGAGTACTGGTGTGAAAAAAAGAGCCGTTACTTCCATTTTGAAATTATTTTGTATAATTATGTGGGAAAAGGGAAGACTCATTTCAACAAGTTCATATGCATTGTCACCATAGCCTTCAATGTTCAACCATTTCCCATATACACAAAACCTGCAGCAGACAACAAAACATAAAGAAATCTCAACAAATGAAAGTTTAAATATTTTAAAAAGTTCACTGATATCAACATGTGGAATAAGTTTAAGCAATATCCGTGACTATGCGTGCCGAAAAAGTTTAAATGCTTACAGAGAATGGCTATTAAATAGAGTTGAAAACATTATGCCAAAAAGAGAGGCAATTTATCCGTTTGTCGTCGATGCCTTCAGAAGTCGTCTGCTGCAAATGCGTTTAAACTGCCTCTGGAAATAGCAAGGGTTAACCCTTTCCCTCATATAGACGCTTTCTGACTCCTCTGCAGCAGGCGGCTTTTTGAAAACATAATGGCAAAAGAAGAAATTGCTCAAAACGAGCAATTTCTCCTTTTGGCACAATGTTTTCCACTTTTTGTCATAGGTTATCCATTTAATTATGGAGATTTTCTATGTTTTGACAAAATATGTTCAAAGTCGTCTGCTGCAGAATTGTCGTATGAGGGAAAGGGTTAAACTGCGTCTGGCAATAGGAAGGGTTAAGAGCTATTACTCTATGTTCTGACGTTAAGTAAATGAAGAGGCCTCGACAAGATGGAGTGATTGATTAATTGATTAGAGTTTACGCGATGTTCAACAATTATTAAGTCATATTACGGCGGCCAGTTCATCTACTCATGTGTTTCCTGACTTCCCCACACAAGTAATCCACACAACAAACTTCCCAAGCAACTGGTTACTTTTCCACATAGACTGTTTGCCAATTGGTGGAAGACGAATGAAGCTTGTCGCATTGGCATTCATCAAATGTCTGAAAGAATGTTGGCCGAGCTGGGATTCGAACTCACAACCCCTGGATTGACAGCCCGTGTCGCTACCGACTGAGCTACCGAGGCTCAGCCAAGATTGAGTGAACAGCGTCCGAAACTATTCAACTCTGAAAACGTTCTCAGTGCTCAGAAATTAACCCTATGATCCAAATAAGGCTTCTGAATGGTCAATTTGGAGAGTGAATGTGATTCTGACAAATCAAATCTGTCGAATTATGCTTGAGCACACATTCTGAGTACAGATTAAGCTTTTATAATTTTGGAGTCAGGTCTTTACCAGGCAACATATGAAACGTTCCACACAAAAACAAACACATTATGGACTTTGCGTAATGTATCGATCCAGATCAGCCTGCGCAGTCCGCGCATGCTAATCCGGGCCGACACATTCCGCCTCAGGGGGATAGAAGTATAGAGTAATGATTCCTGAAAAAGAAATACTCAGGAGGCGAAAAGTGTCTGTCCGGTTTAACCTGCGCGGCATGCTTAGGCTGATCCGGATCGATACTTAACGCAGAATGCACAATGTTGGTTTTCTCGTAAATCGGTTCGCTATACCTGTCTTTGAGTGATAACCGCCGCCATATGATTAAATGTTGTTGAACACACATTAGTTATATTTAACAAAATAAATCACTCTATCAATAAAACATAGAGACTGACGACGAACAAGAAGTTTATTGATTGAATAAATTCGACATTCCTTCGAGTAGTGTAAGTCTCTTTATATCTGCGTTGCTAAAATACTGGCGTTTTTTGACAATATGTTGATAAATGAGTCTTTTGTTTTGAATTGGCCATGTCAACAATTTGCGGAATTCACAGTTATAATTAATAACGAGTATATTTAATAATCGCAGTAGATTAAATATACTATTTATTAATTATAACTGAATTCCGCAAATTATTGACATGGCAATTCATACGATCATTTTAGATTTGGTGAAATTGAAGAGTACTGCCACAATATAAAATGAAAACCCCCAATACTTAAAGTTCTCTTAATACAATGAGAATAAATCATTTATATAATGAAATAGTCTCCATTTAATCTTTCAACGAATGCAAACATCACTCAATCGATTTCAATAAAAATAGAAAACCTACACAACTAAGAACTCTTAAGTACTCTTAACAGTAGCAGGCGGCTTTTTGCAAACATAGTGACAAAAGAAGAAATTGCTCAAAACGAGCAATTTCTCCATTTGCCACAATGTGTTCCACTTTTAGTCATAGGTTATCCATTCAATTATAGAGATTTTTTATTTTTTGACAAAATATGTTTAAAGTCGTCTGCTGCAGAATTGTTGTATGAGTGAAAGGGTTAACACAATGAGAATAACTATTTCATACAATGAAATATTCGCCTTAAAATCATTCAACGTATAAAAACCTCAATATAGTTTGATCGAACACATCTGTTGATCGATAACTTGTAACCCTTTTCTACAAACAACACATTCGCAGCAGACGACGACTTTGAAAATATACCCAAAACAACTTTGAAACTCGCTTTAAATGAAAATACAATAATTGAATAGAGTTAAAAACATGGTGACAATTGGAGAAATTGGTCGTCTTGAGTAATTGTTTCTTTTGATGCCATGTTTTCAAAAAGCCGTCTGTTGCAGGGGATTCAGAAAGCGACTATATGAAGGAAAGGGTTAATTTTTCTTTATTTTCTTGAATGTTATCATATTTTTCTATCAATCATGATCTATAAATTATTTTCTCAAATTTTGATTGCAATAGAATATAACATACATTAAATATAGAATATATATGCATGGTATCAATACAACAAATCTGCATCAGACGACGTTTGAAACATCTAAGCAATTATTTGGAAAATCTCCATAAACGAAGTATGCCCATTGAATAGAGAGCATGATGAGTAATTTCTTCTATTGTCCCAATGTTTTTCAAAAGTCATCCGCTGCAGATGTGTCAAAATGTGCTGCAAGTGGGAACAGGTTTAATGGGACTTTCTCACGAGTTTCGGTCACAATTTTAAAACAATAAAAAACTATTCCAATTATTACCCAAGAGCCAGAAGCAAATGATACACACTATATTATCGATTTTATTTTAGTAATTTTACGAATCGATAGTTTATTTTGATTGATGTATTTGGGTGTATACTGCTGTTTCATCACTTTTGATTTATATCACGGCTGGAGATTCATTTCCTGGCTTTGTCACACTCGTACTGCACACAACAGTCTTTCCAAGCAACTGGCTGCTTTTCAAAAAAGACAAGTAGCATGTTGATGCAAGAAAATGACGCCTGTCTCATTGACTTTTGTCAAACGTCGGAAAGAATGCTGATCAAGCAGGGGTTCGAACTTACACGCTCTGTTTTGACAGCCTGCGTCGCTACCGACTGAGCTACCTACCGTGCCTCTGTTTATTTTGAAGGGCTGAACATGTGCAAACATAACCTAACTGTATTAGTCTGCGAGTTACCATGTTTCCTAAAAGGCGCCTTATACAGATTCGTCAATATGCATTTACATTTTGGACGGTTAAACACATGCACATAAATGTATGCCTGTCATATAAAAATCAATTATGCATAAGCAAATTATCATTGGATCTATTTTGGGCCCAATACAATAACCGGAAAGCATTTCACAATCCACAATTAGGGATTGTGTCATGAATTACATTCGAGATTTTATTATCAGGTTTACCGGTTAATCCGTTCATACTTTATTTTGTGAGGATAGTATTATGACGGATTCACTGAGGTCAATGGTGCTGGTATAATATCCATGAAACGCCATGATATAACTGACACACTGTTGAAAGCGGCGTGAATAAAACTTACAAACTGACCGGATGAACGAGTCAGCCCCATCCGAAAAGTTTGCAAAGAAAATTTGTAACCGGACATACACTAATCAAATCGGACCGGTACCCGTATTTGAAATTATTGACTGGCTTCCGGCTTGAGATCGTTTAAATGCTGGGACAAAGTAAACATATGAGCCGTCCCACGAGAAAACCAACACCGCGGACTCTGCGTAAGGTATCGACCCGGATCAGCCTAAGCATGCCGCGCAGGCTAACCTGGACAGTCATCTTTCGCCTCCTGTTGATTTTCTGTTTCAAGAATAATTACTCTATACATCTACCCCCCTAAGACGGAATGTGTCGGCCCGGATTAGGCTGTTCTTGGTCGATATATTACGCAGAGACCATAATAGTGTTTTTTTTTTTGGTGGAACGGCTCATATCATTTCAATTGTTGACAAGTACTTCAGGTGACACTAACGCTCAGCTATTTCGCTGATACAGACAGCACTTGACGCACCGGCAGCTGACGATGGTCTGAACTGTTATCCAATCATGATCCAATTTATGATTTTTGCTGACAAGATTTGTGATATATCGTTTTGCAAAATTAAAGGCACCAGCAGGAGATTTTTAAATTACGTCCGCTATGATAAAAGTGATAAGATAACCGTTCTACCTAACGTAAAATGCGCGTTTTTTTTCTTTTTCTTAAAGAAGTCTACTTTTACCGTTTTCACTCATACAACACAATCTGCAGCAGACCTAGTTGAAAACACATAGGTACAAATATGGAAAATCTCTATAAATGAAAGTATAATTATACCCCCTTCGAAGAAGAGGGGGTATATAGGAGTCACTGTGTCGGTTTGTCTGTCTGTCTGTCTGTCGGTCGAAAGTCATATTTTGTCCGGCCTATTTCTTACAAACCACTGAGTGGAATTCATTAAAATATTACATGAAGCTTCAATACCAAGAGGAGATGTGCATATCTTAAAGGTCTTACAATTGCATGTTATTTTACAGAGTTATGGTCCTTCTACTTATTAAGTAAGCCATATTTTGTCCGGCCTATTTCTTACAAACCACTGGATGGAATTCAATAAAATGTTACATGAAGCTTCTATACCAAGAGGAGATGTGCGAATCCTAAAGGTTTTACAATTGCATGTTATTTTACAGAGTTATGGCCCTTTTACTTATTAAGTTATGGTGTAGGTCAAGGTGCTGTTTAGGGGGTATTTATCATCTGCTACCTAACGTAGTATGCGCTTTTTTTTTTTTTTTTTTTAAAGAAGTCTACTTTTACCGTTTTCACTCATACAACAAATGTACTATAACGTGGATTTCAATATTTATTTATGTAGTGAAATAAACGCAAATCGTATAGTGATTACTTTTATTTTAAAGAGTGTTCAAAGTTATACATGTCAGATGGTACAGACAGTATTCTTGTTCTCTCCCCAACAGCGGCTCTGGGCCATCTTTAAATACTATCTGATTGACATATTCGTAACTCTCATTATTTACCTAGCTCCATATTGGAGAGGTCAACATTGACCCCCACCCAAGACAGAACTATGACTAATATTAATAAGGAAACCATCGAGCATTTCCTATCTTCTAATATATAATTTCATTAATCCATCGTAGTTCGAGCCGTAACCTTACACAAAATCTCCAGCAGTCCTAGTTTAAAACACATAGGCAAAATATGGAAAATCTCTTTAACTCTTTCAGCGCCAAAGGCAATATTGAGTTTTTTGCAAACAATACTGATTCAGGTGAGTCAGCTCGTAACGAGCTGTCTCACCTGAAATCAGCATTGTTTGCCTTTAAGTTACCAAAATAGTCCAAAACTTTCGTAAATTAAGAAATGGACACACCCGATTTTGAACATGGAAGAGTCTACTTTAAACACTTCGGCGCTGAAAGAGTTAAAAACACATAGGCAAAATATGGAAAATCTCTTTAACTCTTTCAGCGCCAAAGGCAATATTGAGTTTTTTGCAAACAATACTGATTCAGGTGAGTCAGCTCGTAACGAGCTGTCTCACCTGAAAACAGCATTGTTTGCCTTTAAGTTACCAAAATAGTCCAAAACTTTCGTAAATTAAGAAATGGACACACCCGATTTTGAACATGGAAGAGTCTACTTTAAACACTTCGGCGCTGAAAGAGTTAAAAACACATAGGCAAAATATGGAAAATCTCTTTAACTCTTTCAGCGCCAAAGGCAATATTGAGTTTTTTGCAAACAATACTGATTCAGGTGAGTCAGCTCGTAACGAGCTGTCTCACCTGAAATCAGCATTGTTTGCCTTTAAGTTACCAGAATAGTCCAAAACTTTCATAAATTAAGAAATGGACACACCCGATTTTGAACATGGAATAGTCTACTTTAAACACTTCGGCGCTGAAAGAGTTAAAAACACATAGGCAAAATGGAAAATCTCTATAAATGAAAGTATAATTGTTATTGAATACAGTTGGAAATTTTGTTGCAAACGGAGACATTTCTCAGAGGATGGTACATAGCGATGCAATCTGACTAAAGTACACGATCTGACCAAATGCGTAGCGTTAATAGGACATGCTTTTAATGAGATTGCATAGCGATGGTGTTTGTGTGAGCATAGGTCATTGGTAGCCTATTACTTGTTGACACATTTTGATGCATCCGCAGCAGACGACTTGTGAAAACATCGCAGGAAAAAGGAGAAAATGCTCATATGCAGTAATCGTACTTTATTTCTAGAGAGTTTCATTCGTTTTACCTAGATTATTTCAAAGTCGTCTGCTGCAGATTTTGATGTATGTGAGAAAGGGTTAGTTCTAGACACTGGTCTAAGTCTATAAACAGGGTGTCTGATTTTTTTTCTATAACCCTTTCCCACTTGTAGACGCATTCTGAGGTATCTGCAGCAGACGACTTTTGAAAATACTGTGACAAAATTGCGAAATTGCTAAAAACGATCAAGTTCACCTTTTGCCACTATGTTTTCAACTTTGTTCAGTAATTCAACATTCATACAAAGAGTATTTCCATGTTGTTGCATAATTGTTTTCAAAGTCGCCTGTTTCCAGTTTGCTGTATGACGGAAAGGGTTAATATGGGACGACAAGCCATCCCTTTAACCCTTTCCCTCATACGGCAATTCTGCAGCAGACGACTTTGAACGTATTTTGTCAAAACAATCTCCATAATTGAATGGATAACCTATGACAAAAAGTGGAAAACATTGTGGCAAAAGGAGAAATTGCACGTTGTGTGCAATTTCTTCTTTTGTCACTATGTCTTCAAAAGGCCGTCTGCTGCAGAGGCGTCAGAAAGCGTCTATATGAGGAAAAGGGTTAATAATAGCTTCTGTCAAGGGTAAAGGGTTAAAATAAACAAACGGTTTCAAACCGCGTCTTTCATTATTTAGAAATTAAGTCCCGACTTTTTATTGACGAAAATTATTAGGTTTTAAAATTCATTATTTGCCTCTTTAAACTTTCAACCCCTATTTTGTCGTCGACGAGTAACCCTTATTATAAACCTTTTCCCACATACATCAAATCTGAAGCAGACGACATTGAAAGCATAGTTGCAAATATATAGAAAATCTCTTAATATAAAGGATTAATTATTAAACAAAGATAAAAATGTGGCAAAATGAATTATATTTGTTCATGAGAAATGTCTCCTTCTTTCAAAATGCTTTCAAAACTTATCTGCCTCAGATGCGCCAGACGACCCGGGGGAAAGGGTTTAAAGCAGCCCATCTGCTTATCCTATTTTGTAAAGATACGTTTTCGTTGTGGGTGCAGTTAAATGATTGATACAATAAAAGCGATAGCAGCACAGATATTGTATTACACGATTTTATCTGTTGAGTTTTAAATGATTAATACTTGTTTGATTAGAGAGAGCAATGCTCACTTGCCCGTCTGGGTTAGCACTGTGTGTTAGATCCTAACTTTGATCGTGTCAAACTTGATCGTTTCAAACATAAAGACATCTGCAGTTAACGACTCTGAAAATATCTAGTCTAAAATATTGAAACTCTCTATCAATGAAAACATAACCATGATATAAAGTTGAAAAATATTGTAGTAAAATGAAAAATGGATTATTACGTGCAATTTCTCATCTTTGCTACAACGATTTAAAAATGCATCTGCTGCAGATATGTCAAAACGAGTCGTGAACGTGGGAAAGGGAAAATAGATAATCAATAGAGAGATGAACATTTCGACGATCATTTTGAGTATCCACAACAATGAGTTTTATTGACTATTAGAAATACGACCTTTATTAAGAACTTTGTGATGATATTTCTAAATATTTGTGTTAATTATTATATGACAGCAAAATCTGATCTCTATTGCTGATACGAAACGTAAGAGCACTATACTGCATACTTGTTTATTAATTAACCCTTTCCCTCATATAGACGCTTTCTGACGCCTCTGCAACAGACGGCTCTTTGAAAACATAATGACAAAAGAAGAAATTGCACAGAACGTGCAATTTCTCTTTTTGCCACAATGTCTTCCACTTTTCGTCATAGGTTATCCATTCAATTATGGAGATTTTCTATGTTTTGACAAAATATGTTCAAAGTCGTCTGCTGCCGAATTGTCGTATGAGGGAAAGGGTTAAGAATTATCTGTTTTTGTGTGTGATTGTTTGGATCGAGTTTTACGAAGATTTCATCACTATTTCAGTTCTATCACGGCGTCTTCTGGGTAAACTACCAGAGCTACTAGTCCCTTCATCCTGGCACAAGCGAGTCAGTCGTAATGCTAAACCCCACACTCTGCGAGCCAAAGGAGGGAACGTCGTTACTTCCATTTGTAAAGGTTTTTGGTATGACCTGACCTCGGCCGTGGATCAAACTTCAATAAGAAATATTTACCTTGGCTAAAATCAGCTTCTCTTCCGTACTATTTTTATCAATGTCTCTTCCTGAATGTTAAGATGTGTCGACACATCGTTTATATGTGTAGCAACGTCTTGTTACTTGGGGTCTTTATGACACTACGCTTTTATATATTCTAAAGGCACACGTGCAACATTCTAGTGGTACAATACTTTCAGTTTTTTTTTTGTCAAAATATGCATTTAAGTCTATATAGCAAACATGGGGGATTGTGAATACTGGTAAGACTGCTCGGATGTACAGGCTAGCCCGAGTCTTCACTTGACGCAAATATACAACATATATACAACAAATATACTACAAATATACAACATATATACAACATATATACAACATATATGTAACAAATATGCAACATATATACAACATGTATATATATACAACATGTATATATATACAACATGTATATATATACAACATATATACAACACATATACAACAGATATACAACACATATACAACATATATACAACAGATATACAACATATATACAACAGATATACAACATATATACAACATATATACAACATATATACAACAAATATACAACCTATATACAACCTATATACAACCTATATACAACATATATTCAACAAATATACAACATATATACAACATATATTCAAAAATTATACAACATCTATACAACATATATACAACAACTATACAACATATATACAACATATACAACATATATACAACATATATGCAACAAATATACAACAAATATACAACATATATACAACAAATATACAACATATATACAACAAATATACAACATATATACAACACATATACAACATATATACAACAGATATACACACCAGATGGTTTTAAACAGATTTTGTAAAATTGTGTTGTTTATGATGCGACTTAAAAAACGAGCTGATCTGAACCTATACTGTTTAGAAAGGCAAATTTGTACTTTTTTTCTTTATTTATTATGAAGCTTCTCTACCAATAGGTGATGTGCATATCCTTTTGGTAATCCACGTGGATGTTTATTTTTTAGAGAGTTATGCCCGTTTTTGTCAAAACATAGAAAGTCTCTATACTTGAATGGATAACCTATGACTAAAAGTGGAAAACATTGTGGCAAAAGAAGAAATTGCTCGTTTTGTTACTATGTTTTCAAAAAGCCGTCTGCTGTAGAGGCGTCAGAAAGCGTCTATATGAGGGAAAGGGTACAGATGTACAATCACTTCCACGTAAATATTTTATAATCAATTACAAATGCAATATTTATCTCAATACATTATCAAAGCTCTGAAACGGAGAGATCTTGAAATAACTAAATCTTCCATTTGAGTCATTGTTGTATTATATTCATAGTTGTATGTTGCAATTTGCGCCGGATGCCTACATTATAGTACTTACTTAATAAACTGATAGCTCTTGCATCATTAGCGTAGCTTATCATGTAGATCTAGTTGAAAACGCTTTAATTCAATCCTAATTTTCTGTTTCTATTTATAGGTACAACAGATTCAACAAATCACAACGGAAATTCAAACATGCACCCCGGTGGAACGACAGCCAATCAAAACAGTCATGTTGGGCCACATGGCGTAAAGACATGCGCAGGATGCGGAGGTCGAATTAACGACAGATTTTTGCTGCACGCTGTAGATAGATACTGGCATACAGGATGTCTCAAATGTACATGCTGCCAAGCCCCGCTAGCAGACTTTAATTCATGTTTTACAAAAGCAGGAATGATACTCTGTCGGAACGACTATCTCAGGTGAGTTATCCCCCTTTGTTAACTTGAGCCCCGTTTTGGTGATGTTTTTAATGAAGATAACTAACCATAGCTTATTTCCACCCACAATCGGTGAAAATGTGTTAAAGATAAACAATCGGTGGGAACAAATGTAACAAATTGGATACTTTGAAGTTTAAATTTAGTACAAAATGTAGGAAATTTCTCGATTTTATTAATAATTGAGCCGTCCCGCGAGAAAACCAACATTATGGCCTCTGCGTAAAGTATCGGCCCAGATCAGCCTGTGCAGTCCGCGCAGACTGATCCGGGCCGACGCATTCCGTCTCAGAGGTATTGAGGTTTAGCCTAATGATTCCTGAAACAGAAAATCCACAGGAGGCGAGCATTGTCTATCCGGGTAAGTTTGCTCGGCATGCTTAGACTGATCCGGGTCGATACTTTACGCGGGGTCCACAATGTTGGGTTTTCTCGGGCGACGTCTCATATGTCATTGTAGAAAGTCGTCTGCCAAGGAAGAGTCTAAAACGGTTAAAATGTTTACTAATGTACATGTAGATGAAGTGGAATTAAACCCAAATTAAAACGATATATTTTTAACTAATTGTCAACATTTTGAACATATTAGAAAACTGAAACCGATGAAAACAGGTTCTTTCGAATTTGGACATAAATCTTATTTCGTAAAAACGAATCAATTTTGCTGAATAGCTACATGTATTCCACCAATCGAAGATATGAGATATAGTGATATTTTTGAATATATCAAAATTGGTCCCGTTTCGTGAAACGAACATTGTAGTGTGGAAGTAGTTCGTTCGACGGGTAAACAACAAGAAGTAGTTCGTTCGACGTTAAAAAACAAGAAGTAGTTCCCTCTCAGCAGGGAGTAATCATTAAACGAAGAAATTAATTATCTCAGAATACTTTACTATGTTGTCGGAATTGCATTGAGCGCGATTTACATACATCTCGGACGGAAGAGTTGCGTGTTGGCCCGTATTGCTATATTAATAATTGAGCGTCTATCTTCAATTTACCCAATTTGGGCTGGACCGAATCTCCCCTCACAATAAATACAACGCAATTAATGATTAATTTTCGATCATCGCGGAGGCACGCCATCTTGCACGCTAATTGGAACTCCTCGGTTTCATCGTATTAATTCCTTTCTCGTGATATAGACGTCTTTTTGGCACGTCAGTCCAACTTACTGCATGTTGTTGTTTGTTTATATTCGATTCGATAAAAAACATTGTGCAAAGAAAGGACTGCAATATTCTTTCTTTTTATCTTTCTTCCAAAATATTTCCCGTCTTAACATTTATACAACTATTATTTCCTAAGATTACATTCCTTGGGCTTACACACTTATGTATTACGAATTAATGATGTATATGAAATATCACATGCATTTAAGTCAATAAAGGCAAAGGATATCCGATGCATGTACCTGGATGACTGAGGATTTTCCGAATTAAATCGATTTTCGAGTAATTAAGCCGAACTATTTCTCTACCTCCCCCCTTTTTAATGCAAAATGAGACGAACAGATGTTTTCATTCCCAAATACTCTCCAGCATTCTGAGGTACACTCTGTTTATCTAGACGAAATTAAAATTTGGAAAAGCAATTTGCGGAGTAATTACTGAATGTTTTTGCCCCTGTAACGTGTATATAATGTCTTCCAAGCCTTGCGTTAATTACGGCTTTACGAGTCGAATTTTTGTCACTAATTGGGGGGTTGGGGGTGGGGGGAAAGGAAAACTTGTTTCTTCTTCTACATTCCGTTTACCTAAATGTCAGGGAGGCCTAGCGACATCTGTGTAAGAGATTAAGCTACTGTCTGTTGATTCGTCTGTTGTGTTTCTTTTAATTATGTAGCTGCTCCAAAGCTATCGATACAGAAGTCTTGATTTCGAAACTCGCGCTGTCCGTCTTACAAATCCCTCTCTCTCTTCCCTCCTCTCTGTCTCACTCTCATTATCTCTCTTCCCCTCTCTCTGTCTCCCCCTCCCTCTATCTCGTCCCCTCTCTCTGTCTCCCCTCTCCCTCTCTCTCTTCCCTCTCTCTCTTCCCTCTCTCTGTCTCACTCTCCCTCTCTCTCTCTCTCTCTTCACTCCCCTCTGTGTCTCCTTCTCTCTCTCTCTCTCTCTCTCTCTCTCTCTCTCTCTCTCTCTCTCTCTCTTTCTCGTCTCTCTCTCTGTGCTCTCACTCTCTTTCTCTCTTCCCCCTCTCTGTGTCTCACTCTCTCTCTCTCTCTTCTTCCCCTCTATATGTCTCACATCCCTCCTCTCTCCCCCTCTTTTTCTCTCTCTTTCTATATCTATCTCTCTCTCTCTCTTTTCCCTCCCCTCTCTCTCTCTCTCTCTCTCTTTCTCTTTATATGTTTCACTCCCTCTCCCCCCCCTCTCTCTCTCTCTCTCTCTCTCTTTCTCTCTCTATCTCTCTCTCTATATATATGTCTCACTCCCCTCTCTCCCCCTCTCTCTCTCTCTCCCTCTCCCCCCTCTCTCTCTCTCTCTCTCTCTCTCTCTTCTTTCTATATATATATATAATGTCTCACTCTCTCTCTCTCCCCTCTCTCTCTCTCTGTCTCTTTCCTCTCTCTCTATCTCTCTCTATATATATATATATGTCTCAATCCCTCTCTCTCCCCTCTCTCTCTCTCTTTCTCTATCTCTCTCTCTCTCTCCCTCTCTTTCTTTCTCTCTCTATCTCTCTCTCTATATATGTCTCACTCCCTCTCTCTCCCCCCTCTCTCTCTCTCTCTCTATCTCTCTATATCTCTCTCTCTCTATCTCTCTCTCTCTCTCTCTCTCTCTCCCTCTCTCTCCCCCCTCTCTCTCTTTCTCCTCTCTATCTCCCTCTCTATATGTCTTCTGTCTCTCTCTCTGTCTCTCTCTGTGTCTCTGTCTCTCTCTCTGTCTCTGTGTGTGTGTGTCTCTCTCTCTCTCTCTCTCTGTCTCTCTCTGTATCTCTCTGTCTCTCTGTCTCTCTGTCTCTCTCTCTCTCTCTATGTCTCTCTCTCTCTCTCATCTCTCTCTCTCTCTCTCTCTCTCTCTCTCTCTCACTCTCTCTCTCTCTCTCTCTCTCTCTCTCTCTCTTCTCTCTTCTTCTCTCTCTCTCTCTCTCTCTCTCTCTGTCTCTCTCTCTCTCTCTCTCTCAGGATATTTATGCGCGAGACCATGGATCAGTCCCCGGTCGGGTCATACCAAATACTTTAAGAAAAAAGGTAGCAATGCCTTCACTCCTTGACAATCAGGGTTTTAGGTTTAGCAACCTGATAAATCACTGAATTACTGTTGAAATCCGGCGTAAAACACCATTCAAAGCAGATACGACGGTGAAACATGGCCCTTATTCATCGGCCGTTACCTACATAGGTAATATTCCCCTAGAACTAGGTATTCATTTAACCACGGACGTTGATTAACGCTAATTCGCGAATAAATCTTGTTATTGGCGTTAATTACGCAAAGACAGACGCGAAATTGACACAATTAGACTTTTTCCCAATTAACGTCCTTTGTTTTTTAAAGATATATACGTTATAAAGAGTCCATTTCGGCGTGTAGAAAGCGATTTTTTAAATGTTACGG
>JASEVX010000002.1:49303187-49338279 GCA_031761405.1 Serripes groenlandicus | reverse complement strand
CGATTTACATACATCTCGGACGGAAGAGTTGCGTGTTGGCCCGTATTGCTATATTAATAATTGAGCGTCTATCTTCAATTTACCCAATTTGGGCTGGACCGAATCTCCCCTCACAATAAATACAACGCAATTAATGATTAATTTTCGATCATCGCGGAGGCACGCCATCTTGCACGCTAATTGGAACTCCTCGGTTTCATCGTATTAATTCCTTTCTCGTGATATAGACGTCTTTTTGGCACGTCAGTCCAACTTACTGCATGTTGTTGTTTGTTTATATTCGATTCGATAAAAAACATTGTGCAAAGAAAGGACTGCAATATTCTTTCTTTTTATCTTTCTTCCAAAATATTTCCCGTCTTAACATTTATACAACTATTATTTCCTAAGATTACATTCCTTGGGCTTACACACTTATGTATTACGAATTAATGATGTATATGAAATATCACATGCATTTAAGTCAATAAAGGCAAAGGATATCCGATGCATGTACCTGGATGACTGAGGATTTTCCGAATTAAATCGATTTTCGAGTAATTAAGCCGAACTATTTCTCTACCTCCCCCCTTTTTAATGCAAAATGAGACGAACAGATGTTTTCATTCCCAAATACTCTCCAGCATTCTGAGGTACACTCTGTTTATCTAGACGAAATTAAAATTTGGAAAAGCAATTTGCGGAGTAATTACTGAATGTTTTTGCCCCTGTAACGTGTATATAATGTCTTCCAAGCCTTGCGTTAATTACGGCTTTACGAGTCGAATTTTTGTCACTAATTGGGGGGTTGGGGGTGGGGGGAAAGGAAAACTTGTTTCTTCTTCTACATTCCGTTTACCTAAATGTCAGGGAGGCCTAGCGACATCTGTGTAAGAGATTAAGGCTACTGTCTGTTGATTCGTCTTGTTGTGTTTCTTTTAATTATGTAGCTGCTCAAAAGCTATCGATACAGAAGTCTTGATTTCGAAACTCGCGGCTGGTCCGTCTTACAAGATCCCTCTCTCTCTTCCCTCTCTCTGTCTCACTCTCATTATCTCTCTTCCCCTCTCATCTGTCTCCCCCTCCCTCTATCTCGTCCCCACTCTCGTCTCCCTCTCCCTCTCTCTCTTCCCTCCCTCTCCTCGTCTCCTCTCTCTGTCCTCACTCTCCCTCTCTCTCTTCCCTCTCTTTCCCCCTCTGTGTCTCATTTCTCTCTCTCATCTCCTCATCTCTCTCTCTCTCTCCTCTCTCTCTCTCTCTTTTCTCTCCACTCTCGTTCTACTCTCTTTCTCTCTTCCCCTCTCTTGTGTCTCACTCTCTCTCTCTCCTCTCTCTCCCCCCTCTATATGTCTCACTCCCTCTCTCCCCCCTCTTTTTCTCTCTCTTTCTATATCTATCTCTCTTCTCTCTCCTCTTTTTCCCTCCCCTCTCTCTCTCTCTCTCCTCTCTCTCTTTTCTCTTTATATGTTTCACTCCCTCTCCCCCCCTCTCTCTCTCCTCTCTCCTCTCTTTCTCATCTCTATCTCTTCTCTCTATAATATGTCTCACTCCCTCTCTCCCCCTCTCTCTCTCTCCCTCTCCCCCCCTCTCTCTCTCTCTCTTCTCTCTCTCTTTCTATATATATATTATGTCTCACTCTCTCTCTCCCCCTCTCTCTCTCTCTGTCTCTTTCTCTCTCTCTATCTCTCTCTATATATATATATGTCTCAATCCCTCTCTCTCCCCTCTCTCTCTCTCTTTCTCTATCTCTCTCTCTCTCTCCCTCTCTTTCTTTCTCTCTCTAATCTCTCTCTCTATATATGTCTCACTCCCCTCTCTCCCCCCTCCTCTCTCTCTCTCTCTATCTCTCTATTATCCTCTCTCTCTATCTCTCTCTCTCTCTCTCTCTCTCTCTCCTCTCTCTCCCCCCTCTCTCTCTTTCTCTCTCTATCTCCCTCTCTATATGTCTCTGTCTCTCTCTGTCTCTCTCTGTGTCTCTGTCTCTCTCTCTGTCTCTGTGTGTGTGTGTCTCTCTCTCTCTCTCTCTGTCTCTCTCTGTATCTCTCTGTCTCTCTGTTCTCTCTGTCTCTCTCTCTCTCTCTATGTCTCTCTCTCTCTCTCTCTCTCTCTCTCTCTCTCTCTCTCTCTCTCTCTTCTCTCTCTCTCTCTCTCTCTCTCTCTCTCTCTCTCTCTCTCTCCCTCTCTCTCTCTCCCTCTCTCATGTCTCTCTCTCTCTCTCTCTCTCAGGATATTTATGCGCGAGACCATGGATCAGTCCCCGGTCGGGTCATACCAAATACTTTAAGAAAAAGGTAGCAATGCCTTCACTCCTTGACAATCAGGGTTTTAGGTTTAGCAACCTGATAAATCACTGAATTACTGTTGAAATCGGCGTAAAACACCATTCAAACAGATACGACGGTGAAACATGGCCCTTATTCATCGGCCGTTACCTACATAGGTAATATTCCCCTAGAACTAGGTATTCATTTAACCACGGACGTTGATTAACGCTAATTCGCGAATAAATCTTGTATTGGCGTTAATTACGCAAAGACAGACGCGAAATTGACACAATTAGACTTTTTCCAATTAACGTCCTTTGTTTTTTAAAGATATATACGTTATAAGAGTCCATTTCGGCGTGTAGAAAGCGATTTTTTAAATGTACGGAATAATAAGGAATAATTGTTTACGTGTAATGGTGGTTATTTCATTGTGTCAATTTTGATTGATATTGATGCTTGCAGAAATATTTGAGATTTTGTTTCAGTTCGCGAAATTCATACCTAATTAACTCTAATTCAGAATTACATTCAATGCGATGGAATAGAGATAGACTTGCACCATGCCGGGTTTCGGTATTTTGTTTCATTGGGTTTTAGACCGTTTTTAACGTCATTTCAGTTATATGATGGAAACAGTTAACTTTATTCATGATCCATGGGTAAAACAAACCAGTACTAGAGTAGGAAACATGCCCTGCTCAAAGGACATGCGACTATGAACGTACAACTGGTGATCGAACCCGGGACGCCCCGGTTCCGAATCCCCGACTGAACCACTCGTCCACGGCGGACTCCCGTGAGTTCAGTAAACGGACTTTGTCTATATCATTTGCAACGGATCTGTCTTTTGAAACCAGCGTAATATTAAAAACAGCGTAGTATTGAATACAGCGTAATATTAAAAACAGCGTAGTATTGAATACAGCGTAGTGGCCGCTGAATTCTGATGCGCTATTCTCTTGATACGATGTAATCAATGGTTTGCTTAACCCCTTTCCCTCATATAGACGCTTTCGGACGCCTCTGCAGCAGACCGGCTTTTTGAAAACATAGTGACAAAAGAAGAAATTGCACAAAACGTGCAATTTCTCCTTTTGCCACAATGTTTTTCCACTTGAGTCACAGGTTATCCATTCAATTATGGAGATTTTCTATGTTTTGACAAAATACGTTCAAAGTCGTCTGCTGCAGAATTGTCGTATGTGGGAAAGGGTTAAAGCAGACGGCGTTTTGAAAACATAGTGACAAAAGAAGAAATTGCACAGAACGTGCAATTTCTCCTTTTTGTCACAATGTTTTCCACTTTTAGTCATAGGTTATCCATCTGACAAAATACGTTCAAAGTCGTCTGCTGCAGAATTGTCGTACGAGGGAAAGGGTTAAAGTCTTTTCATAATTAACACAGTAGTATTTATAAAATGAATGACGAAACTGAAAACACATAAATGGATCGATCATAAATTACGTATCACTCAAACAACTTTATAGGCTCTTTTCGATCTTTTCGATTCGAGTTATCGAGAGGTTACTATATTAACCCTTTCCCCACTTATAGACGCATTTTGAGGCATCTGCAGCAGATGACTTTTTGACAACCTCGTGACTAAAAAAGAGAAATTGCTCCAAACGAGCAATTTCTCCTTTTTGACACAAATGTTTTCAATTTCTTTCAGTAATTATACCTACAATAATAGAGATTTACAATAATGTTTCTGGTAGACATTTTCAAAGTGGTCTGCTGCAGAATTGCTGTTCGTGGCCGGGAAAGGGGGTGGGGTTAAAGACGAATGCAGGCCTATGAATGAGCATAACGATACCAATTAGCCACCAGGCTTGCATTTCTAAAAACCTTAACACTTCTTTTCACCTGCAGACGCATGTTGACGCAAAAGCAGCAGTCGACGTTTGAAAACATTGTGGCCAAAGGTGAAATTGCTCATGATGAGCAATTTCACCTTTGGCCACAATGTTTTTTAACTTTATTTAACAATAAAGATATATTTTAAGGAGATTTTTCAGGATTTCGCTTAGAAGTATTCAAAGTCGTCTGCTGCAGATTTGTTGTATGCGGGAAAAGGTTAAACGTAGCTAACAGTTGATCGTATAAATCAGACATTTTCGCAACAAATCGGGCTATCAATTAATCATACACGATAGCATCGTTTTGTAGGCTTTTTATTTTGGCGTACCGTTCAAATTAGTGGAAACGCTGCAGTGGGAGGTATATTGAGGGTTTTCTTTGAAGCAATTTATATGATAGTACTGCTTCTTTTTTCATGAAATGTTTTTTAAAATATCGTCTGTTTATAGAGAGGTGAATTGTCTGTATTGGGCCTATATACCCTGATAGACTGGTATCAGTCCATTATATTTAAAGTATTATTATATAATATCAGCATTAATTTACCCCTTTTTTTTAACTTTCATGTTCGACTGTCTCGATGGTGTAGTAGAAGAGCGTCCGTGTAGCGAGCGGGAGGTCTCGGGTTCGTTCCCGCCCGGTCATATCGGATTCAGAATATTTTATTGAATCAAACTTTACAAAGTTTATGGTCATTTACAAATATACAAGAAAAAAATAATATGTGTGTATCAAGGAAAGAATGGCCTCAATATATATCAAGCCCTATACATGTAGATGTGTTTGTAATGGCTCTACGTTCTTGGCGAACAGCAATACGGCTGACTCGCTGTTAGCAGGTTGAACGGACCACTAGTACTGGTAACTTACCCCCAAAACGCCGCGATATAACTGAACAATTGTTTGAAGCATCGTAATACACCACTCAAACAAAAAAATTCATGTTAAGAGATATTGATCGATTTTTGAAGAAATAATTAAATATTAATTCAACGTATTTCCTGTTTACCATTTGTTCAAACAAAATGACCTGAAAGCATATATAGCCTTCCGTAACCACTCATTACCCTTGATATACGCCGAGCTACGGTGGCTCAGTCGGTAGCATTGCGAGTATCATGACCGCCAGCGCGGCACATATTCTTTCCGACGTTTGACAAAAGTCAATGCGACGGGCGTCATTCGTTTACCATCAAATGGGCTGTGAGTCTATGTGGAAAAGCAGCCAGTTGCTTTGAAAGAATGTTGTGTGGAGTCACTGGTGTGAGAAAAGCCAGGACACTCATGAGTAGGTGAACTGGCCGCCCGTGATATCACTGACAGATTGTTGAAAACGGCGTTGAACACGAATCAATCAATCGTCTTCCAGCAAAAGGGCTAACAGTCTATGTGGAAGAGCAGTCTGATTATGATTTATAGTTTGTGTTTCTTGCTTATCAATACTCATCACATTTTTTTTTTTTTTCAAAAGATATGTAAGAACTTGTAAACAATGTAGCGCGGCAAAACAATTTGCAGCTCGATAAGCTTTTCCAACAAACAACAACTATGCAGCAGACGACTTTGGCAAGAATGTTTTGGTTAAATTGCGCTTTAACCATTTCCCACATATAAACGCTTTCGGACGCCTCTGCAGCAGACGGCTTTTTGAAAACATAGTGACAAAAGAAGAAATTGCACAAAACGTGCAATTTCTCCTTTTGCCACAATGTTTTCCACTTTTTGTCATAGGTTATGTTTTGACAAAATACGTTTAAAGTCGTCTGCTGCAGATTTGTTGTATGAGGGAAAGGGTTAAGCTGTTTTGAATGGTACTTCAGTTATATTCCGGCGTTCCCTGGGTAATTTACCAGTATTACCGGTATATCTTAATCTTACACTGATGCAGCAATCGTAATTCTTTTCCCGCGACCTAGAGCTTCAATGAGAAAAGCCCAGTATTACTACCATTTGCAGACAACAACTTTGAAAACATCTAGGCAAGGGTATGGGACATATCTAGAAATTAATGAATAATTATTGGACAGAGTTGAAGACATAGTAGTAAGTGAGTAATATGATCGAGTTCTCCTTTTCATGCAATGCTTTACACAAATGCTATCCACTGCAGATGCGTAGAAACCTGTCTCGAGGGCTTGACCTGAAACGGTTGTAACTAAAATTAGTATTTTTTTACCAAAGTTAATCACCTCGCCATAAAGTCTTTATAAGCGTTAAATCATAGTTCTTGGTAAACAAAGGAAATTTAGGTGCCATTGCTTGTTCTAAATTTGCATTGTTTCCAAAGGGGTCAAAATTGCCCCAAAACTAGGGTTTTCAAAATAGGTTTTAGTTACAACCGTTTCACTCTAAGCCCTCGGTCTGCAATCAGGAAATGGTTAACTTAACCCTTTCAGCGCCGAATTGTTTAAAGCAGACTCTTCCATGTTCAATTTTGGACTATTTTGATAACTAAAAGGCAAACAATGCTGATTTCAGGTAAGACAGCTCGTTACGAGCTGACTCACCTGAATTAGCATTGTTAGCAAAAACCTCAATATTGCCTGTGGCGCTGAAAGAGTTACACACATACAACTGAAAGTCTTTTTTTTATCATGGCTCAATAGACGGTAGTCTCCATGTTGCATACTCGGTAAATTCGCGAAAGCTTCCGTTGTAACGAGGATGTCTGTCAATGCAGGGGTTGTAAGTTCGAACCCCTGTTCAGCCATTCGTTCTTCCCGATGACCGACAAAAGTCATTGTGAGTTGCGTCATTCGTCAACCTCCATTGAGTCCAGGGGTTGTGAGTTCGGATCCCGGCTCGGCCAACTTTCTTTCCGAGGATTGACAAAAGTCAATGCGATATTCGTCATTCGTCTTCCACACTGGGCTAAGTCTATATGGAAAAGCAGCCAGTTGCTTTGGAAAGATTGTTGTGTGGAGTACTGGTGTGAGAAAACCAGGAAATGCATGAGTAGGTGATCTGGCCGCCGTGATATAACTGAGAAATTGTTAAAAACGGCGTTAAACCCCAATCAAGCAATCAATCAATCAATCAATCAATCAATCAACCTCCATTGAAGTACAAGCCTTCATAGAAATATATGACATGTCGAGTACTGGTGCGAGAAGTTTTCAGTAAACGCATCAATATTTGTACTGTCATCCACAATATAAAGAAATACCGTTGAAAAAGAAATTAAACGCGAAAATTGATTAATTTTAATCAATCCGTCCCATTTTATTTGGTTCCACACAATTTTTAGCTTTCACCGTTCCCCTTTTCTTATCCAACGCGCTTACGTAAACACGATCGGGATTCTTGAACCATCTGTTTTAATCAAGCATTACGTGATGTTAATTGCGAAATTAAACACATTTAATTAAGATTTTATTAGCCTGCTTCTAGCATGTGTATTTCTTACGGAACAAGTGATTCTAATTTATTTGCACACAGAAATAGGGGTGCTGCTACCGAGTAAGAAATTTAGATTTGGAAAATAACACGCATTTTTTTTTTAATCGTATTTTCCTGGAAATAATTCACTCCTTCCCTCTTAATTTCAACCCAATCTTGAACTAATTGATTGATTGTTTGCTGTTATACGCCCTTTTCAGTTATATCACGGCATTTCCTGGGTAAGTTATCAGTACTATTGACCTATTTATCCTAAAAGAACTGGGTCAGTTATAAAGCTTACCCAACAATCCTGGGCGCCAAAGGGCATCCATTGCTTCCATTTTTAACAGTTTTTGGCATGAACAGGAAAGGGTTTGAACCGGCGACCGCCCGCATTGGAGGCGGACGCTCTAGCTCTACACCACCGTGACGGTCACACTAGAAATAAGGATGTGCTTTTCTAAATTGCATTTTTGTCTCCTGTAAACAACATGTATTTTGTCCCTTTTCCCCTTAGTCTTCGATTCGATCTCTAGCCCCGGCCACTCAGTGGGTAGCGACACGGGCTGTCAATCCAAGGGCTGTGAATTCGAATCCCTGCATGGCCAACATTCTTTCCGACGTTTGACAAAGGTCAACACACATTATCGTAGTATTTACACATGAGGACTACCGGTGCTCTGTGAAAACAAGCCTTTACGTATAGTGTCCCTGGTGAAGACAAACAAAATCGTAATTGTTACACACATGGAAACAGACTTGGCAGTGCATCTATGGGAAAATGGATCAACGCTTGTCCCAAATACATGTACCTATTAAAACCTACACTTGTAACGCCGCTTTAGATCCATATGCTATTTGTCCGCCTCAGTACAGGAAGCCCAGGGTTCGATCCCGAGACGGGTTCATACTTAATTCTTTAAACATTGTAGTTATTGTTGCCCTGCTCGGTGCAGTCAGAGTTGTTGGGATCGCATTACGACCGATGCATTCGTGTCATGATGAATTACACCGCAGTTCTGGGAAATTAAAGAGAAAACGCCATGACTCAAAAACCAAAAAAAATATATCAACGATAGTCATTTGTGTAACTGAGTTCACAGAAATCGTTTGTGGTTTGTTTGCATTGTGTTATATGCCGTCGCTTTTAACAGTTTTTCAGATATATCACGGCGTTCTCGTGTAAGTTCGCAGTACTACTGGTCCATTTATCCTGACACCAGCCAGCCAGTCGTAATTCTAACCTCGCAATCCTGAGGGCCAATAAGGGCATCGCTTCCTACCATTTTTACGTATATGGTATGATCCTGCCGTGGATCGAACCCGTAACCTCCCGCACCCGAGACGGACGATCTAAGACTTTTTGCAAATTGTACGAACGTCGCCCTACGAAAACAAGTCGTAGGACATTTGCTACTAGTGCCGTCTGATCTGCATCTGCACTGTTGAAGTATCCAGACACCAGCGAGTCAATCGTAATGCTTACCCTACAATCCTGGGCGCCAAATGCGCGAAAATCATAAGTCGCTTGCGGAGCTCTAAATAAGGGGAGTTGTGTACGTTCTAAAATCCTTATTTTACCCTCTAACCCTATGTTGTGGGTACTCAAATGAATCGTCTCGTTGAGACGATTCTTTTGAGTACCCACATCATAGGGTTTGGTTGGATGATATGATAGATATTGTGGGTAAAAGAGTTGTATACTCCTCCTTATCTGGACCTCTGGTTTGTATGATCCGATCAGAGATCAAACCCGCGTCTTCCCGCACACGAGGCGGGACTCTCAATCATTACACCACCGAGGTGGTCTACAGAAAACAAACAACAAATTATATCAAGTATATATCAATGCATTATAAAATTGAATCCAGACTGCTTCGAAAGAAGTAAGAGTTTATTTAGAGAGAGAGCGAGGTTTTTAGCGTTCAGATATTTTACAAGATAAGATCGAGAGATTCCATGTTTCAATTTAGTTTAATGGGCTTTTGTTATTATATTGAAGGGGAAATGGAAATTGATGGCCCTTTTATAAAATGCAATAATTTTAATAAAGACTCGCCCTGACAACCGATAAGGTTTTTTATGGCTCCGTTTTGTTTGTTTGGCTATTTTTCATTATGATAATAGAGTTGTATAATGGAATTGGACTGAAAGACGCTGCTGTTCGCTGAAGGAGGCATGTGCGTAATGATTGAGCCGTCCCGCGAGAAAACCAACATTATGGACTCTGTGAGTTCAAACCCCAGCTCGGTCAACATTCTTTCCGACGTTTGACAAAAATCACTTAGACCAACGTAATTCGTCTTCCACCAATAGACTAACAGTCTTACTGGAAAAGCAGACAGTTGCTTGGAAATTATGTTGTGTGGAGTACTGATGTTAGAAAGCCTAGAAACATATGAGTAGGTGAACTGGCCGCCGTGATATGATATCAATCAATCAATCAATCAATCAGACAGACCAGCTTATACATTTGATTGTTCTGATCAGAATCTACACCAGCTGACAGAATGTTCTTGCCGAGCCCCGGTAGCTCAGTCGGTAGCGACGCGGGCTGTCAATCCAGGGGTTGTGAGTTCGAATCCCGGCTCGGCCAACTTTCTTTCCGAGGATTGACACAAGTCAATGCGACATGCGTCATTCGTCTTCCACCAATGGGCTAAGTCTATGTGGAAAAGCAGCCAGTTGCTTGGGAAGATTGTTGTGTGGAGTACTGGTGTGAGAAAACCAGGAAATGCATGAGTAGGTGAACTGGCCGCCGTGATATAACTGAGAAATTGTTAAAAAAGGCGTTAAACCTCAATCAATCAAATCAAACAGAAACTTCTTACAAGATCATGCAGTAATTCGTGAACAGTATATAGCTGAAGCTACTACTATTCACAGAAGCCACATTTCACTTGTTCCTTGGAAAGGCTAATATTATCAA
Organism: Serripes groenlandicus; assembly: GCA_031761405.1. Taxonomy (NCBI): domain Eukaryota; kingdom Metazoa; phylum Mollusca; class Bivalvia; order Cardiida; family Cardiidae; genus Serripes; species Serripes groenlandicus. The sequence goes on along the minus strand of JASEVX010000002.1, from coordinate 49,327,862 downwards.
AGAGTTCGGCCATTCAGAAATTGCGTTAATTCGAAATTCATATCCTACACATATTGAATTAGAACGAATTTAGAATGTTCTGTGAATGAATCGCATTCGAAACTAAATTAATCTATTAGTTTTGTTAACATGAAATAGGATCGGACCGCCCTGGTCATATTGCGTTGGACAAACTATGGAGTCAACAATGTGTATGTTGTTGGCATGAACGCTGCGGTCTCATTCATGTATGTTAGTTAATACAAATACAAAAGTTAATCAGTTGTAATTCTATATCACTGAAAATCCTTTCCAACAGAGAAAGGAAGCCACTCCTACCATGTATTTGTTTGGAATTCTTTAACGCCTTTTCAACAGTATTTTAGTTATATCACGGCGTTTCCTGATTACATACTTGGTTACATACTACCGGTATAATTTAAACAGACACCGATTCATCAGTCATACATAATGCTATTCCCACACTCCTTAGCGCCAAGATACGGACTACTATTAACCCTTTCCAACGTTTAGGAGCATTGTTTATGTCTGCAGCAATCAACATTTGAAAAAAAAGTGTGGCAAAATAAGAAAATTGCTCATTTATCTATTTGCGGCGATGTTTTAAAGTGTTATACTTTAATTTTCTAGTGATTTTTTAATACTTTTGCCAAGATGATATCAAAGTCGCCTGCTGCAGATTTGTTTTATGTGGGAAAGGGTAAAATTGTGAAGCATGACGCGACCTTTAAATGGCTTTTAGTCTAATATTACCAACTCGCTCTTCAAATTGACGATGCAATTGTCAAACTAAAGAGTAATGTAACTCCATCGTGTAGCAATACGTACTTACCCCTGTGTGGTATAAGATAATTGACTGATACTGATATGGTTAGCGTCACAAGAAAACCGACTCTCGAAGTTTTTTTTATCTATTGTTGTTTTTCTCACATGCAGAAACAATGTAATGCATCTACAGCAGAGGTCTTTTGAAACAAGCTGTTGCAAACTAAAATTGTGGAAGACAGTGGTGCAGAGGTAGAGCGTCGGCCTCTCGTACCAAAGGTCCCAGGTTTGTGTCCCGTGATGAGCGGGTTCTGACTTAGGGATTTGGCTCGAGTACTTGCTAAGTCTCCAGGAAGCATACATCGAGCGTGATTAATATAAGCTAAAAGCTTGTTTCGCAATCGATGTAAAATAAATAAGTTTAAACTAAACTAAAATTGCTAATGGTGATGAGATATTTCTCCGTTTGCTACAATGTTTAGAGTTTTTATTATTTAAAAATATGTTCGACGTTCTTGCCTAGATGTTTTTGAAAGTCGTCTGCTGCGGTTTAGCGTTGTTCTATGTCCGAAAGGGAAACATTATTAGAAACTACCTTAACAAAAAAACGTGTACAGTTTGCTTTGTTTTGTCATAAACGCTATCTAGCATCTTGTATGATGTTTGTTAAGACTTTATAAAGTACCAGAAAGTAACTTAACAGTCTGGATCCACGCACCAGTATTCACCATTTCATTCTAAATACAATTCTAATCTTAATTCTAAGTTCACAGTATAAATGGATTTTTTTCTAATTGACTAGACCACATGGTTAATCATATGAGAAATTAAGAATATTCTACAAATTTAGCATCGCAAATAAATTGAGAATTGTTAATAATAAGGACCCACATCTTCGCCGGTCACAGATGTTCAAAGATGAGATTCATTGATAAAAGTCAATGCGACATGCGTCATTCGTCTTCCACCAATGGGCTAAGTCTATGTGGAAAAGCAGCCAGTTGCTTGGGAAGATTGTTGTGTGGAGTACTGGTGTGAGAAAACCAGGATATGCATGAGTAGGTGAACTGGCCGCCGTGATATAACTGAGAAATTGCTTAAAACGGCGTTTAACCCCAATCAATCAATCAATCAATCAATCAAAGATGAGTTTAACCCTTTCCCACATTCAGACGTATTTTGATGCAATAGCAGCAGACGACTTTCGAAAAAAAAATGGCCAAAGGTGCAATTGCTAATAATGAGCAATTTTTCCTTTGGCCACAATGTTTTCAACTTTATTTAACAATGAAGCTATCTTTTATGGAGATTTTTCCAGGTTTGTGTCACCATGTTTTTAAAGTCGTCTGCTGCATATTTGTTGTATGCTGGAAAGGGAAAGGATAGCAATGAAGTCCCTCCTTGGCGCCCAGTGTTACGAGGATAGCATTACGGCTGAAACATCAGTGTCAGTATCAACAATACCGGAAGTATTGTTAAATTACTCATGAAACGCCTGAAATATTGTTGAAAGCGTCGTTTACCACTTTACAAACACTCATCGCTGGTCGTAGACATTCGAAGGTCGCTTTTTGACGTGACTGGGTCCTCTATATCTTTTTTTCGACCGCTAATTAGATCACCTATAAGAGCACCGGTTAAACAAATACAATAATACAGCCCCATCGAGATGACTATCATGCTTTTGTAAAACTTAACAAGGAGCCGCCTGGAGCCAAAACGATGGCTAGCGACAGATGATGGAACGTGATTAACTTTTATGAGGAATATCGATATTTCATAAGGGTCTCTTTTTATATTTGATATAACAAATGACTTGCTAATATATTTCCATAAAAAAAATTATACGCGCAGTCCTCTGTGACAATTATACTTAATTGCGCATGCGCAGAGCCAGCCATTCGGATTGATTTTATCATCGTCTACGATAACCTGATGTTTAAAGTGGCCATTCTAGGTAAACAAGTGCGTCGTTTAATGCTACCCTTTCCAACATGCAGACGCATTGTGACGCGTGTGTGGCAGTTGCACTTTGAGAACAATGAGGCAAAAAGAGTAATTTCTCATTACCATCAATTTTTCTTTTTATCCATTTTTTCTAAACAGCCTTTCCATAGTTGAGTTTAGCTGCTTCTAAACTCGCCTGCTGCCGAGCCCGGCGTCACAATACTTATGCATGCTGGGAAAAGGTTTATTATCTACAATATGACATGATATTTCCTTTCATTTTCTATATTACATGATGTATATTTGATTGTTTTACCAAAAGTTTGGGTCAAAGGATATAGTTTGTATGTGATATTAGGAGCGCTTTTCATGTTCTTGTATCCCTATTTGACTCGAAACGATTTCCACTGACTGATGTAACACTATATGAGTCAATTGATGGGAAAGGGTACACATTGACTTTTTCTAACAGTGTAGATCCAGCTTAGCCTGTTCATCTGCATATACTGATCAAGTTCATTGTTTTACACGTGTTATAAACTCACCGTACAACATACCCCCATATAAGTTCATTTATTATCCGTGCAGTCTAATCAATGCCTACTTATTTCACCAACTAGTTACAAATACTTTATTAACACTTACTTCACAAACAGACGCTTTCTGATGCCTCTGCAGAAGATGGCTTTTGAATACATTGTGGAAAAAGAACACACTGCTCTTAATGAGCAATTTCTCCTTTTGTCACAAAGTTTTCAACTTTTTAAAATAATAAACTCTCGTTAATGAAGGTTTTCCTCGTTTTTGCCAATATGTGTCTGAAGTCGTCTGCTGCAATTTGTTGTATATGGGACCGCCTCGGTGGCGTAGTGGTAGAGCGTCGGCCTCGGTATGTGAAGTCGCGGGTTCGATCCCCGTCTGGTTTAATATACCAAAAACTTTGAAAATGGTAGTAATTACTGCCCTCCTTGGCGCGTAGGGTTGCGGGTGTAAGCATATCGACTGACTGGCTGGTGTCAGGATAAATTGACCAGTAAGTACTGGTAACTTACCCAGGGAACGCCGTGATATGACTGAACAACTGTTTTTGAAAGTGGCGTTAAACACCAATTGATTGATTGATTGATTGATTGATTGATTGATTGATTGATTGATTGATTGGGGTTTAACGCCGTTTTTAACAATTTCTCAGTTATATCACGGCGGCCAGTTCACCTACTCATGCATTTCCTGGTTTGCTCACACCAGTACTCCACACAACAATCTTCCCAAGCAACTGGCTGCTTTTCCACATAGACTAAGCCCATTGGTGGAAGACGAATGACGCATGTCGCATTGACTTTTGTCAATCGTCGGAAAGAAAGTTGGCCGAGCCGGGATTCGAACTCACAACCCCTGGATTTACAGCCCGCGTCGCTACCGACTGAGCTACCGGAGCTCGGCTCGTTAAACACCAAACAATCAATGAAGTGTTGTATGTAGGGTAGGTGTTTAGAGTCTGGCGCGCTGTGAAGATTTTAATTAAGCTGAATAGGTGTACTCGTATCTTGAGGGCTTGGCGTGAAACGGTTTTCTCAACTAAAACCCTATTTTCTAAAACCATGGTTTAGTGGCAATTCTGACCCCTTTGTAAACAATGCACATTTAGGTGCCATTGCTCAGAACGAGCAATGGCACCTAAATGTCCATTGTTTATCAAGAAAAAAAAATGATTTAACGCATATATATAGTTTATGGCGAGGTGATTAACCTTGGTAAACAATTACCAAATATAGTTACAACCGTTTCACGCCAAGCCCCCGTTCTGAACCCGCACCTTTTCACAAATACCATCTTGTACATTTTGGTATGGATGTACTCGATGATATTCTTTTATGTCTATATTACATGATGCTTATTTATTTCATGTCTATATTACACGATGGTTATTTATTTTATGTCTATATTACATGATGCTTATTTCTTTGTTCTACGGAAACTTTGAAGATTGGCTTACGTCAAAAGATACGTGGCTCTTATGTCATGGACAGTTTCCCCTAAGACGTCTATTTAGTTCAAACTTATTTGTATTACATCTACGGAGAAACAAGTTCTAACATTTTAAATTAGCCCTTTTTCCCACATACAACAAACAGACGACATTGACAATATCGAAGCCAAATTTGAAGAATCTCTGTAAATTTATAATTTATTAACAAGAATATAATTGAACAATCTTTCCTTTAGCCACAGTGTTTTTAGTAAGTCGTCTGCTGCAGAGGCATCATAAAGCGTCTGTTAGTGGGAAAGGGCTACAGTAATCACTGTCTATTTTTGCATTCTGAATAATAAATCGATACTCGTGACGAGTGTCAGGGAGAGAGTCCTGTAGTTATCCCCGCCCTCACAGTCTTTGACCCGGTACCTCTGGGTCTATAACTGACACGTGTCATGTATCGCCGCGTTTACGGTCAAGTGAATTACCAAAGTTTTGATTGCTTGGAGTTTAACGCCGTGTTCAACATGTATTCAGTCATATCACGATGGCCACTTTACTAACCTATGTATTTAATTGTTTTCGCACACTAGTACTCCACACACCAGTCTTTCCAAGCAACTAGCTGCGTTTCCACACACACTATTATTTCATTCAGGGAAGATGAATGGCGCTTGCCGAATTGACTATTGTCAAACACTGGGAATCATTTTGGTCGAGTTAGGGTTCAAACTCACAGCCTCTGGATTGAGAGACAGAGCTACAGGGACAAATAAGCATACATAAGAAATTATAAAAACATTCAATAGAAAACAGTTTTGCATTGTAATTAAATTAGATTGACTGTTCCAAATATTAGGGGTAAAGTATTGAAACAAAACACTATACAAAAATGTCATTTTCCTGAACTCGGGACCTCTGGGTCTATAGTTGACGCATGTCAAGTATCTACGTTTTGGATATACCTACAGTGGCGAAGATCTGAACCTTTAAACACACACAAAAAGAAAATATTTACATTGTAATTAAAATAGACTGACTGTTCCAAATATTAGGGGCAAAGTATTGAAACAAAACACAATACAAGAATGTAACTTTTCTGAACCCGGGACCTCTGGGTCTATAGTTGACGCATGTCAAGTATCTACGTTTTGGATATACCTACAGTGGCGAAGATCTGAACCTTTAAACACACACAAAAAGAAAATATTTACATTGTAATTAAAATAGACTGACTGTTCCAAATATTAGGGGCAAAGTATTGAAACAAAACACAATACAAGAATGTAACTTTTCTGAACCCGGGACCTCTGGGTCTATAGTTGACGCATGTCAAGTATCTACGTTTTGGATATACCTACAGTGGCGAAGATCTGAACCTTTAAACACACACAAAAAGAAAATATTTACATATCAATTAAGATAGATAAGCTGTGCCAAGTCTTAGGGGAGTAGTATTGAAACAAAACCACTTGAAAATGAAGTCGCAGACTTGCACCCTGTGGATAATTGCCACGTGTCAAGTCGAGTCTAATGTTTCTGAAACAACCATCCACAATTTGACTGCTGGACACAATTGACTGCTTACTACATATCAAGTAAAGCAGAAAATGTTGTTTACACACTTGGAATAAAACATATTGTCATCATTATACCCCCAGATACATAGTATATGGGGGCTATACAGGAGTCACGCTTGTCGGTCGGTCGGTCGGTCCGTTGGTCTGTAGACATTTCTTGTGAACACTATTTCTCAGCAACCCCTGGTCAGAATTCAATATAACTTCACAAGAATGATTGATACCAAGCCTAGTTGTGCATATTGTCGGCGTGTTGCACTGGAATTATTTTTAAATGAGATATGGCCCCTTGAATTTCTCATACATATGTATATTGTCAGGCACCAGCTGGGGGTATTCATCACCTTTAGTGATATTTCTAGTTATTATTAAACTATATTGACTCTTCCAAGTCCTAGGTGTATAGTATATATGGAACATTAACCACTGAAATGAAGTCACGGTCTTGAAACCGGGACCACTGGGTCTATAATTGACAATATTTACATAATAATTAAAATGGATTGACTCTTCCAAATCTTAGGGGTATAGTATATGAAACATAAAACACTTCAATGAAGGCACAGTCTTGAACCCGAGACCTCTGGGTCTACACTTGACACACTTCAAGTATCTACGTAAAACTACGAGTATAAACTCACGGAATAGGTAATATTTACATTATAATTAAACTAAATGGACTGTTCCAAGACATAGGGGTATAGTATATGAAACATAAAACACTCTAATGAAGGCACAAACTTGAACCCGAGACCTCTGGGTCTATAGTTGCACACTATGAGTATCTACGTAAGACTAGGTGTATACAATAGAAAATGAAAATATTTACATCATAATTTAACTAGATAGATTGTTCCAAGTCATAGGGGTATAAGTATATGAAACATAAAACACTTCAATGTTGTCACAGTCTTGAACCCGAGACCTCTGGGTCTACAGTTGACACACTTCAAGTATCTACATAAAACTACGAGTATAAACTCACGGAATAGATAATATTTACATTATAATTAAACTAAATGGACTGTTCCAAGTCATAGGGGTATAAGTATATGAAACAACATACACTTCCAGGAAGTCACAGCTACGGCTGTAAATCAATTGGAATATTGCTGTACAAGCTGGGACGCACGGTAGACTGGAATTAGTTCTGCAATGGACGGCTTTGAAAACGTGGACAATTTCAACAAGTGAGGGTTTAAATATGAAATAGAGTTGAAAAAATCTTGCAAATGGAGAAAGACAGTTTTTTTCTTTGCAAACTTTGTGAGAAAGTAGGAGGAAGTTTTCGAGCAATTCCTCTCTTTCTAATTTCATTCAATTACAATTAATTTTCTCAAAGGTGTCCAGACGTTTTCAAAGTCATCTGCTGCAGATGTGTTGTATGTTGGAAAGGGAGGGTTACAACTACATTGAAAACGAGGCTCGTCGTTCCAGAAGAAAATCTCGAATGTTTTAGTAAGGTTAACGTTTATAGTCGTGCATTAATTGTGTCATTTATCAATAAACGTCATACGCAGTTAGCGGGTCGCTTCGTCACCCAGATATTTCGTACCCCAGAATGGCAATTTAGATCGCGATTTACGCGCCTTTCCTTTCATTATTTCATGACCTCCGAATGCAAACATCACCCCTTAGAGATATTAAAACCGATTCATACAAAAACCTGGCAATGGCATAACTCGGCTGAGCCCTGGCTGCTCTGTCGGTAGACGTCGCGGGATATCAATCAATGGTATGTGAGTTCGAAGCTCACCTCGGACAACATCCTTTCCGACGTTTGAAGAAATTCAACGCAGCAAGCATATTTTGTATTACACTAATTTATAAGCTAACAGTCTTTGTGAAAAGGAGCAAGTCGCTTTGAAAAAATAGTGTGTGGTGAACTTGTGTGAGAAAGCATGGAGGCATTTTAGAAGGTGAATTGGCCGCCGTAATTTCTCTAAAAAATTGTTAAAAACTGCGTAAATCCCAAAGCAATTAAACAATAAGAATTATGATCATTACGTCTATGAGTGTTTTATTACAAAATATAATATGCGCTAATTTCGTCATACATATTACAAATTAACAAAAAGATGGAAATTTACCAGCTCATCCTATCGTCATTGTGTATATCCATTCCTTTTCCCACGTCTAGACGTTCGCTGATACATCTGAAGAAGGCGATTTTTGAAATCATTGTGGCAAAACGAGTTATTTCTCATCACATTCAATTTTCATTTTGCCACAATGTTTTCAACTTAATTTAATAATTGTTCTTTCATTTTGTTAGAGAGTTTCCACATTATTGACTGAATGACTTCAAAGTCAACTGATACAAATATGTTGTATGTGGGAAAGGGATCTTGATCTAGAATTGAAAAAAAAAAAAAGGGTTTAAGTACGATTATACGTGTGCTCTTCGGATATACTGTTTTGATTAAACCTTGCGATGAAACTTGTAATTTTTATGCCAAAAAAGTATGTTGTATTGTATTGTATTATTCATCTTTGTCATACAAAAAATACGTATTTGCACAAAGGCCCGGATCATGTTAATTTGGATGATTTATATGTCATTTTCAGAACTGATGCAGTTTGTTTTGAGGTTTTGAGGTTTTGAGGTTTTGTTTTGTGTTCGCCCGTTAAAAGCTTTTAAACATTTGCAATCATCAATGTAACATAAATACGATCCCATTATGCTGTGACGATACATTGCGTTAAGTCATAATGGTAAGTCATTAATGGGAAACTACTATCCGAGTAATTCAATGCTGGCATTGTAATAAAACTGTAACTTTGTGGATTGATTCCAGTCTAAAAGGCTATGACCTTTTTTTAAAGCAAATAGCTTTCAAATCGAGTAAACTTCATCAGCGTGTTCCGGCCGCTTTATAAACCTAATGACAAACGTCTTAGAAGTCCTGATCAGATTCGGAAACCCTCATTAATGAAGCAACAAAGAGGTTTTTAATGAGCGTCTTAATGATTTCGTGCAGTCCCAATGTGAGTCGAGCGCTTAATGCCTTCCATTAGCCCGAAGTCGCGGAATCATCTAATGAGCTGAGGTCATTTTAGAATGATTTCTGTATATTCTGCGGAACTAACTAGCCAGAGTATGTACTCTTCATCATCGGGGTTATATTACGGCAAATGTTTCTTTATTGGTAATTAGCTAGTGTTTGAGTGATTAGGCGTCGCTGCGTTAAAAGGAGGGGTCCGTTAAGCTTTTACCATTGTAGTTATTTTTCGGCGGACGACTTTCATCACATATAACTTAATATATCGAGGGCATATTATGAAAACCCTGGTTTAGGGGCAATTTTGACCTTTTTTGTAAACAATTCAAATTTAGCTGCCATTGCTCAAAACGAGCAATGGCATCTAAATTTATATTGTTTACAAAGAAAAATGATTTAACGCTTATATATAAAGACATTTTGGCGAGGTGATACATACCAATTTTAGTTACAACCGTTTCACGCCAAGCCCTCGACATGTAAATTTTCCAACAACGAATGGCTGGCTCTGCGCATGCGCAATTAAGGTGTAAATAGTGTAAACTGCTGAGAACATTGTGACAAAAAGGAGAAATTGCACGCTTAGACGATTGTTGCAGATTCACGTCCTATCAGCGTCCCCCTGGTATACTTCGACGTTTGACGTATCTGGCAGCAGGCGACATTTAAAAGCTTTTTGAAAATAATGAGAAATTACTAATTGCTCTGTGCAAGTTCTACTGGCATATTTATCCTGACATCACAGCGAGTCAGTCGAAATGCTAACCAAACAACCCTTCAGCGACAAGAAAAGTTTTAAAAGTATGTGGTATGATTCGGTCGGGGGATCAAACCCACGACCTCCCGCGTCCGAGAGGGGGACTTACTACCACTAAACCACCGAAGCGATCTGAGTGCAAAGATAACCCGAACATGTAGTCTTCTCATAGAGGCTGTTATCCTGTCAATGTAATGTTTTCAATTATGCATCTATATAATACATCCAAGGTCAAATTCCACCCACCTCACTTATCGCTAAGTAATACTTAATCCTTTCCCACCTTTCCTACCTGCAGACGCATTTTGACGCAAGAGCAGCAAAACATTGTGGCCAAAGGCTATCTTTTATGGAGATTTTTCAGGTTTTTGTCACTATGTTTTCAAAGTCGTCTGCTGAAGATTTGTTGTTTGTGGGAAAGAGTTAACGTATGAGATGGTACATCTGTTTCAATGCAATTGTCCTTCCATATAAGGAACAGCAATTACATATCACATACAACTTATAAGTTCTTACACAAATAAATCATCATCTCTCAAAACAAAGAAGGGTTGAACCCGAAAGCTGAGTCGGTAATAGCACGAGCTGTCGGCTTAGGGGTCTCGAGTTCAAATTCCGGCTCGCCTTTATTTATTTCGGATAATTGACACCTTTTAAAGCCTATACGACCTGTTCTTTTCGTCTTCAAACACTCCGTTTAAAAATATACGTAAGGAGGTATCCATTTGCTTTGGAATAATGAATTGCGGATTAATATTTCAAGGATACACATTGTTTGTTAAACTGGTCGCATTGAGAACATTAAATACTGTTAAAACGGCGTTAAACTAAAATGAATCAAATCAAACAAAACAGACCAATATGTGAATATATAGTGGACGAATGGTCAATTGATGAATTTGGGTTCTTCAACGTTTTCAATAATCTTTAGATACACAATAGCGACCAGTGCACCTACCTATGTGTACCATGGCTTTCTCACACCACTATTCTACACAGAAGTCTTTCCAAGCAACTGGCTGCTTTCTTACTTAGACTATACGCCTATTAATGAAAGATTAAAGACGCTTGTCGCATTTACTGTTATGAAACATCGTTAAGTTAACCAAAAGCTATAAAAAAGGTTATGGAAAATATGAAAACTTTAACATGCAATATATATACCACACCAAAACCTTTACTTTAAACATGTGGATAAATAATTTTCCAGCAAATTTGGAAATTTTAAGAACTTAAAATGGCTTCTCTCACGCACGTAGTTTATTCATTTCCCACATGCAACATATTTGCAGCAGACGACACTTTTTAAACACCATTGCAAACAACTTGGAAAGTCTCTCTCTCCGTAAAACCACACTTTTTGAATATACATCTACTTGAAAACGTCATGGCTCATATCTTATAGAGCAATTTCTCTTTTTGCCGCAGTGTTTTCAAATCAATCTGCACTAGATACGTAAACAGACGTCTGCATGTGGGAAAGTGTTAACTCTTTCAGCGCCGCAATATTGAGGTTTTTGCAAACAATACTGATTCAAGGTGAGTCAGCTCGTAACGAGCTGTCTCACCTGAAATCAGCATTGTTTGCCTTTTACTTATAAAACAATAGTACAAAATTGTATTACATGAGAAATGGAGACGCCCGATTTTGAATATGGAAGAGTCTACTTTAAACAATTCGGCGCTGAAAGAGTTAAATAAGATGGTGAATGTAGTGCCATCACGCCATTGATTCTGTATTGTCAATACATAGCGTAATCGGATACTTACTTTGTTTATTTGGGCCAAAGTCTCGGTAGCTCAGTCGTTAGCCACGCGGGCTGTTTTGAGTTCGAACCCCAGCTTACAGACGATTAACAAAAAGCAATGCGCAAGGCGTCATTCGTCTTCCGCAAATAGGCTAATACTTAATAGTCAGGAAATCTGTCTCAACATATCTTAGATGAATCAAAGCACTGAAAGTACACATGGCTGTGTTGGTATTTGTAAATTCAGGTCAGACAGGAAGTTACATGTGTATGTAAAGTCAATGCGACATGCGTCATTCGTCTTCCACTAATGGGCTAAGTCTATGTGGAAAAGCAGCCAGTTGCTTGGGAAGATTGTTGTGTGGAGTACTGGTGTGAGTAAACTAGGAAATGCATGAGTAGGTGAAATGGCCGCCGTGATATAACTGAGAAATTGTTAAAAACGGCGTTAAACCCCAATCAATCAATCAACATGTGTATGTACACAAGAGGTCATTGGAACAAATGAAGTGAAAACATTGTTAACGGTCTGAAGTCACATATAATACCCAATCGTCATAAACTTTGTTAACGGTCTGAAGTCACATATAATACCCAATCGTCATAAACTTTGTTAACGGTCTGAAGTCACATATAATACCTAATCGTCATACACTTTGTTAACAGTCTGAGGTCACATATAATACCCAATCGTCAAAAACTTTGTTAACGGTATGAAGTCACATATAATACCCAATCGTCATAAACTTTGTTAACAGTCCGAAGTCACATATAAGACGCAATCGTCATAAACTTTGTTAACTGACTGAAGTCACATATAATACCCAATCGTCATAAACTTTGTTAACAGTCTGAAGTCACATATAATACCCAATCGTCATAAACTTTGTTAACGGTCCGAAGTCACATATAATACCCAATCGTCATAAACTTTGTTAACGGTCTGAAGTCACTCATATAATACCCAATCGTCATAAACTTTGTTAACGGTCTGAAGTCACATATAATACCCAATCAAGTGGTAAATTGCTAGGTATTACAGTTAATAGCGTTCTTTCGTGGGGCGATCACATTGATACTGTAATAAAGAAATGTAATACATACCTCTATATGTTATCAAAAATCAAATTATTTCTCTCAAATGACAATCGTAAACGTTTTTATAATGCATACATACTTCCATACTTTGATTTTTGTTGTGTTATCTGGGGAAATTGCACAAATAATCTTGAAAACAAACTAGTGAAACTTCAGAAAAGGGCTGCCAGGGTTATCCTTGATTGTGATTTTACCGTCCCTTCATCTTTAATGTTTGCTGAAATTAAATGGATGACATTTCCCGAACGAGTTATTTATCAGAAAGCCATTCAAATGTATAAAACATTACGTGGAAATGCCCCTGATTACCTAAAGAAATCATTTACTTTTACATCTGATATTCATGCAAGACTCTTACGTTCAGCAACTTCATTCCAGTTGTATACACCAAAACCTAACTTGGAAATATATCGAAATACATTTATATTTTCCGGTTCATCAGTCTGGAATTCCCTTCCTTCATATATTCAAAACTCAACGTCTATTCAGCATTTCAAATCCCAGTATTTACGTTGGATAAACCAATCTTAATTCAATGATAATTGTAGTACAATTGTATTTCATAAAACTATGCACAATATTTAGATCTGTGGCTGTTCTACGATACAGTAATAGACATATCAATTTTAAGTCCATAATTATAATCGCATGTATATTGTAACATAGAGTAGTTCATATATAACACACGTTTGTTCATGTTTCGTTCCATTTTGTTTATGTGTGAGGCCCTCATGGAAGATTGACTTGCATACATGTACTATGTCAAATGAGTGTCCTCTATAAATAAAGCCTTTATTATTATTATTATTAATCATCATAAACTTTGTTAACGGTCTGAAGTCACATATAATACCCAATCGTCATAAACTTTGTTCAGAGTGTTTGTGTGGATCACCCGAGATTAAAAACAATGTCAACAGATCAGATCAGTTCTAAGGAAAACCTAATTGATACTATAGAAGTCACATGTTATAGCAAATAATCATGTCAATCAGTTTTAGTAATTGTGTGTCTTGTCAAGATCAAACCTGTTGAACTTTAGTCACCTTTGATCATAAGTTTGTCTCAGGTTAACCGTATAAGCCATATAGCCTTTCTTGTTTAATCTTTAATTGAAATATGCCAAAAATTACTATTCCTTTACTAATAGTATGCTTGCACACCTATACCCGAGTCACAACCTTCTTGCCGTAATGCATCGATTTAGTTCAAATCGTATAAAAAGTACTCCATATTGTTATATTTCTCAGGGATTAGAGGGTCACTTATCATAAATGTATATTAAAGATTATTAAAGGTAGAAACGTGTCAATTTGAGCAATAATACTGCTTTGAAAGTTATCAGGGGCTTGATTTCCTTACATGTACATGGACAACATTCTAAGTTCTGTTTCACAGGTTAGTGAAATATGACCATAATGGTCATCGTGTTTATTAATACATGTAATTTCAAAGACAACTAAATACATAGGTAACATATATTGTGTAAATGCACATGCAACCGCCTGTCTGACCTGAATATTCGAATACCAACACAATGGTGCACCCAGTACTTTCAGTGTTTTGACCCACCAGTACTGTCAGTGCTCTGATCACATCATCTATTTGGCGTGAAAATTACTCCGCTTAAACCCAAAACCTATTTAATTGGGCGGAGCTGCCTGTGTTATTAAGAACTTAGTAACTCCGAAAACCCGTTTATTAATGGTGTAGTATGTAGACTCTTGAACGGATGTCAGACGACAACCATTCCAAAAATGACAAAAAATACACATGCTTCAAAAGATATGAAACTACGTCTTTGTCAGTAGAACGTTTAAATGACCCCAATGTTTTTACGAAGCGACTGGGAAAATGTTGCGGCATCAAGATGGCGGCTAGAGCTAATTAGTACATGTAGAATGTCTCCACAGAGCTTAGATGACACTCCTAATTATCCTTTCGATGACAATATCGTTTAAATAGACAAATTGGATGAGAGGACAAATAGAACGGAATAGAATGACAGTTCTTAATTAATAATTGAGGGCCGGTCCAGGAAAACGAGTGACATAGCCTGCATTCTACATTTCGGTATAAATGGCGAAAACAAAAAACAATAGTTTATATTCAGTTTAGTGTGCGGTTTTGTTCATCCTGGGTCCAATTCCTCCAACCTTACTTAGCGCTTAAGTAATACTAAAATACTTAAAAGCATCCCTGATATTTTACAAAACATGAATTGTGGAATGTATTTAAGTAAATGATTAAGTTGACATAAATAGTAGCCTTGCTTTCGAACAATAAATTTTATATTGTAGACAGTGTGACCATATCATATTGTAGACAGTGTGACCATATCATATTGTAGAAAGTGTGACCATATCATATTGTAGACAGTGTGACCATACCATATTGTAGAAAGTGTTACCATATCATATTGTAGAAAGTGTGACCATATAATATTGTATACAGTGTGACCATATTATATTGTAGACAGTGTGACCATATCATATTGTATACAGTGTGACCATATAATATTGTAGACAGTGTGACCATATCATATTGTAGATAGTGTGACCATATAATATTGTAGACATTGTGACCATATCATATTGTAGACAGTGTGACAATATCATATTGTAGACAGTGTGACCTTATCATAGTGTAGACAGTGTGACCATATCATATTGTAGACAGTGTGACCATATAGTATTGTAAACAGTGTGACCATATAATATTGTAGACAGTGTGACCATATCATATTGTAGACAGTGTGCCCATATCATATTGTAGACTGTGTGCCCATATCATATTGTAGACAGTATGACCATATCATATAATAGACAATATGACCATATCATATTGTAGACAATGTGACCATATCATATTGTAGACAGTGTGACCATATCATATTGTAGACAGTGGAAACTGAGCGTATTCACATGCTGACCTTGGTCTTGACTTTACGCTGATCAAAAATCACCAGACACGACTCTCATTTATTTAACCTTTTCCCTCATGTAAACGCTTTCTGACGCCTCTGCAGCAGACGGCTTTTTGAAAACGAGCAATTTCTTCTTTTGCCACAATGTTTTCCACTTTTAGTCATAGGTTATCCATTCAATTAAAGAGATTTTCTATTTTTGACAAAATATGTTCAAAGTCGTCTGCTGATAAATTATCGTATGGTGTAAAGGGTTAAAACAACAGCTAAATAATCAGTATTTCTCTATAATTTCAGAATGTTCGGGAACGGGACAGCGTGTGGAGCGTGTGGTCAGACTATCGGTGCAGGCGAACTTGTGATGAAATCGCAGACGTCTGCTTATCACGTGAAATGTTTCACGTGCGTCACGTGTCACAATCAACTGGTACCCGGTGATAGATACAGTATCGTGAATGGTTCCATTCTCTGTGAACAAGACTATCCTAAAATGCTCAAAGAACAGGGGGGACACAGTGCGTTACAAGGACGCGGGAACCAGAAAATACAATTTCCTGCGATGGTGTAGTGGTTTTGCCGGTTACCTGATACGATATTTCTAGAGTCGTCTGCTTTGAAAAGAAATCTTTGGAGAAAGATGAAAAATCTAGGAAATAGGAATTATCTTTTTGATAGACAGCTGAAAACAATATTGGAAAATAAGAAATTACTCAAATAAGCAATTTTTCCAATTTCAAACAATATTTAAAACAAATCGACTGCTTTCAAAATAAATTTTGAGAAAAGCGAAATATCCAGGATCTTTGAATGATAGTTTTAATAGACTGTTGAAAACAATGTCGTAAAATAATATTACTCAAATTAAAAAGTTCCCAATAATTTCCAACAATACTTTAAAAACAAATAGAGATGTCTAAAGTCGTCTGTTACATAAGTGTCTTTAACACTTTTCCGTATACTGACGCATCTGCAGCAGACGACTTTTGAAAACATTGTGGCAAAAGGAGAAATTAATTATTACCATAATGAACAACTTCTCATTTTGCAGTACTGTTTTCATCTCACATCTGTGCAACGATTAAACTTTCATTTATAGAGATTTTCCATAGTTTTTCCCAAGATGTTTCCAAAGTCGTTTTCTACAGATGTATTATATATGAGCCGTCCTTCGAGAAAACCAACAGTATGGTCTCTGCGTAATGTATCGACCCAGATCAGCCTGCGCAGTCCGCGCAGACTGATCCGGGCCGACACATTCCGTCTCAGGTGGATAGAGGTATAGAGTAATGATTCCTGAAACAGGAAATTCCACAGGAGGCGAAAAGTGTCTGTGCGGGTTACCCTGTGTGGCATGTCTTAGGCTGATCCGGGTCGATACTTTACGCAGAGTCCACAATGTTGGTTTTCTCAAAATGCCCCCAAAATGCAGCTGCGGCGATAGACATCTGCGTAATGTATCGACCAGATCAGCCTGCGCTGTCCGCGCAGACTGATCCGGCCGACACATTCCGTCTTAGGGGGATAGATGTATAGAGTTGTTATTCCTGAAACAGAAAATCCACAGGAGGCGAAAAGTGTATATCCGGGTAGGCCTGTGTGGCATGGTTAGGCTGATCCGGGTCGATACTTTACGCAGAGTCCACAATGTTGGTTTTCTCACGGCACGGCTCATATTAATGTGCGAAAGTGTTTAAGTTGTCTGCATCATGGTATCTATCAGGTCACGGTTGAACTGAATGTGATTTTTTATTCGTTTCGTAAAAAAAATAAAACTTCAATGAAATAATGATCATAAACGCTCACGTGAATAAGTAATTTCAATGTGTGTTCATGGACTAATTAATGAACTCAATTAAACCTTTATCCGATGCACGCGACTTTAAAAACAAAATTGGTATAATGCAATTAAAAAATTGGTATTATGCGATAGTGAAATATCGCTCTGGAATTTGCTTATAGCGGTATATGCGACTCCAAACACAGTTTGGGAACAAAGAAGAGCATGTTGTACAATTATGTTTTCTAATATTTTCTACATTTTTTGCATCATTTGTAAGAACTTATTTCGTTCCCAACCAAAGGCAATTAAAGGCTTTTGCAAAAAAAATGCAGATTTCAGGTGAGACAGCTCGTCTCACCTGAAATCTGCGTTGTTTGTCACTTAGACATTACGTTTTACCAAATTGCCTGTTGGTGGACGAAATATGGAGTGGTCCACTTTTCAACATGGATGTGTCGACGTTGTGAAATTTGGCAGTGAAAGAGTTAATATTGGCGATGATAAAAGGTTCATCAATTCAGCGGTTTAAGGGTTAATCCTTTCCCTCATATAGACGCACTCTGACGCCTCTGCAGAAGATGGCTTTTTGAATACATAGTGACAAAAGAAGAAATTGCTCAAAAACGAGCAATTTCTCCTTTTGCCAAAATATTTTCCACTTTTAGTCATAGGTTATCCATTCAGTTATAGAGATTTTATCCTTTTTGACAAAATATGTTCAAATTCGTCTGCTGCAGAACTGTCGTATGAGGGTTAATCAAGGTACAAATGGGACAATTTTAATCAAATGATTTTCCTGTGTAAGCTCCATGTTATGAATAAAAGTGCTCCGTGAAATTCATCTTTAACGTAATAAACACACGTGTAGAAGAAACACCTGCCAGTCTAAAATATCGAAACAGAGACTGCTTTATACAATCTCCTTTAAACATTTAGTCACTCATTAGCGCACAGTGTAGAACCCGATCCGACTGAACGGATGTGCTGGCTGATCTGGTCTTCTACATTGAATGTAAATGACATACGGTCGGTTTTTCACAAGGTGTCGCTCTAATGACGTATACGTCATAACAGGTTTTTTATTTTAAGATTTAACTCTTTCTTAATACAACAAATCTGCAGCAGACGAAATAAAAAATGGAAGAACTCTATGAATGAATGTATAGCTATTGAAAAGAGTTGGAAAAATCAATGTGGCAAAAGGAGAAATTGCTCACTATATCTATCTCCTGTTGTCAATTTGTGGGGATAGGTTAATTCATAGTCTGAACTTCTTTTTACATATTTTTTCGAATTTAAAAACAGTTTGATTCTTAACATGTATGTACATGTTAAAGAGATCATAAGCATTTTTTCTCCAAAATGATTTCAAAAAGTGCCTGTCACAGGCTTGAGTGAATGCTGTTCTATTTGAAAAGTACCTGTTGATTCATAGGGAAAAGGCTGAACAATTGTCCGTGTTATTTATATATAAACTAATGAAAAGGATGATTTGTGTCTTTTCCTCATAAACTTTGGAATAGTAAATCAATTGTTCATCTTTCCACAATGTTTTCAAAAGACGTCTGCTGTGCTGCAAATGCGTCAGAAAGCGTCTTTGTATGGAAAAGGATAAACAGAGGTAACTATTATTTAACTTTTTCCCATAAACGACAAATCTGCAGCAGGCAGCTTTTGAACACAAAATGTAGACAGAACTATTAAAAAGCTCTAAAAACGAAAGTTGTATAATGGGATATAGTCGCAAACGTTGTGACAGAAGGAGAAATTTCACATTTAGCGCAATTTCTTCTTTTGTCACTGTGTTTCTAACAGTCGTCTGCTACAAGTGCGTGGGAAAGAGTTCAAGAAAAATGGAACATTTCTTTATCAGAGGCCTACATATTCCATATTCATAAAACTGTATTCTTCTCACACTATTTGCTCACTGATTTAAATCATATGCTGTCTTTCTCGACATAACCGTCTCACAGAAGCGATGTTTGGAGTATTCACATTATGGTTGATGAGATGTTAACAAGAGGACAAAAACGCTCCTTTCTTAGATTCATGGTAACCATTCCCACAATATACGCTGCCTGATGCTCTACATACAGCAAACGAACTTTGTAGCAAAAATTGAACGCCCTTCGATTTTATCCTACGGACTGGAATATAAATGGATCATAAACACAAATGTTTATGGTTAATAACGCCGTTACTTATAATAGTATTATATGTATATAATTATGTACCAATTACTTTTTTTTAATTTTTAATCAACGTCTCTTATTACGAAAATAAACATAATTTACCGGTAACACAAAAGCTTTTGTTCATTTTTATTTTTATACCCCCAGATACATAGTATATGGGGGCTTTATAGGAGTCACGCTTGACGGTCGGTTTGTCGGTCGGTCGGTCGGTCGGTCCGTTGGTCTGTGACTTTCTTGTGAACACTATTTCTCAGCAACCCTTGGTCAGAATTCAATATAACTTCACAAGAATGATTGATACCAAGCCTAGTTGTGCATATTGTCGGCGTGTTGCACTGAACTTATTTTTGAATGAGTTATGGCCCCTTGAATTTCTCATACATATTACATATATGTCCATATTTTGTGAACACTATTTCTCAGCAACCCTTGGTCAGAATTCAATATAACTTCACAAGAATGATTGATACTAAGCCTAGTTGTGCATATTGTCGGCGTGTTGCACTGGAGTTATTTTTAAATGAGTTATGGCCCCTTGAATTTCTCATACGTATGTATATATTGTCAGGCACCAGCTGGGGGTTATTCATCACCTTCAGTGATATTTCTAGTATTTAATATATATATCCATGATGTATTGGTTAGAGCGTCCTGTTCGGGGTTTAATCCCTGGTCGAGACATACAACACATTTTAAAAATGACAGTCATGACTTTCGCCCTTGACACACATGGACTGTTTTGCCTTATATGGATATAGTGAAAACTATTTTTGTAGGAATGTTCATTGGCTGACGCTCTTTGAGATTCCTTCAAGCCATGTCGAATAGCATAACAAATAGCATAACGAATAGCATAACGACTGAAGGAAAACAGCGAAAACGGCAGTTAAACAAAACAAATCATTTAAATGTTTAGCTCTGATCATCCTGCTGGCGACTACAATCATCATTGATTTGTGATCCGCGATAGCTCAGTCGGTAATGACGAGGGCTATCAGTCCAGGGGTCGTAGGCTCGAACATCGACTCAGTTTTACCCCGCAACACTGAGCGTAAACGAGGGTAGCCACAACTCCAATGTTCAAGTTACAATAACGGTAATTTTCCAGTACTTATCAATGTACCCCGACACCGGCGCAACCCTGAACGTCTTGTCCTACTCGAACATGTATGCAATCTTGTTGTTGTCTTTGATTGGCGCTGTTCAAACGTAAGAAATACCTGACAAGTCTTTCAATCTAAAACATTGACCATTTACCATATACAACAATCTGCAGCAGACGACTTTGAACACATATGAGCCGTCCCGCGAGAAAAACCAACATTATGGCCTCTGCGTAATGTATCGACCCAGATCAGCCTGCGCAGTCCGCGCAGACTGATCCGGGACGACACATTCCGTCTCAGAGTGATATAGGTATAGAGTAATGATTCCTGAAACATAAAACCCACAGGGGGTGAAAAGTATCTATCCGGGTTAGCCTGCGCAGCGTGCTTAGGCTGATCCGGGTCGATACTTTACGCAGAGTCCGAAATGTTGGTTTTCTCGCGGGACGGCTCATATTGTCAAAGAAAAAAAGACATACTTTGCATTGACCTATGCTTTGAATTGCTAGAGGGTCATTTGTCTCATTACTGCTAACTCTTGGATGTTGTACTACCACATCAACCTGGACTGGTATGCGTTATCACAATCCGTCGTGTCTTAAACTCTGTGTCGGAACTGAATCTACAATAACTAAAATAGAAGTGTTAACAAGCCGGTAGGCGGCGTGGGATTCGCCTTGGTTGTAGGTTCTTAGCAACGAAACTCAAACGCGCGCACCCTGAGACCGTACGACACCTGTTCACCAAGTGTCATCGGAATCGGCCCGTCGGTGTGGGCTGTCGAGCGTCGCTTTACAAACAAACAGACAGACAGACAGCCGGAAAAGCCCTTGGTTGTGGGTCCTTAGCAACGAAACTCAAACGCGAACACCCTGAGCCCGTATGGCACCTATTCACCAAGTTTCATCGGAATCGGCCCGTCGGTGTGGGCTGTGGAGCGTCGCTTTACAAACAAACAGACAGACAGACAGCCGGAAAAGCCCTTGGTTGTGGGTCCATAGCAACGAAACTCAAACGCGCGCACCCTGAGCCCGTATGGCACCTGTTCACCAAGTTTCATCGGAAACGGCCCGTCGGTTTGGGCTGTGGAGCGTCGCTTTACAAACACACAGAAAGACAGACAGCCGGAAAAGCCTGACAATAAGGGATATCTAACGAATCGAATCCCAATATAGTTACCTTACCTTTAAGTGTCAAATAAGTTTGCAACCAAGACTATTGTATGTTACTTTTAGGAAAGTATGACATATTCAGTAACCTATTATCATAACCAGTTTCCTTGGTAGTCTGAGCGTTATTGTATGTGAATAAAAGGACGTGTCTTACATACATTGCAGTGATTTTCATATAGTTAAACATGTTAAACGTTGCATTCTCACGTCTGCAGTGCAAACCTTCGAGGTTGCAACATCTGCAGGATATACAATGATACGCAGCTGTCTGAGCATCTGCATCTGTTCAATCTGATCATGTTTTATATCATTTGCAAATCGTGGGAAACGGCTGGTAAATTATATTGGATCTGATAAGAAATCGCAGTTACCAATGGTTATCTTTACCTTAATTATCCACGTGTCAACTTTACCTTTTGCACGTAAACAAAGGGAGGCGATTCTGGTATCGTTAAACGGTAATACAATTCATTATCTCCCTTTATATCATGTGACAAAGGTCATTCGTCTTCCATCAAATGACAATGGACTTAATCCTTTCCCACATAAGGCATTTCTGCAGACGACTTTGAAAACATGGTAAGAAAAACTTAAAATAAAAATCCATAAAAGATAGCTTAATTTTTAAATAAAGTTGAAAACCTTGTGGTTATTCCATTTGGCCACAATGTTTTCAAAATTCGTCTGTTGATATTGCGTCCGCAGGTGGGAAAGGGTTAATAGTCTGTGTTGGAAGGTAAGGCGATGCATTTGAAATAGTTTGTGTTTCGTACCGATGCGGGAGAGCCAGGAAACGTTTGGTAAGATGAACGGGCCACTGTGAAAAACGGACATTGTTGTGTTGTTAACGGCGATACATTCCAATCATTCAATATTCACATTCAAAATCTTAATAGTGGTGAAGCCATCGTAATGGTTGAACAATTAAAATTCCCAACTGGCGGTACGTTTTGATAGCTACCCCATTTCTGTCTCCGCCTGAAGTGCTCGTTTTCCAACCATTTGTTTGTAGAGGTTCACCTGCAGAACCTTCCAAATTACAAAACAATACCATATACTTTATTGCATAAGAATCACAAGTTTTATAGTTTTAACAAAAGCATGAAATAAATCAGACAGTCAGTTTCAAAGTACGTCATAAGTTTAGTTACTTCAAAGTACCATTTACCAAGACTTGTGAGGACGATGATGCTGTTGCTGATGATGTACACCATGTAGTAAAGTTGATGAAGATGATTTTGTTTAAATGTTGATGATGTTGTTGATAATGATGATGATGAGGATGATGATGATTAGGAGGAGGAGGAGGATAAGGATGGTGGTGATGATGAATTTGTATTAATGTTATGATGACGATGATGCGGTTGCTGATGATGTACACCATGTAGTAAAGTTGATGAAGATGATTTTGTTCAAATGTTGATGATGTTGTTGATAATGATGATGATGATGATGCTGATGACATTGATGGCTATGTTGAGGTTCATGCATTTCCAGTGCATCCTATACACATTTACAAGGAATTTAAGCTCGATGTCATATATTCAATACATTCTGATGATGTTATACAATCATTTCTACGCAAACAAAGTTTTTTAGGGACTATTTGGGTGTATATCAGCATGACCGCGGATGTATTTAGCGTAATTTGACCTACAATGAAGTGTTAAAACGAAAGTCGTTGAATTAAAAATATATAGATAACAAGAGCACCGCGGATCGAACGTCAACGCTCGTCTCGCGTAACAAGTATACCAAGTTTCATTTGAAAATATTGAACGGTTCTTGAGTTCTGGGCAAGATTACAGTTTAAGTTCAACACGGGGCATAATTCAATAATTATTCAAGAGTTACGTGACTTAGCATATACATGCTTATTGTCTCTAAGAAGATATGTACCAAGTTTCATTTGAAGGTGTGGAACGGTTTTTGAGTAATGAGGTAAGGTTAAATATTTGGGACGCAGACGACACACAATAACTCGACCTTTTTTCTTCGAAAAACAGACAAGCAAAAAATCTTAAGGTCACTGAGAGCGGGCAGTCGAGCGTGGAAATGCTTTGTTTTGACATCATGAAAAGGTGCACAGTACAGTATTAAAATTAAGCGGGATTCCCTCCAATTTTTTGTTTGTTTTTTTTGGGGGGGGGGGGGGGGGGGGGGGGGGGGGGGGGGGGGGGAAATACATGTTGTACCATATCTGTATTTTGCCTCGGATATTCTCCGAAATACCGATCAGTTCTTAGAAATATTTGTTTTTACTTGCTGTATAGAAAGGTGATCGCCCTGGCCTGTCTGTAACGAAAGGTGATCGCCCTGGCCTGTCTGTAACGAAAGGTCATGCGAACGCGTGCAGTCTAACTGTTGACGATTTGTTTGATTGTTTGATGTTTTTAAGCCGCTTTCAGCAGTTTTTCAGTTATATATGTCCTGGGTAAGCTACCAGTGCCTTTGGTCCATTTATGCTGCTACGAGAGAGTCAGTCGTAATAGTAACCCCACGACCATGAGTGTCAAGGAAAGAAATACATCACTACCCTTGTTAAAGTCTTTGATATTACTCGACCGGTGAACGAACCCGCGACCTTTTGATGGTGAAACTAAGAAATAAAGGGAAAATGTCAT
>JASEVX010000002.1:49301690-49302987 GCA_031761405.1 Serripes groenlandicus | reverse complement strand
CAGACAGTAAGAGATGAGGAGGGAGACCAGATGAAATTGGTGTTTTGACGAAATAATGGAGGAACCCATACAAGTTCAAGAGGGACATCTCAATGATGCAATTTGTGACGTTTGTTTTATTCAAACTTTCAGTAGTGTAGGTGCAAATATTGGCGTTGTATTTGTGTTATATGTGTGACAAATATTTATATCAGATTTGTTTTAAAGGACACGAATCACATGAATTATATAAAAAGAGTGAGAAAGAAAGAATGAAAACAAAAATTCTGAAAGAATTGACGAATGAAAGTGATATAAAGGAAAAAGTAGAAAGGGAGGAAGTTTCTATCTTAGAAAGTGTGAATGTAAAACATGAATTAGATCAGAGTGATTGTAAGATATCTGGATTGTGTGGACTAAATGACACAAGGTGGGGCTGTTTCTGATTATGGTAATTATTGTATTAAAAATATTCAGTTTGGGATCAAATATTTTACAACGCTATATACGGCTTTGGTCTGAACCTAGGGGTGTGACAGAAATAAAGCTTAAACGTAAACCTCCTGAGCTGGGCGTAATCTCCCCCAGTAAGTCCGATATTTCTGTAACAAACCAAACTGAGCCGGATACAAAATGTGTGATAGCAGTTACTCTACCATCCATACTGAGAATATTGTTAATTGATGTTACAAAATCCTTCCATTAAAACTAAATCTATAAAAACTGAGAAACCCTGTCGTTCTATAGATTTTAGTGAAGGTATGATTTTTTACCCTCTGTGGTGGGGTACCCTTATCGGTGGTATGTATTGGTGATGTCATCAGAAGGAGTCACGATGAAAAACATAAACACTGACTTACACATTAGTCCTTATCTCGCAGTTGTCATGGCAGAGTCTATATCACTGACAGGCCTAACAACAAAGTATTGTGTATGAAATGATGAGGGAAAAGTTGTCGCTCACAATACGATAGAAGGGTCAAGGCCTGAAGGGATTAGTGTAGAACTCTGACACGGATAGAGTATATATTGTGCCCGGTTTCACCACAAACTTTACCGACTAGATTCTAGTTTTAAAAAGTTTCGAGTTTCTCTTGAATTTAAAGTCAGTAAATTTTGAGAGGCCGGACGCTCCGTGTTTCTATAGAGACAGACTTTATGTCCAGTCATGACCAGGATATACTCAAAGTAACTTTGTTACTGTGGTCAGGGTTTTGTAACTCAAAGATTAGACATTAAATTCTTTCTTTATTTTCTTTGTTAATCAACAGTTTAAACAACCTACATCAGCTTTACAATAATGAAAAAAGAAATGGGT
>JASEVX010000002.1:49196690-49296690 GCA_031761405.1 Serripes groenlandicus | reverse complement strand
CTCTTAGCGGATCATTAACTGTCTGTTATATATATATTCAGCTTCTGGAGAAAAGATATTGTTGTTGCCCCTCTGGTTACAACCCTATGAAGACTTATACGAACATGTGAACGCGCAATAGTTTGCCAAAGCGTTCTCTATCTGCCTACATATGTAGCCGTCCTTGCGAAAAGGTACAGATTGTTATTTATGTTAAGTGTAGATTTAGATTACCCTGTCACTCTGCTTAATAGGTTCAGATCCTTCAGATGTTATCTTCAACAAACTTGTGTGAGTAATATGTGAACATTGCATATATTGATCTTCATTTACACTGTTCACAAAAGCCATCGTGTACCTTTTCTCATGGAGGGCCTACATAAAACATGTATGTACGTTAATGTCACTTCTTAAACAATGCATGAAGTGTAGCCCAATAGGTATAACTCCTACACACATTGACCTGAATTCGACGCAGATGTCCAACACGGTCCCATTTACCCTTGACGCTCCAGAGCTTCTTTTAGTAGCCAATAATAAAAATACGGATCGAGAAAATAAATATAAAGCACATTCATAATTATGTAATTTAGAACGTTAAAATGTAGCCCAATCGGTAAAATTCCTACATACATTGACCTGAATTCGATAAAGATGTTCAACAGGGCCCAATTTACCCTTGACGCTCCAGAGCTTCTCTTACTAGCCAATTAAACATACGGATCGAGAAAATTAATATAAATCAGATTCATCATAGATAGTGTTCAGAATTAATGATGTAATTTAGAACGTGTGTAGTTTATACACCGTCATGAAACGGGCAAAGTGTCTGTCAGCGTAATGGAAGAGACATCGACTATTTCTAAAATATCACATAGAAAGATATTGTATTAATACGACCGATGACAGATGGTAGATCTGCTGAACTATGACTGTATCTATACTTTCTACCAAATTGGCGGAATGGCATTTTTTCTAATTTATTCTGTCAACACGTTTGTTCTGTTCAGCAATTGTGAAATGTGGCAGTTTGTTATCGAACATACAAGCATGTTTGTTCTGTTATTTTACTACCATATGTGAATATTGTTCAGACCATATGTGAATATAGTTCAGACCATATGTAAATATGTAAATATCGTTCAAACCATATGTAAATATCGTTCAAACCATATATAAATATTGTTCAAACCATATGTAAATATCGTTCAAACCATATGTAAATATCGTTCAAACCATATATAAATATCGTTCAAACCATATCTAAATATCGTTCAAACCATATGTAAATATCGTTCAAACCATATATAAATATCGTTCAAACCATATATAAATATCGTTCAAACCATATGTAAATATCGTTCAAACCATATATAATATCGTTCAAACCATATATAAATATCGTTCAAACCATATGTAAATATCGTTCAAACCATATATAAATATCGTTCAAACCATATATAAATATCGTTCAAACCATATATAAATATCGTTCAGCAATTTTGCAAGTTTGTTCAGCAATTGTATCATTTTTTTATCGAGTATGCGAACTATTTTGTTTTGTTATTTTGTTTATTTGCTACAATATTTGAATGTCGATTTGCTTTTATGCGATTTTGCTACCAAGGATAAACTTGTTGTTGCTTTATGTTATCTTGTTACCAAATATTAATCTTGTTCAGCCGTACTTTTTTGGATATTTTGCTACAAAATATGAACATTGTTTTGCCATTTTTGTGATATTTGCTTCCGAATGTGCAACTCGTTCTCCTGTTCTTTCACTACAAAAGTTAACCCTTTCTCTTTTCTGCAAATATGTTCGTTTGCTAACAAATGTAAGTTCGTTCAGCCTTTTATGATATAGTCTTGCTAGGAAATGTGAATATCATTCTGTCTGTTATGTTGTATTTTGCTACGAAATGTGAATCTCGTTATGCCTGTTATGTTGTATTTTGCTACGAAATGTGAATCTCGTTCTGCATGTTATTTTGTATTTTGCTACGAAATGTGAATCTCGTTCTAACTTTTATGTTGTATTTTGCTACGAAATGCGAATTTCGGTCTACCGTTATGTCCTTTTGTGTTATATCAGATGAATTATAAGGTAATTCATTGACATCTCCGATATTAATTCAATATGTCAATACATTGGATTTAAATTGCATTTAAACCAAAGCGCCATTTTAGTCTAGTTAGCATTTTTTCTTAATTTCCGAAATGAACGGTTGCAACTTTTCACAAACTTGAACAAAGCAATGTTTCACACCATAACAGACAGTCACCTCTATGGGTTTTTTAATGCCACTTTCTATTAATACTTTTTCAATTTACAATTATTCACACTTTTTCATATAAAATAGGGAATGAAAGTTATAAGTCTGACAGCCTCGTTCTGACATGGAAAGCGGAATGCTAGGGTGCAAAACGTATTCTGATATTTTCTCTTAAATGTCAACTTGATTATTGACGTCTGCTTTAAAGTTAATTATACTCGAGTGAATTAAAAGTCTCCAATTTTAGTCCATATAATTGATATATGGATCGAGTTAAGAGTTATATCTTTTTGAAACTAGGACTAGTTTAGACCGGTTTTTATTAAAAGATATTTCAATTCAACTTTCGGTTTCACTTAACCGAAAATCAAGTATGTTATTTTTATGCATTTGCAATTTCAACCAAATAAATGATACAATTCGTACTGTTCCAATCGTTCATGGCGGCCCGGATTAGCTTGAGTCGATACATTACGCAGAGTCCATAGTGTTGGTTTTCTCGTGGATCGGCTCGAATATATACAGCATAAATTATATTTAAAAACTTATTAACATTCTATACATTGACTGAGTAGATATATCTATTGTTTATGAAAAGCTTTTTTTTTATTTAGTATGACCTACATTAATTGTTTTATCGTCTATTATCTTGGCATAACATCATTTTATGAAACATTGTTCAACCCTTTTGTGTTTTAGTTAGATAAGACGTGGTTTCCCATTTCCAAACCCTTTGTCAATTACAACAAATATGCAACAGACAAATTAACACATATATAGGCAAACATACGAAAATCTCAGTAAACATCTGTTCGTACATCAGTCAATAAGGGCGTCTAGAACTTTCATAAAGTAGTACCCGTTTGAAACCTTTTGCATGGCTGTGTAGTCAGATTTCTTTTAATTACATGTGTAATAATTACGACAAGGTTGGTTGTCACAGCGCACCGCCTATATGTTTAAATATATATCTGCAAATCTATGGGTTTATTCTATGAAACTTACCCATTTTAACATTAGAGAAAAATGGGACAGTGTGTTTGCTCAAAAGAACTACATTTGCATTGGCCTACTGGACACTCTATACGAGCTATTTCGAACGTATTGCAATGCAAAATAATTTGAAACGCATCAAAAGAAAATGGAAAGGGACGGTTTGTTATATTCCTTATCGGCATTACATGACTTGATATGGGAGGGAAACCAATTTTACTGCACTTCTAGCGTTTCATCAAAAGTAACATAAACGTCTCTTCGAACATGATATTCAAAGAATACTAAAAAAAGACCGTGTGGATGCGCAGGGACGTCTGAGTCTTCACCGTTCGGAATAACAACAATAGTAAGAATACCCAAAGTCGTTTGACGTGCCTCAATTTGTTCTCAACCTAAATATTTAGCAATAGAGACGTGCGTCTTCTACCAATGACAGGGGTTGGGAGTTCGAATCCTAGCCCGACCCGGTCAACATTCTTTCCGACGTTTGACAAAAGTCACTGTGACAAGCGCCATTCGTCTTTCACCAATGAGCTAACAGTCGATGTAGAAAAGCAGCCATTTGCTTGAAAAGTATGTTGTGTGGAGTACTGGTGTGAGAAAGCTAGGAAACACTTGAATAGGTGAACTGACCGCCATGATATGACTGAACAATTGTTGAAAACGGCGTTTAGCCCAATCAATCAATCAATCAACTTCCACCAATGGTCTAACCATATATGTGGAAATGCAGCCAGTTGCTTGGGAAGACTGTCGGTGGAGTACTGGAGAATCGGAAAGCTGATTGATTGATTGGAGTTTAACGCCGTTTTAAGAAATGTTTCAGTCATATCACGGCGGCTGCTTTTCCACATAGTCTGAAAGCCCACAGGTGGAAGACGAATGACGATTGTCACCGTGACTTTTGCAAAACGAGCGAGGCCACGACCTGCCTTAAACCTATGTATGTGGCAATTAAGTTATACAAACAGTATATAAAGGATATAAACAACACTTATGACCAAAACTGACTTCACATGCAATTTAAACCTTTCCGATTTGCATACTCGTTTTTGACAAATAAGCAGCAGACGGCTTTTGAAATATTGTGTTAAAGGAAGACTAACTCATAATGAGCAATTTAGTCTTTTGTGACAATGTTTTCAACACTACTCAATAGCTTTTATCCTTATTTTTCATATTTTTATCTAGATGTTTCATCTTCTGCAGATTTTTTGTATGGGGGGAAAGGTTTGATTATGAATATAATTTCCTCCAATCTGAAAAACCTTTAGATAAAACGTCAATACCTTGCACCACAGTTCTAAAGGTTTGTACAAAATGATTTGAACACAATAGTATAAAACATTGTGGGTATTTATTAACCAAATATCTATCGATTTAATCAATTTAATTTAATTTGTTTATTCAAAGTTTCAAGCCTCCGGCCCATAAATACATATGAGTCGTTCCAAGAGAAAACCATCATTGTGGACCCCGATCAGCCTTAGCATGCCGCGCAGTCTGAGCCGGGCTGAGACTTTGCGCCTCCTGTGGATTTTCTCTTTCATGAATCATTAGTTTATACATCTATTCCCCTGAGACGGAATGTGTCGGCCCGGATTACCATGCGCGGAATGCACAGGCTGATCTGGGTCGATATATTACGCAGAGTCTATAATGTTGGTTTTCTCGTGGAACGGCTTAATAGTAATGTACATGGACAGGAGTGGTACATGTTATAATACATTGTCTGTTCATATATTAATCGACTTTTGTATGATTATGAATAATCATTTATTGTCTGTGCGTCGCGACTCAATGATAAAAGGTAAATACAACGAAAAATAAAGTAACATACATATGACATGAGACGAAAACTATTGGCCGAGTTTTCGAGATTCAATTGTCCACTCCTATCGCTCTCTATTTTTCATTTGAAAAGGGTAAAAGTATATTAATTTTTCATCCTTCAGAAACTGTTTCCTAAATTGAAAGGCGTGGTATAAGACGAAAGCTATTCGAGTAGCATTATAGATGTTGTTTTTTTCGGATGAGATAATATTGTAAGCGTTCACATGTGTTCTGTTTGATAATCAGGTATTGTTGCCTTGGAAACTCGTCTTGGTTTAAACAATATTCAAATATAAATATAAATGTAAACATAATCGAGAAGAAATCTTATTTAAGAAGCTCTCTCCTTAACTTTGGCTTCCTCAAATTGTATTTCTTCATTGAAAACCGACTCTTGTGGAATAGAAATTACAACACGATTTCTACCTCTCTTTAATATTTACTGAAACAATAATATTAAAGTATTAGCAGTTTAAATAAATAAATATCATAAGGTATACTTTTAATAGAGTAGGAACAATTGGGAGATAGATAAGAGTCCCGAGTTTCTTGGCATCCGAGTGAACAAGAGCAGGCAACCGTTCAAAGTATTGACCGGAGAACAGTTCAATTCAAGACCTATCGATCAATTTCGTGTAAAACTATAATATGCTTTTCTGCTGTCGTGGGTCTATCTTCCTGTGAAGTTTAAAGATTATGGGTCAAATGATTCTTTAATTATTGGGAGGAATCTCTGTGAACCTGACCTTTTACCCAGTGAACATCAAATCTGTAGGGATCGTATACACAATACGTACCATCATCATATGAAATTTAAAGCCTCTAGGACATAGTGTTCTTGGGGTATTGAACGGAAACATTTGACTTTTTTGGTCCCTGTGACTTTGACCCAGTGACCCTATATATTATAGGAATCACCTATTCAATCTTCCTATGAAGTTTTACGAATCTGTATACTCTGTAACTCCTGTTCTTGGGCGGAAACCAACGATTGATGGACGAAAACCAAATAGTGGTCGACGGACAGAGCAAACACAATAGACTAACTTTAATATTGAGGGCCTCAGGTAATAATATAATATTACATAACACATTAGATCGTAGGAAGGACGATACAACCATTTAAAGAAAAAATCCTCATGCATTCAATTTGCATCAGATGACTTTGAAAATAATCTGGATAATCTCACATAATGAAAGTATAATGATTGCCTATAGTTGAAATAATCATGAGCAATTTCTGCTTTTGCCACAACGTTTTCAAAATGCATCTGCTGCAGATAGATTAATGGCGTCAGAAATGTGAAAAGGTTAATAGGACCACGGAAACCATTTATGATTCCTATTGCTGAAAAATGATAATTGCACGATTCACTGCATACCTCGTGGTATCCGTATGTGCGCTGCATCCTGCTACTGTAATAATAATTGGAGCGACAGGTTTACCTCTGTAAAAGAAAGAACATGATGTCATTCAAACTGTCCACCTCATGTGAACAATACGCTCGGTCATTCGTTTTTGACTGACAAAAGTCGATCATAGTTCATGGCGTTTATGTAGGAAGTAACCAGTTACCTACGCATAATGTTGTGTTGAGTAGTGGTGCGAGAAACCCAGGAAACATTTGGGTAGATGAACTGGCACTCGTGATACTGAAATACTACCGTAAATGGTTGGTGTTAACTCTAATCTATTGAATTATATAAACCAAACAAACAGCATCTGTCCTAGCATAAAGCATAATCCACTTTAACCCTACCGACTTACAGACACGGCTGGACCAGAAGACTTGAGCAATTTCTCCTTTTGTCACACTGCTTTTAATTCGCGTCGCAATATTTTAGACGCGCCTAGTAACACAAGTACACACCCACCATTCCCGTGCATGAGTTCGAAAGTAATTTGAACACTTTAAATTTTGCTTTTATTGAAAATTATCTGTAGACCAGTCACTAAGTAACTTTTAACGTTTTATGATAACATTCTTGTTATACACAGATAACTGATAAACTGAGACGAACACTTCGAGCTCTCATGATTCGAACGTTTTCATGAATGAACACTCGGTGTTTACCCTTTTCGCGATATATATGACAACAATGAAGCGAATATTTTTGTTGTGGAAAAATGTGGAAAAATAACAGTTTATAGTAAAAAATGACAAATTCCTCCTTCAAACTGTTTAACCCTCTATATAGAAGATTATTTCACTATTCTAGATATCACACACTTTTCTACAGCTTTCTTTATGCAATGTTCCTCTATAAGACTCACTTTGTCCAGGGAAATAGATAATATCGTACCTGTGTTTGGTCGATCTGAAGCAGAATACTTTCGAAACTATTATGAGAACGCTTCCCCTTTTATTTGTGAAAAAGAATGAGGCAAACGTGAACATATCAAATATGAGGTACTGTCTGTATTAAGCCAAAGGCTCGCTTAATAACAATTTTCTTGAACTCGTTTAATAAAATTTTATTTGAAATGACAACTCATGTCAGATCCTTTATATGTCATTTCTCCTTTTTTGTCCACATTCTTTTCTCACATGTCACATTCATCCTTAAGTAAATTGCGTTCCCTTCATTTGATTATTTTTTTTTTTCAACAATAATACAGTAATCAATAATAATATCAAGGTAGTACTATTGTATTTTATACTGCTAAAGTACAGAATATTAAATACTTTATTAGTGCTTCATAGTGTCCATATATGCGGGGCTCTACGAAAAACAATTGGAATGCCGTTGCTATTGGTGTATAAAAAGTTCAACCTGCGCTTCTGCATAATCTGATCAGAATATACATTGTTTGCCAGTTAGTCATGGAAAGTTTCAAGAAACTTCTGTAAATAATTTATAATTAATTTTGCATCTTTTAACGTGGAAGATCGAACTGGTTTTATAATGTTAGTAAGGCTGGTTTTAGCAGTTATGGCATCAACATAATTAAGGTCCATCGTTCATCAGTGCTATCAGCGTTCCTTCGATTGAGAACCATATGATACGGAAACAAATTTCGCATGTCCTTTTTCCATAATGTTTTCTAGTTTATTCATTTGTTTAAACATTTTCTTAAAAGAGTCGTCTGCCGCAGATTAATTGTATGTTGGAAAGGGTAAACAATTAAACGAAATATCACCGGTTTACCTTTTCCCACATGTAGACTCATTTTAATGCATCTGCGGAAAATCATTGTAGCCAAAGGAAAAATAGCTAATCGTGAACTTTTCACTTTGCAATAATACGAAAAAAACCCATGAATGGGTTTTTTCGCTTATAGTTAACAGGTGTGAGATTTTTTTTTTTTTTTTTTTTCAATAACCCATGAAGCTTTCTGAAATGAAACTGGAAAAATCCATGGGGGCCGCCATTTTGGATATGTATAAAAGGCAGACGTAAAACACAGATTGAAAATTATTGTCGTCTTTTTAATCATTTTTTGTTTAAATCGGTATTTTGGGTATGTATAAAATGAGCAGAAAAACACGGATTGAAAATTATTGTCGTCTTTTTAATCATTTTTTTTAAAATCGGTATTTTGGGTATGTATAAAATGAGCGGAAAAACACGGATTGAAAATTATTGTCGTCTTTTTAATCAATTTTTTTTTAAATAGATATTTAAGATCATTAAAATGCTGTGTTATGTGGGAATAAACATTTGTACGAAAAGTTAAAACTAAATGGAAATCTGTAAGAAATATGTTTTCCCGTTCGTTAAAAAACGGACAGTATTAGCCTTCTACGCCCGAACCTAAATTTTGACTGTATCGTAGCCAAAGAAGGACGTGACGTCATTTCCGTTACACTTCATCGTGGCGTAACGTCAATGGAGCGACGTCGTTTCCCGCATAAAAAGTGGTATCAACATGAAAGACCCCAAATTCCTATACATGAGCTATTGCCTCACTCATTCAAAGTA
This sequence comes from Serripes groenlandicus, assembly GCA_031761405.1. Taxonomy (NCBI): domain Eukaryota; kingdom Metazoa; phylum Mollusca; class Bivalvia; order Cardiida; family Cardiidae; genus Serripes; species Serripes groenlandicus. The sequence goes on along the minus strand of JASEVX010000002.1, from coordinate 49,287,685 downwards.
TAATTATTTATCAAACATTGTGGCAAAAGGATAACTTTCTCATAAGGAGCAATTGTTCTTTTGGAGACAATCTTTTCCTAAATCGTCTGTTGCATAGGCCTCAGAAACTGTCTCTAATAGGGAAAGGGTTTAGCAGAAATGTGACCCCTTACATAATTTGTTCCAGTCATATTGACTGGTTGAAAAAGGTAGTCGCCAGATGGCATCAGAAAAGGGCTGATCTATTTGCTTCTTTACCATAATGCAGGTGATCGATTAAGGATCATCTTGGCCCTCATGTTTTAACCTCGTTCATTATAAATGTATTCCTTGATTTTCTGAAAGTTTTTACTTTATTATTTTCTGTTCGTAATAATAGACGACAGCAATACGAATTCCAAATATGTTTTGATAATGCAAGAAACATGACATTAACATTATTACTGTCTAGTCAATTACTTATAAATCCTTTTTGTATGGCCAAAGTATGTTCTTTAATTTTTGTTTATAATTATCTTGCGTTTTTTTCGTAAATAGGTAGCACCTATAGATATATTATTACAACTTTATTTAATGATTATATGTTTTTATAAACAGATTTTCCATGACATGCTAAATGTTGCATATTTATTTGTCGTAAATTGGAAGAGGTTAATTACTTTTTCTTAATGACGGCTACAGCCACCATTATGATTAACACTATGCTGCCACCCATGATCCCCACCACAATCTCTAAGCTGCTGCTCGTGTCCGTGTTCTTTGCCTGTACTGAAAACAAAGAAAACATGATTGAGCCGTTCCACGAAAAAACAAAAACATTGTGTGACTCTGCGTAAAGTATCGACCCGGATCAGCCTAAGCATGACGCACAGGCTAACCCGGGCAGACACTTTTCGCCTCAATTGGATTTTCTGTTTCAGTAATCATTAGTTCATACATCCCTCCCCATGAGAAGTATTGTGTCGTCTCGGATTAGCCTGATCACCCTCTATCCGGCGTCGTCCGTCTGTCGTTAAATTAATATTTTAACTTCATGTTGAGTCAAGTTTACTTGAACAGTATATATATAACAGACACATGTAACCACTTAGGTTACAGTATAGTATCGGGTTAAGGTGCATGGGATATATATAAGTGGCATTTGGGATTACATAACATGCATACACACAGTGTAGGCTCCAATGAGAATGTATGAATGCTCAGTGCTCACTGTTAAGTTGTTAACACATACAACGGGATTCTTTTTAATCGCATAACCCGGCTCATATATATTTTCACACAGTGCATATGTAATTGCATTGTTTATTCAGATCTACCGAACGGATTGTTAGGTGTTAGCTGGCTACCGTAGCAGTTGTCAGTTACTCACTGCGAATATAAACTATGAAGGGTTTGCTTCATGAATAATAATGGATCGTTCAGATAATTGTTACAAATAACAACCATTTAAACTGATTAAGCTACGGAGTTTGGTAAATTTAAACACGCCCTGTTTGACTTAGCAGTAGTAGATCTGCATTGTCCCTTGTCCGTTTTTACCGATCATTCTAAAATAATTCTTTTCTGAAATTTTAAAACTATTCTTTAAATGATTCTTTATCCGTTTTATCAGAGAGATTTTGTGAATTTAGAATTATAATTATAACCGTACTTTGCTTGAATGATTACTATGGATCCTGAAGTAGGAATACATATTATAACTGCATTTAGCTTAAATTAATTTTGAGCTATACTTAAATGACGAATTAGTATGGTCGAGAATCATTCATAACTAGGCATTTGTATTCTCTTATTTTTTCAGGTAATACAGTTGTCCCTAAAAAATAAAACATCTAAAAATCCAATTAATAAAACTTACAAACACATCGCGGTACCGTTCCTATCCAATTACCGTGCCACTGGCAGTTTCGAACTGCAGATCCGTCTTGGAGGGTAAAACCCTCGTTGCACGAATACCTCGCCGTAGCACCGTACCATGATCTGGTTATTGTTTCGGTTCCATCAGCAATGCAGGTATAATATCCACAATCACCCACTTAAATAATTCAAATCATGTATTGGAACATTAACACGAACAAAGTTAAGACAAGTATAAATACACTTACACATATTATCAAACATTTTATAATTAACATTACTACGGCTCAATATGTTTGTTAGTTCAAGTGCAATTTTGTATCGTGTCATAAACAAACAGATAAACCCAAGAAAAGTAAATTCTACTTGAAGAGCATTAATTTGGAAATGTACTCGTCTAGATTCCCCCAACTACGAATGACGGTTACTTAATAGAGAACGGGGAACACCATATTATAAGGTTAAAAACTATCCGGAACTTTCAACTGACGTTATGAATACCATATTGTTTTTGTACCTAATAGATATCGATGTACTTGAACTTAGCGGTTACCTCAACCATGACTGGGTATCATGTTACGCAAGGTTTAGCCGAGTCTGCACTGTTAGAAAAACGTCAATTACAGAAGGTTTGAAGAAACTTATGGCATATATTTTTCATTTGTATCGAATAGCATGCATGCACAGGACAGATCGTTATATACGCTGGGCTACTAGGGAAGGTTTACTTCAAACGTATTTTATGTTAAATGTAATTTCCATGTTATAACAAAGTATAATATTCTTAAAATAGCACAGCGTTATGCTCTCAAAAAATAGCACAGTACGATAACATACATGTACCATAGAATGTTCCTGTATATCCTGTTACGCAATCACAAGATGATGTTAAAGAGGTCCCTCCGTTGAAGCAGACTTAAGTGCAATTCAGGTTTAAATCATCTTACCCCGGTTTAACAAAAGCTTCCATTGTATATAAAGTTAAGCAAGTAAATGAAAAAGTGTTACCATGTCCAGTTACAGCCGCTAATTCTACCATGGGTGGGGAGAAAATGGCGGCAATTGGACTTATGCACGCATACAGAGATCACCCCTCTAGACCTGTATACAGTTATCACCATGTTCACCGAAGGAAAGCAGAGGCGACTGGTCTTTCACTAGACTGCTAGTATGTGTATTCGGTATGAACCAAGAAGCAGCTTGAGCGTTCCTGTCTCGATTTGTATGATCTTAGTATGATTTTCCTGACTATTTTTGTAAGTAGCACAACAAATGAAGACTATTTGTTTCACTTTGTGTTCAATCATTGAGTGGCGATACCTAGTCCCTTGTTCTTTAAATTAAAATGAATTCATATAATTATGTTTTTCTTTACTGTTTTGTTTTCATTGATTCGGATTGTTGCAAAGACTAGTATGTGATTCAAAGGATTCGTAATTTCAAATATTTTTAAGTCTCTTTAAATGACGGATAACATTTGGAAAGTTGTATAAGGGCCAATATTTGTGATGACATTGTTCTGATGTTTGATGTTTTAAACACTCATATTCTAGAGCATGAAAGACACTCAGATTGTTGTAGATTGCATCTTAGAGCTTTTAGACTTTAAACAATAGTATTGGGAAGGCCCCAAAAACCTCATATCTTCTAGTGTGCTTCCACATAAAATTACCTCCATTTCCGCCCCTGGCTATTGTATTAATCCCAAGTATCAGCCAGAGCTGCGCCAGTCCCATACACCTCTGCTGGCGTAGGAATGTACGGATACACGTTAGCAACTGAAAGAATAATGTATCATTTCGACACAATGGTATCAAAAGTCGTCTACTGCAGATACATGCAAATGTATAATACATTACTACCATCACTATACACACGGATTATCACACCATTGTTCCTGAGTATTCTACATACAAACGCACTTTGACGTATCTGCAGCAGATGAATTTGGATACCATTGTGGCAACATTGGACATTAATTTGATTTGAAAATGCAATGACAATTAATCATATGATATCAAAGTTCCAGCATGTATACGACATGTATTTGCATCTGCGACATACGATAGAAGTAATTTTAGAAAAGAGAATATAAACTATTTATAATGGTACTATAATGGAAGAGCGTCCGCCTTGGCTGCGGGAGTTTGAGGTGTTTATTGGCGCCTGGGTGTGTTGGGTTATAATAACTACTACTCGCTCGTGTCAGAAAAGAAGACCAGTAGTATTGGTAACATACCCAGGAAACGCCGCGATATAACTGAAATATTGTTAAATCACAATACAATACACATAAATAGATCAACAAGAGTAAGTCACACGCAACAGAAAATGCCTTCTATGAAATACGAGTATGTCATAGATACAGTAGTGGGCGTAGTAAATGCATTGACAAACAGTGGTTGCATTGCTATGTTGTAATAACAAAATCACTGTATTTCTATATTTAATTGATTATATACTTAGTTTAACCACAATCCTTTCTACTAAATTCCGTTGAAAACTTCATTAAATTTAATTCCTTGAACACTTGTGAAAGAGGAACACCAATGGTGCATTACTGTGAAGTTTGGTTAAAATGAGTCCATTTCTAAAGAAGGAGACGAGACTAGAGAGTGATCAGAATAGTTTCTATTGAGCCATCGGCTCGTGTGATATAAAAATATCAAATTTTTTGCCTACAATCCCCGTAACACTTATTTGAATATTGTCTTAATAGATAAGCTTATTTACCACATCCGATGACATCAAGGTCAAATTAAAGGAAAATATTGTTAATGATCTGGAGGCCGCACTTCTATCTTTAGCATGTTGAAACTTTGTCAGAATAATTGTCTTTGTAATATATATGCCAAGTTCAAATATGGGTCATGTCAAGTAAAAAACTAGGTCACTAGGCAAAATTGAAGGAAACTCTTGTTAACACTTCGGAGACCCCATTTTCGGCTCCAGCAGCTTGAAAATGTTTCAGAATGTTTGTCTTGGTGGTATCTAGGGCAAGTTGATGGGTCATTCGAGGTCAATAACTAGGCCACAGGGTCAATTTTAAGACACTCTTGTTAACATTCTGGGGACTATATTATTTCATCTTAAGCATGTTGAAACTTTGGCAGACTAATTGTCTTGATAGTATATAGGCCAAGTTCGAATATTGGTCCACTAGACCAAACTGAAGGAACATTTTGTTAACACTCTGAATATCGAGTTTGTAATTTGAGCATGTTGAAACTTTGTCAGAATGTTTGCCTTGATTATATCAAACTAAGTTCAAATATAGGTCAATTTGTGTTATAAACTATGTCACTAGGCCAAATAGAAGGAACATATTGTTAACACTATGAATATCAAATTCTTAATTTGAGCATGTTGAAACTTTGCCAGAATGTTTGTCTTGATTATATCTAGACTAAGTTCAAATAAAGGTCATGTCGGATCATAAACTTTGTCACTAGGCCAAATTGAACACTCTGAATATCGAATTTGTAATTTGAGCATGTTGAAACTCTGTCAGAATGTTTGTATTGATTATATCTAGACTAAGTGTACATATTGGTCATGTCGGCTCATAAACTATGGCACTATGCCAACTTGAAGGAACAGTTTGTTAACACTCAAGAGACCGAACTTTTTGCTTCAGCTGCTTCGCACTGTGTCAGAATGTTTGTCTTGATGATAATTAGGCAAAGTTTGAAACTGGTTCATGTGATGTCAAAAACTAGGTCACAGTGTCAAATTCAATAATATCTTGTTAACAGTCTAGATACCGCACGTTCTGCTCCAGCAGCTTGAACGTTTGTCAGAATGTTTGTCTTGATGATATGAGATGTAGAGCAAGTTTGAAACTGGGTCATCTGAGGTAAAACAAACAGGGTCACAAGGTCAAATTGAAGGGAAATCTGTTTAACTCTCTGGGGCCATGTTTTTATCTTCAGCAAGCTGAAACTTTGTCAGAGTAATTGTCTTGATGATATATAAGCCGAGTTTGAGTATTGGTCATGTTGAGTCAAAAATAGCTCACTGGATCAAATTGAAGACGTAGTCTTGTTAATACTTTAGTAATATCTCACCCGACCACAAAATGAGTTATTGTGATTGACGATGTGGTTGGAATAACTCAGGTGAGTGATACAGGGCCATTATGGCCCTCTTGTTAGATCACCTGACCCGGAGACTTAATGTGATATATTCTGACCACTCTCTGTTGTCTTCCGTCCTTCGTCCGTCTACTGTCCGTCCGTCGTCGTTGACCTTTTAGCTTTAAACAGCATTTGCTCCTTGTAACCAATTTAAACCAAACTTCACAGACATATTCCTTTGATAGTCTTGTTTCAAAATTGGTCAAACAGATTTAATTCCCTGTATAACTGTTTTTGACCCGGCATCAGAAAGGTGGGAATACGGCCAATCTTTAAAATTCTTCTTGTCTGAATCCGCTCGACGGTTTCTAATATCATTTGATAAAAAGGTTCCTATACTGACCATCTACATACGTTGTTCAAGTCATATTGATTGGTTGATAAACGTGGGTACTAGGCGGCATAAAAAAGGGGTAAAATGACAATTTAGAAAAAAATCCTTTCTTGTAGAAGTACTCGTTTGATTTCAAGATAATGGTTTAGTAAATATTCCTTCAGTGACCCCCTTTATATTTGTTTCCGTGCAATAATGATTGTTTGAAAACCATAGCATGCATTTGCAAAGGGGTAATATTTAATTTTAGCTTTAAATGACATTTCCGCTTTATCCACTGGACCAATTTCAACTAAACTGAATAGAATGTTACGACGGAGGTCTTCAAAGTTGTTCAAAGATTCAAAACTCATCTTCTCTAAATCCGCTTGACTTATTATTTCCTAGATAATTATAATTTGGTGGAAGTTGTCCTTGAGTGAACCTCTGAAAAATGGTGGAAAGACATGGCCGCCAGACGACATTAGAAAAGAGGCAAAATGACAAAACTTTAAATTTCCACTCTAATTGATGTTCCTGTGTGATTTCAAGATAATTTAGTAGACATGTTCCACTGTGACACTATACATACTTTAATCCAGTCATATAGATGAGTTGAAAAAGATAGCATGCTAGGCGGCATCAGAAAACGGGTAAAAATGCACTTTTAGCTTTAAACGACAAATTCTCCTAAACCAATGAACGGAGTGTTAAAGTCCTCAGAATTGAAATTTCTGTTTGAATATTAAATAACTGTAAAACCCGCTATTCAATAAAAGGAAAACGTTTCCTGTATCGAAAACATTGGTTACAAAGGTGTCTTGAACGATGTGGTTAGAGGTCTTAATCTATTCTCAGTGACAGACATATCCGAATAGTTTAGGTCGTCTGTTTGTCGAAGAAAAAAATTCGGGGTATTGTGATACCCTTTGTGTCATTTTTTGCGTCTGCGTCGTCACACAACTTTAACCTTACCTCATAACTCAAAAACCGTTCAACATTCTCAAACACAACTTAGTTCTAGGAAAAATACGAATGTCTATACCACGTAAAATAACTCGGTCTTTAATAATTATTCAGTAATGCCCCTTTTTCGACTTAGAAAAAAGCAGATCAGCGTTGGCGTTCGCTTGCGCCCTCTTGTTTTGGTGAGAACTAGACAAAATGTGTTGTATACGGAAAAGGTCATGTAAATTATAAAAGAGGAATGAAACTATGTCGACAAAGAAAGTATATAATACAGATTATACGAATTTTATATTCTATAATCCAATTTAAAGTAATTTGTAGCAAAGGGTCAGGCGTTCAAATGGATAAGGGTTAAAGCAGGGGAGATAAATGCTTCTGAATTTCTGAAGTTTCGCTTCAGAATTATGTCCCTTGATAGGGGTACCCAGAATGCCATTCCAAGTCCGCTTCCTTTTTCCTGCAACTCTTGAAGAGCATAGCTGTGTACAATTTATTAAAATTCCCTCCCTCCCATCCCTAATTTAAATAATTTAGACTGTTTCTAATTCCAAAGCTTAGTCTCTTTTCAGATATAATTAGTCCAGGAACGAAGCGATGTCGAATGCGATGTCGAATAGCAAGTCGAAAAAGAAAGTACCACCACGCAAGGACAACCTTGGACAAGTTCGCCACGGCAAACACGGACTCAAACAATTCAAGCGTTTTCAGTGGACATTCTGAAGGAACAAATAATACTTCATAAAAATCTTTCATTTATAAATAAGTTTAAACATTCTGTAATGTGTTAATAGGACTCAAATATTGTTTAGGCGCAAGGTCAAATTTCATGTTCTAAAGGGGGCGGCTCTGGGGAGACAGAAAGATTTTGGGGGGTATCAGCCTGGCCTTTACCCTGGCCTGACACGCTCACAAGCTGCAGGTTCTTCAGTGTCGTATCAACATATGTGTAAGTACGTTGTAGTTTGGGGGCCTACCTCTGTGTAACGTGGGGGTCCCCCTCCACCTCTATGTATAGAGGGGAGGTCCAGAGCAGTCTAACGCTCGGGCACTTAATTCAGGGGATAGGTAATACGGGCTGACCCCATAATGCTGTCTACATGAGATTGTGTTAACTCGTGGGATTTCGACACTATGGTAACATAGGTCGCTGATTCGCCAGTCAAACGTTAAGTCGTAGGCAGTCGGTTGTCTCCCCAGGTCGGGTTGTCACAAAATGGGTTAGTAGGTTATGTCAGTTAGAATGGACCTTTGCAGCCAATATTATGCCACTACATTTTTACCGATTACAAATAAAAATATTGTTTATGCTCTAAAACAGTTGTTCTTGTATATTTGACGCATGCTATAAATCCCAGCACCGCTCGGAAGTGTTAAAAAGCTAGAGGGTATACAATATTGATTTAAAGAAGTTTCAAACTTACCATGATTTCAGAGGAATTTCCCTTAATTAGAAAAAAAGACCTCACCACACAAACTTAGACAAAGTAAAATGTGATCGAATACGAATTGGTATGGACTTTCATGGTTTTATAAATAGACTTTTAAGCGGAATTTTTCATCCGAAATAATCGCAGGTGGATCTTGTTATACAGCGCCAAGCGCATGTAAATCTTACAATACGGCGCGGGCGCAGGTCGATCTTGTAATACGGCGCGAGGCGCAGGTCGATCTAATAATACAGCGCAAGTCGTATGGCGATCTTGTTAGACATCGAGAGGCGCAGGTCGATATTGTTAGACGGCGCGGGACGCAGGTCGATCTTGTAAGACATCTCGGGGCGCTGGTCGATCTTGCTATACAGCAGGGGGTGCAATTTGATTTCGTTAGAGAGTACGGGGCGAAGTTCGATTTTGTCAGACAGAGCGGGTCGCAAATCGATCATTTCGTAGTTCATATTAATCTGTTCAGACAGAACGTGGTGCAAGTCGATCTTGTCAGGCAGCCCGGGTTGCAGATGGGTTTCGAAACCAATTGATTTATTTTCGTAGAGCACGGCTAGGGAGGTTTGTCGCCGTTTTCAAAAGTTGCACGAAACCGTCTACGACTTATTGTTGAACACTTCAATCCCTGATCCGGTGCAACACTAACCGCTAATTTTCCATAGTTAGTCATTTTGGTTAAAATATGCCTAATGAGGGCTAACATACAATAACAGATATATAAAACTATTGTTTTTTCGACTTAGAAAAAAGCAGATCACCGTTGGCGTTCGCTTGTGCCCTCTTGTTTTGGTGAGAACTAGACAAAATGTGTTGTATACGGAAAAGGTCATGTAAATTAAAAAAGAGGAATGAAACTATGTCGACAAAGAAAGTATATAAAGAAGTTTCAAACTTACCATGATTTCAGAGGAATTTCCCTTAATTAGAAAAAAATACCTCACCACACAAACTTAGACAAAGTAAAAAAAATGTGATCGAATACGAATTGGTATGGACTTTCATGGTTTTATAAATAGACTTTTAAGCGGAATTTTTCATCCGAAATAATCGCAGGTGGATCTTGTTATACAGCGCCAAGCGCATGTAAATCTTACAATACGGCGCGGGCGCAGGTCGATCTTGTAATACGGCGCGAGGCGCAGGTCGATCTAATAATACAGCGCAAGTCGCAGGGCGATCTTGTTAGACATCGAGAGACGCAGGTCGATATTGTTAGACGGCGCGGGACGCAGGTCGATCTTGTAAGACATCTCGGGGCGCTGGTCGATCTTGCTATACAGCAGGGGGTGCAATTTGATGTCGTTAGAGAGCACGGGGCGCAGTTCGATTTTGTCAGACAGCGCGGGTCGCAACTCGATAATTTCGTAGTTCATATTAATCTGTTCAGACAGAACGTGGTGCAGGTCGATCTTGTCAGGCAGCCCGGGTTGCAGATGGGTTTCGAAACCAATTGATTGATTTTCGTAGAGCACTGCTAGGGAGGTTTGTCGCCGTTTTCAAAAGTTGCCCGAAACCGTCTACGACTTATTGTTGAACACTTCAATCCCTGATCCGGTGCAACACTAAACGCTAATTTTCCATAGTTAGTCATTTTGGTTAAAATATGCCTAATGAGGGCTAAAATACAATAACAGATATATAAAACTATTGTTCTATCAAACAACAGATTTGACAATTGACATACTTATATGGACCAGATATGGAGATTAATTGCATATTTTAGATTATTAACCCTTTCCCCCACACAATATATCTGCAGCAGACGAATTTGAAAATATCTATGCAAAACTAGAAATGTATGATAATTGAATGGAAAAGCTTTGGCAATATCTATAAATGAAAGTATTATCACCCAATGGAGTTGAACATGTTGTGACAAAAGGTCTTCTGTTGTAGTTTTGTCACAAGTCGTTTACAAGTGGGGACAAAAATAATAATCTTTCCTCCATGAAATCAAATCAGGAAGAATCTCATTGTTTAATCATTTTTGCATGAGCCGTTCCACGAGAAAACCAACATTATGGACTCAGCGCAATGTATCGACCAGATCAGCCTGAGCAGACCGCGCAGGCTAATCCGGGCCGACACATTCCGTCTCAGGGGGAAAGAGGTATAGAATAATGTCCGGGTTAGCCTGTGCGTCATGCTTCGGATGATCCGGGTCGATACTTTACGCAGAGTCCACAATGTTTGGTTTCTCGTGGGACAGCTCAAATGACTATCCCCATTCGTCTTTCCCCAGTGGGCTATGTAGCTAATGATGGTTAGTAGCCAGGGTGCAAGGGAATAATGTTGTTTGGTGCGAGGATGTCAGTATAAACACGTGAGATGAACCGGTCGCCGTCATATAAATGAATTGATTGGGGTTAAACGCCATTTTCAACAATTCTTCAGTTATATCACGGCGGTCAGTTCACCTACTCATATGTATCCTTGTTGTCTCAGTCCAGTACTCCACACAACATATTTTACAAGCAACTGGCTGCATTTCCACATAGACTGTTAGCCCATTAGTGAAAGACGAATGACGCTTGTCACAGTGAATCTTGTTAAGCGTCGGAAAGAATGTTGGACGAGCTGGGGTTAGAACTCACATCCTCTGGATTGACAGCCCGCGTCGCTACCGATTGAGCTACCGGGGCTCAGCTATATAAATGGAATCTTTCGTTCGTCTTAATGGTAACCTGGGCATATGAAGCAATGTAACACATTGGTATTTGTTATCTCAAATGTCCATCTGATTTGAGATATTAATATCTAAAGGAATTCTCATGTACTAATAACTTTATAGGTTTATTTACATGTAGATTCGATTGGATAATTATCCTACAGAACAGAACAGAACATATTTTATTCAAGAATATTGACTTGAACACATATGGTTCATCGTCAAAATACAACATATTTAAACATACATGAGTATGGACATAGAAATTAAATGTAGATAAAAATACAGTTTTTAACACTCTTTTCTTGAAAATATAAATAGACATATATATTATATACTGAATGATACAATATAGAGATTTCCCAACTTGAGAAAACCTATAACATGCTTTTTGTCTACTGAGCAATATCGCCTAGTGTGCGATGGCGCACTCGTTTTTATATCACAAGAATCTCTTCCACTTGGGATTTAAATCCCGTATCATGAAAACAATGTTAATTAAACTCTATATATTTAGATAAATAACACAAACTAGGATAATACATATTTACATATGTTTAGATAAATATCAAGTTTTCAAAACTCTCTTTTGATGAAAATATAAATAGACACATATAACATCTACAGTATAGAATAATACACACATATATATATATATATAGGATAATATACAGATACTGAAAATACCTTTTGCGGAAATAATGCATGATAATGCATGTAATTTCTTGTTATACAATAACATTGTTTAATCTATTCTTTCTTTCTTCATTAGCTTTTATGTAGTACATTCCAACGGCATTTAATACTTTTATATTTGAACTGTTTAACAACTGAATACTAGGATTTTGGTAGTAATACATATCTATATATTTTTTTTCTCAAATCAGTATAGGCAGGACAAACTAACATAAAATGAAACTCGTCTTCAAGATCTTGTAAAGCTGATTTCAATCAATTCATATAAATCAAATCAATTCATATTAATCAAGAAAAAGCATCAGCATTTCTATGAATTAATTAAATGTAATTATAATTAATGGAAACAATGCCATGAAAGCTAATTTGTTGGGTAAATTAAATTCTCACTCAAACCGTTATTTTAAACGAGAACGCGATGTAGATTGATTAGTTTGAAATTAATGCGATCCTATCGAAAATGAAGAAAAGATAAAAGAGGGGTTAATTCGGGTTTACGTCGTTTTCAACAAAATTACAGCGATGACACGATGACTCTAAAGGGCTAGGAAATGTTCATTTTCCAATGCTTTGTTGTACGTACTTCTGCAGCTTTTAACACTTTTATTTTTTATTTTTATCACGGCGTGCTACTGCATTTATACTGAGACCAGCGAATAAGTTCCATTGCAAATCTCATGATCCTTAGCGCTAAGGAGGGAGATCCATTGCTTCAATTTTTAAAGTATTTGGTGTGACACGGTCGGGGATCAAACCCGCGACCTCCCGCACCCGAGGCGAACGTTCTATCACTACACCATCTCGGAACCGTCTCCATTGTGTAATTGTTATTGCATCTCAATAAGTATCACCAACTAGAAAGTTTAATGCTGTCATAAGTCCTCTCCCAGTCGAATACCGTTTGGGGAATATAGGTTTTCTCGCGTCTGTCAGTCTATCTCTCAGTCCGGCTGTCAGTCCGTTCGAGCTTTTTGTCTGGGACGTATCTTCCACATGCTTAAAAGGATTTTGAAATAACTTCACATCATTATTCTCCATAACAAGATGATGTGTCATGCAAAATTCCCAGCCACCAACTCCCAAGGTCAAGATCACAGTTTTGGCTCAAACATTGTCCATCCGTTATTTTGTGGCTGGGCTGTATATTCCACATGCTTAAATGGATTTTGATATTATCATTCTCCATAACAAGATGATGTGTTATTCATACCACCAAGCCACCTACTCCCAAGGTCAAGGTAACAGTATAATCTCAAACATTGTCCGTCCGTAATTTCGTGTACGGGTTGTATCATCCACACGCGTGAATATCTTTTGATATAACTTCACACAACTATTCTCCATAACAAGATGTGTCATGCACATCACACAGCCACCTACTCCCGGGGTCAAAGTCATTGTTTGTCAGTCTGTCAGTCTGTCCGAAAGTTCGTGTCTAGGTTGTAACTTATGCATGCCTGAATGTATTTTAATAGCATTTCACACATTGTTTTCCATAACAAGATGGTGTACCATGCACATCACCCATCCACCTACTCAATGTCAAGGTCACAGTTTGGGCTCATTTAATATTCGTCCGCAATTTCGTGTCCAGGCTGTATCTTCCACATGCTTGAATGGATTTTGATAAAACTTCACAAAATTATTATCTATAACAAGATAATTTGTCATGATCAACTCCCAGCCACCTAATTCCAAGGTCAAGATCAAAGTTTTAACTCAAACATTGTCCATCCGTTATGTTATGTTGTGTCCGGGCTCTATCTTCCACCTGCTTGAATGGATTTTGATATAACTTCACACTATTATTCTCTATAACATGATGATGTGTCATTCACATCACGCAGCCACCTACTCCCAAGGTCAATGTCACAGTGTTTGGGCTCAATCATTTTCCGTCCGAACCTTTTAGTTTAGTCTCCATGAAAATATGTTGTGCCAGGCAAAACAACCAGACACCTACTCTAAAGGTCAAAGACTCAATTGTTCTCAGGCTTTTCTGATGTGTTCGGGCTGTGGCTCACACATGCTTAAATGGATGTTGATATAACTTCACACTATTATTCTTTATAACATGACGATGTGTCATTCACATCACGCAGCCACCTACTCCCAAGGTCAATGTCACAGTTTGGGCTCAATCAATTGAAAGCCATGTACATGTACACACTTTGGCTTACTGGGTATGTCTAAACGATCAATATTTAGATGCTTATGGTACTGGAAAGTGAAAACTCTAACTTTATACAAGAGTTATGATTTTAATATTTCAAGACAACTTTTGAACAGTTTTAAAACTTTGAATATAATTCCTATTTTCTGGAGTTCATCATTTAATTTTAATACAATACGAATGAAATATACTCTAAAATTAGATATAAAGGACATGTAGTGTTGGCAAAATGTCATTAAATGGAATGGTCTAGTTTAAGTTAACATTTAAAAATGTAACATGAATGCTGTTTTCCTCAATATATATATATTTATTTATATATTTATATATCTGTGTTTGTTATTAATTCATGTATATTGGCAATACAAATACGTTGACATATCTAGTAAATACTTTTTACGCCAGATTTGAGCCAGATTTATTCTAATCACAAAGTATTCGAATATTCGATCCATTCTTGCATGCTTCGCCAAAAAAGAATGTATGAATGTTTATTGTTTTATGGCGCATCGTCAGCTAAGGTCATTTAGCGCGCAATTAAATTTAATTATTCATGATCCCTGGGTAAACAAACCAGTACTAGGCTAGAAAATGTGCCTTGCCCAAGGGCACTCCACCATGAGCGTAGTGCCGCGACTGGGGATCGAACCCGGGACACCCGGTTTCGAAATCCACGACGCTAACCAAACGACCACAGCGGATTCCTTCGCCAAAAAAGAGTTATAAATGCCTTATTTGTTGTAAACTTATCTTACTGTTGTCTTATTCTGTTCAAGTTCCAGTGAAAATGTGTTAGTAAAGTGCTCAGATTTTAATTAATTGATCACTTGCTTAATTTATATTTTTTACGAATTATTTAGTTCTGA
Organism: Serripes groenlandicus; assembly: GCA_031761405.1. Classification (NCBI taxonomy): domain Eukaryota; kingdom Metazoa; phylum Mollusca; class Bivalvia; order Cardiida; family Cardiidae; genus Serripes; species Serripes groenlandicus. Next base: position 49,272,586 of record JASEVX010000002.1, on the reverse strand, counting down.
TAACCATGTATATTACTGAAATACGATAAACAGATTAACAGATGAACTATTACACTATACCTTTCCAACATACAATAACTATGCAGCAGACGGCTTTGAACATATCTAAGTAAACTATTGAACATCTGGATGAAAGTATCATGCACGTTTAGAGTTTAACCCTTTCCTATTTCTCATTATTTCACGATGTTTTTAAAAGTCGTCTACTGCAGATGCCTCAAAATGATGTACACGTTGGAAAGAGTTAACAACTTATACTATATTGTTTTCCAAAGTCGTCTGCTGCAATGCGTCAATGATATAGATCATCTATAAAATATAGACCTAAATTTAACATAGTTAATTACTAATTTCAATTATTTTATTTTATTAACCATTTCTGTTTGTTTATTTGTGAATATCAACTTTGAGCTGTTTATGCTTAAGTTGAAAATAAAATAACTGTTCTGTTCTGTAAAAAGAAATATCATTAGTGAATAGAGTTTAAAAAGAAGATATTGCTCTTTTTCAAACGTCGTCTGTTGCGGATACTTTGTTTTGTTTGTATTGTGTTTGACGACGATGTTTATTAGTTTATCAGTTATATCACGGCGTGTTCTGTACAATTTACCAGTTCTACTGGTCCAGCGAGTCAGCCGTGATTTTATCATCACAGCATTAAGCACCAAGAAGGGAAAGCCATTACCATCATGTTTAAAGTTTGTTTTTTTACAACTTAATCCTTAGGAGTGTCTTTTCCAATTTTTGAACATAAGGACTTGTTTTGTTTAACCTTATACTTCTTCAAAATAGATACTGTGTCAGAGTCATCCCCTCTCAAAACTGCGTCTTGGTTGTTTGAGGCCATTTTGTATTAAATAAACTTAGTATATACGTAATTATTATTATTGACTGGGACTAGGGCCCGGTGACCTCCATCAGCACGTGGCTAAACAACTTACCTAATTGGCAATGGACACGTGAGTGAAGAGTCTTCTTTACAGGTCCAACGATTAAACGATTAAGAGAATAAATGTTCCTCAATTTCGATTGTCACGTCACGGGTAGTAATATAGTTAAATATTTAAATTGTGATGGTGGAACAATGGTCGGAACTATCAGCTGTATTTACATGCTAAAGCTGAAGGATTTACGCAATATAATTACCCTAGTACAGAAAAATTAATATTTTCCAAGCTTTTACAAACTTTCTGTGTGATGTTTAACTAAAGTCAATGCAATCATCATTCATCTTTCTCTAATGGACTAGCTCTATTTGGAGCCATATACTCGGAAAGGATGTTGAGTGGCGAACTGGTGTAAGAAATCCAGGAAAAACATAAGTATATGAATTATTCACCATAATATGAGTGAAAATTATTTGAAAACGGCGTTACACAAAACGATAAATCAATCAATCAATGTGCTTTGTGAAAAGTTGCTCAGACATTAAGAGATGAAGAAGTAGTCCAGATGAACTGGTGCTTTGAGGAAATAATGAAGAAACCCATACAAGTTCAAGAGGGACATCTCAATGATGCAAATTGTGACGTTTTTTTCTCAAACTTTCAGTAGTGTAGGTGCAAATATTGTGTTATATATGTGTCAACTATTTATGTCAGGTTTGTTTAAAAGGACACGAATCACATCAAATAATTAAGAAAAGTGAGAAAGAAAGAATGATAAAAAGTTTTCTGAAAGAATAGAGGAATGAAAGTGAGATAAAGGAAAAGGTAGAGAGGAGAGAGAGGCAGTTTCTATCGTGGAAAGTGTGATTGTAAAACATGAATTAGATCAGACTGATTGTAAGATAACTGGATTGTGTGAAATAAATGATACAAGGTGGGCTGTTTCTGTTAATGGTAATTATTGTATTAAAATATTCAGTTTGGGATCGAACATTTTACAACGTTATATTCGGCTTTGGTCTGAACCTGGGGTGTGACAGAACTAAAGGTTAAACATACACCTCCTGAGCCGAGCGTAATATCCCCCAGTAAGTCCAGTAAGTCCGATATTTCTGTAACAAACCAAGCTGAGCCGGATACACAATATGTGATAGCAGTTACTCTATCATCCATACTGAGAGTATTGTTAATTGATGTTACACAAAACCCTTCAATAAAACCTAATCTATAAAAACGTAGAAACCCTGTCGTTCTTTATATTTTAGTGAAGATAAGATGATAAAAACCATAAGCACTGACTTACACATTAGTCCTTATCTCGCAGTTTGTCATGGCAGAGTCTATATCACTGATAAGCCTAACAACAAAGTATTGTGTATAAATGATGAGGGAAAAGTTGTCGCTCACAATACAATAGAAGGGTCACGGCCTGAAGGGATTAGTGTAGACTCTGACACGGATAGAGTATATATTTGTGCCCGGTTTCACCACAAACATTACCGACTAGATTCTAGTTTAAAAAGTTCGAATTTCTCTTGAATTTAAAGTCGGTAAATTTTTAGAGGTCGGACGCTCTGTGTTTCTATAGAGACAGACTTTATGTCAGTCATGACCCAGGATATACTCAAAGTAACATTGTAACTGTGGTCATGGTTTTGTAACTCAAAGATTGGACATTAAATACGTTCTTTATTTGTTTGTTAATCAGCAGTTAAAACAAGCTACAAAAAGCTTTAAAATTATGAAAAAGAAATGGGTGGTTATGTAATATGCAAGAATGATATTACTCCACGAAGATGGTTACTGTCATTTTGCACACAATTGGGCTTGGCTAAAACCAGTTTTCACATAATCTATTTTCTGTAACAGACAACGTAAGAATACCAAACATGATCAAAAACAGTTCCAGAGAATCACATGTTTACAATAAAACGAATTTGGCACTATTTAATGCAGTCTGGTGAAAGCAAACACAGTATTTTTTAGGGACTATTTGACTACTCTTTGACATTTAAGACATGTATTTTGTCTTTCGGTGTCCGTTTTGATATATTTTCAAATAAATTCAAATTTCCATTTTACTAACAACCAAGGTTTTGCACAATAGTTCTGGCCTGTTTCGTGCTTATGCACATCATATAGGTTAGGTACAAAACATGAAAATGCGAGAACATATTTAGGCTTTACTATACCAACATGTATGCGGTTGTGTTTGGTTTGACCCTCCAACCATTGATTTGTGTATACAATATGATATAGCAACACTTTGACTTGTACCTTATGTTTCATGAAACTTCTTTTATTGTCAATTTTTATTAATTAATGAGATTACATTTTATCATTATTTATAGTGCATCATAATAATTAGATAATTTGTCTAAGGTAGAAGATGATCCCTTTTAAAAGTCAATGTCCCAAGGGCCGTTAAGTTAAACTCTGTCTCTGCACAATATCTCAACAACTCTTTGATCCTTTCTTTAAATGTTATTTGATGATTAGAGTTACCGAGTAGATAACCACAATTGTTTAGGTGGTAACTTGTTATGGTCACATGGGAAGTACAGGTCAAATCCATTTCCCTGCACTATCTTAAGAACCTTTTGACCAAGTGTTCAAATTTCATTGGATGTCTGGATTTACTGAGATGTTGAGCTCAGGGTCACTGTGTCTAAGGTCATGATCACAGGGGCTGTAATAGTCAACGCCGTTTCTGCTCAATATCTCAAAAAACACTGACAAATAGACTTCAAATATCATTGGATGATAAGACTCATTGAGTAGTTTAACCTTATTGCTTTGTGGGGACATATTTCAAGGTTACAGGGGCCATTAAGATCAAATCCATTTACAATCAATATCTCAAGAACTGTTTGACCCTGTGTCTTCATATTTCATAGTTGAAGAGTGTCGGTCTCTCATACCAAAGGTCCTGAGTTCGAATCCCGTAATGAGCGAGTTCTGCCTTTGGAATGATTCCACACTAACGGCTGGAGCACTGTACATGTATATCATACTAAACTAAATTGTATAGGATAACTTGACCTCCTGAGTAGCAATCTGACTAAAGTACACGATCTGACCAAATGTAAGATCTGATGGCGATCCATTCGAATTCATCTTCTTGTTTTATCGGATTTCCAATATCGCTATTTTTAGATCCACCAAGATATTTAAACCAATCAGAGGACTCGTTTCAACAAACGTTTGGCTTAACCTTCAAAATGGCGTCAATTGACGAAGTTGAGCAAATTTAAAATAGACCATTTAAAACCAGAGCAAATAACACTTTTCGATGCTGTATGGTTAGGGAAAGACTGTATCGGTTTTTGCCTCATTTCTGCATTTGTAGCCACAATGCGGTCGTCATAAGAACTATACACGCGTGTAAATCACTATGCGAAAATTGGGATCCCATGCTAAATATAGTTTTTTTGGTAAATATAGACTTTTACTTTCACTTTCAAAAACGTGAAAGCTATGTTCTGATTGGCTGGCGGAAAGGTCGTCTGAACGTGACCCTCTATCGGTTGTCCACAGATCCTATGCGTAGCGTTAATAGGAGATTCTTTTAGGGTCACTTGCTCAAATGTCGAGGCCGAGGGTAGGAAAGGTCAAATTCAATTTCACTCAATAACACAATGTCCCAAAGTATTTAAACATCACAGAGTTATTAAACTTAATGATCCCTACTGTTTTGCGGATCACTGGGTCAAAGGTCAATGTGAAAAGGCACAATAAAGATAAAATATGTTTCTTCTCAATACCTCAAGAATCATTTTGTCCTAGAGTCATCTTACCTCATGGGATGATTGAACTATTTGGATTGCTGACCTAAAGGTGGTATTTGAGACAATAGGGAGAGAAATAGAGAGAGAGACTGAGAGAGAGAGAAAGAGTGATAGAGAGACATACATAGACAGGTAATGATCGATATATATATATATAGAGAGAGAGAGACAGACAGGCAGACAGAGAGAGACAAAGAGAGAGATCATTCAAAGATGATTGAACTCTTTGGACTGCTGACCTTTAATTGTATTTGAGACAATAGGGAGAGAAAGAAAGAGAGAGAGAGAAATATAGTGAGAGAGATATATACATAGAGAGGTAGAGATCGAGATCAGATAGACAGATAGACATCACATAAAGTTTTATTGGCGTAAACCATTGGTAGTGAACAGTTTAAATATATTGTCGAAAAAAAGCTTAATTCAAATCCATCATTGAATGATATTGTTATTTTAAAAAAACAATGCATTTATTCGAAAACTTCTTGGAAAGTATTACACATTCACGATAATTCGATAACAAAAATACCACGGCGACAGTAGTTATTGGATTGGTTGAGTATTAGTATTATACTAAAGAAGTGTGTCTAAAATATGTTCAACGTGCACTCCACTCAGACCGCCTCGCTGGAATGGAACACAGGTCTCTTATTTTAAATACCATAGACAATTTACAGGGGCATAACACGATTAGACAAAAGAGAGCATCAAACATTTTCATATATAAGGGAAATAACTCATATATCATCACATTGTATGCGTTATGAGAGTTTTTTCCCTTGTATATGTTTTTCAATAGACGTGATATCTTTCAAAGTTTGTAGTCGCAATATGTACGTAAGTATTCTTATAACTATTTTAATTTGTTACATCTATAATTCTTCGTCTTGAAACGGTCACCATACATAAGAGGACTTAAACAAACATAATGATAATAGAAGATATTGCTACAGATGAGAATGTCTTCTCTTTTTCCAACTACATGTAGGTTGTTTACTAATTAAATATAGCTATAACATGCAGACACCTTTACGATAAATATTTGTTAACACTTACAAGGGCATGCATTACTTTGACATACATATATTTTTTCGTTTGTTTATTTGTGTGGTGTTTTACGCTGCTTTCAACACTTTTTAAATGATATCACAGGGTTTCCTTGGTAACTTACCCGTACCACTGGTTCATGGTATCCCGACACCAGGGAGTCAGTCGTAATGTAAACCCAACAACCCTGAGTGCCACGGATGGAGTGACATTACTACAATTCCAATCTTATTTTTGTTATCATTCTTAAATATAAAATCAATAAAGTTACAAGATGCATAGCTGAAATGAAAGTCAATTTTAATAAAACATTAAGTTTCACAAGCAACCGCATACACATGTAGAATGAATGGTATGTCAAAAAAAAAAATACAAGCCTTGGAAAACGTGGTCGATTCCTAATGTTAACCGCTTTAAGTAGCAAGTGCAGTCAAGCCCCAATAGATCAGTCGCTATTGCTAGAGTCACACACCGACGGACAGGTCTACCGATCCAGGATATGTGTGTTCCAAATCACAACTTAGCCATCCATTCTTTCTGATTCCTAACAAACGGCAATGGGACAAGCGTCGTTCGTCCTTCACCAATGGGATTAATAAACTGAATGGGGAAGTAGCCAGATTGATGTGTGTAGAACAGGTACGAGACAGTCAAGAAGTAAACATTAGATGAACTGGCTGCCTTGCTATAACTGAAATACCGTTTAAAACGGCGCTAAACTCCGATCAAAGTAGAACACTTCCTTTGTAAATAAATAAGGACTCATTATAACGTATCATTAACGTTTCACCAATAAACAGGAATCATCCGTGGCCGAGTGGTTAGTGTTTGTGGATTTTGAACAGGTCGTTTCGGGTTCAATGCAATTCGAGTCGGTCTTGGTTGAGTGACCATGGACAATGCACTTTTCCTAGCATGATACTGATTTGTATACAAGGGAATATGAATAAGTAAAGTACCGTCATATAACTGGAATAATGTTAAAAACGGCGTAAAACCCCAATGAAACATACAAGCAATACAACCGATACCTGGAAGAGTAGACTCACTGTGTTCAATCTACAATGGTAGACGGAGGTTTGGAAATGTCCAATGGCCGTTACCTATTGTGACGGGTTTGGGACTGGTTAAAACGGTTTGGAATTTTACTATGCATACATCTCGGTTCCAGAAAAACATGGTGCACTCTTAGCTTGAAAATAGCAAGTCAAAAACGTGTGTAACGGTCATGTTTGGAATTTCAAAACCTTCGTCGTCTACCATTGTAGATAAAAACAGTGAGAATTTGCCTATTATTATTCGAGTTGGTGAAACTGAGATGTTTAAAGTCATACCCCGTTGACCGCATTTGAAAGTTGTTCGATTGTTTCCGATAAGTATTCAGAATAAAACGGGTCAATATTGTCACTTGATTATAGATTTTTGAAATAGAGATCGTGTTGCACGTGCGAAGTACTCAGAGGTGCACTCTTATCGGATCCGTAACTGTCTGTTATACATATATTTAGATTCTGAATAAAAGCTATAGTTGTCATCTCTCTCTTTACATCCCTATGAATACTTATACGAACATGTGAACATGCAACAGTTTGTCAAAGCGTTCTATATCTGCCTACATGTGTAGCCGTGCTTGCGAAAAGGCACAGATTGTTATTTCTGTTAAGTATACATTTAGCTAACCCTGTCACTCTGCTTAATATGATCAGATTTTTCAGATGTTATCAATATTCAACAAACTTGTGTAAGTAATATGTGAGAATTGCATATATTGATCTTCATTTACACTGTTCACAAAGCCATCGTGTTCCTTTCCTCATGGAGGGCCTACGTAAAACATGTATGTATTTTTATGTCATTTCTCAAAAAATGCATGAAGTGTAGCCCAATAGGTATAACTCTTACACACATTGACCGGAATTCGACACAGATGTTTAACATGTCCCCATTTACCATTGACGCTCCAGAGCTTCTTTTAGTAGCCAATAACTAAACTACGGATCGAGAAAATAAATATAAATCAGATTCATCAAAGATAGTGTTCAGAATTAATTATGTAATTTAGAACGTATGTAGTTAGTATACCGTCATATAACGGGCAAAGTGTCTGTCAGCGGAAATTCCGTAATGGAAGAGACGTCAACTATTTCTAAAACATTAGATAGAAAGATAGTGTATTAATTCGACCGATGAACTCTGGTAGAACTGCAGAACTACGACTATATCTATATACTTTGTAGCAAACTGGCGGAATGGCGTTTTTCTAATTTATCCTATCAACACGTTTGTTCTGTTCAGCAATTATTGTAATTCGGCAGTTTGTTATCAAAAATACAAGCATGTGTGTTCTGTTATTTTGCTACCATCTTATAATAGTGTTCAGACCTCTATGGGTTTTTTAATACACCTTTCTATTAATACTTTTTCAATTTACAATTATTCATATGTCTGTGGTATAAGCATTTAATCAGTTAGACATGATTACACTTTTACATATAACATAGAGAATGAAAGTTATAAGTCTGACATCCTCGTTCTGACATGGCAAGTGGAGTGCTACGGTGCAAAACGTATTCTGATATTTTCTCTTAAATGTAAACTTTATTATTGACGTCTGCTTTAAAGTTAATACTCGAGTGAATTAAAAGACTCCAATTTTAGTCCAAATAATTGATATATGGATCTAGTTAAGAGTTATATCGTTTTGAGACCCTGAATAATTTAGACCGGTATTTATAAATAGATATTTCAATTCAACTTTCGGTTTCGCTTTACTGAAAATCAAGTATGTTAATTTTATGCATTTGCAATTTTAACCAAATAAATGATACAATTCCTACTTTTCCAATCTTTAGCTAAACTTAATTTATATCTGGAAGTTGTGTATTATCTACAGACCGTAGAGTATCCGTTTAATCTGATGTTGATGTAGGCACAGGTCGGTCAAAGAACTACTAAAAAGCATTTTTGTCAAATATTACACATTTTGATTACACTCCGTTGATGTGTAGGTAGATCTGGATTTTGAATAACAAATTAAAAACATTTTGGCAAACGAGAAAAATGCTCATTTTTCATTGATATATATAAGATATATCTTACAAAATGTTTCCAATGTTCCAAAGTCACCTGCTGAAGATTTGGTGTATGTGGAAAAAGGTTAGAAATAAAACACGATTGAAAACCGAACCCATACTGAACATAGTATGCTTGAAGTCATAAAACATATGAGCCGTCCCGCGAGAAAACCAACATTATGGCCCCTGCGTAATGTATCGGATCAGATCAGCCTGCGCAACTTGAAACAATATTGTATTTATATCACGGCGTTTCCTGTTTAAGTTATTAGTACCACTGGTCCTTGTATCCTGTCACAAGCCAGTCAGTCGTAACGCTAACATCCCCCTATACCCTGAGCGCCTAGAAGGGCGGCCTTTATTACCATTATTAAAGTATTTGGACTGATCGAGCCGACAATCGAACCCGCAACCTCCTGCATACGAGGGGGGAAGCTTTACCACTACACCACCGAGGTGTTTTATGTTTTATTTTAATATTGCGAACATTGAAGATCAAGATGGCCTTGTACTTACTTATTTACTAATACTTAATAATACAAATGAGTCGTTCTACGAGAAAACCAACATAAAGTAAAGTATCGACCCGGATCAGTCTAAGCATGCCACGCAGGCTAAACCTGACAGACATCTTTCGCCTGCAGTTGTTTTTCTGTTTCAGGAATCATTACTCTATACCTCTATCCCCATGAGACGGAATGTGTTTGCCCGGATTAGCCTGCGCGGACTGCGCAGGCTGATCTTGGTCGATACATTACGCAGAGGCCATAATGTTGGTTTTCTCGCGGGACGGCTCATATCTGGACGTTGTATATTATATATTTTGATTACACTCCGGCGATGTGTAGGTAGATCTTGATTGAGAATAACAAATTGAAAACATTGTGGCAAACTAAAAAATAACTCATGTTTCATTGATATATATAAGATATATTTAACTAAATGTTACCAAAGTACCAAGTCACTTGCTGAAGATTTGGTGTATGTGGGAAGAGGTTAGAAATAAAACACGATTGAAATCCGAACCCATACTGAACATAGTATGCTTGAAGTCATAAAACATATGAGCCGTCCCGCGAGAAAACCAACATTATGGCCTCTGCGTAATGTATCGACCCAGATCATTCCGTTTCAGGGGAATAGAGGTATAGAGTAATGGTTACTGAAACAGAAAATCCACAGGAGGCGAAAAGTGTCTGTCCGGGTTAGCCTGCAAGGAAAGATAAGGCTGATGCGGGTCGATACTTTACACAGAGTACATACTGTTGGTTTTCTCGCGGGTCGGCTCATATTAACCCTTACTCTGCTTTTAGTGAGTTTTTTTTCTTCTAAATTTAACTGATTAATTAATTGATTGGTTGATGTTTTACGCATCTTGCAACAATATGTTATTTATATCACGGCGTTTCTTGTGTAAGTTATTAGTACTACTGGTCCTTTTATTCAGACATCAGCCAGTTAGTCGTAATGCTATCTTCCCCCTTTACCATGAGCGCCTAGGAGGGCAGCCATTATTACCATTTTGAAAGTCTTTAGAATGACCGGCCGGGGATTGAACATGCGACCTCCTGCATCCGAGGCGTACGCTTTACCATTATACCACAGAGGTGTTTCTTTTCTTGTTTTTAAAGCAGTATTGCACACATTGAGGAGCAAGATGGCCCTGTACTTACCTATAAAACCTTGACAATAAAAATGAGCCGTTCCACGAGAAAACCAACATAAAGTAAAGTATCGACTCTATACCTCTATACCCCTGAGATGGAATGTAATGCAATATCATTTGAAACGCACCAGAAGAAAATGGAAAGGGACGGTTTGTTATATTCCATATCGGCATTTCATGAATTGATATGGGAGGGAAACCAGTTTTACTACACTTCTAGCGTTTCACCAAACGTAACATGGTAGTGTGTTCGAACATGATATTCAAACAAGACTCCAATAATGCCCTGTGGACACACAGGGTCGTCTGAGTCTTCACCGTCCGGAATAACAACAATTTTAAGAATACCCAAAGTCGTTTGACGGGCCTCAATTGTTCTCAACCCAAATATTTAGCAATAGAGACGTTCGTCTTCCACCACCGATGACAGGGATTATTGGTTCGAATCCCAGCTCGGCCAACATTCTTTCCGACGTTTGACAAAGGTCACTGTGATAGGCGCCATTCGTCTTTCATCATTTGGCAAACAGTCTATGTGGAAAAGCAGCCAGTTGCTTGGAAAGTATGTTGTGTGGAGAACCGGTGTGAGAAAGCTAGGAAACACGCGAGTAGGTGAACTGGCCGCCGTGATATGACTGAACAATTGTTGAAAACGGCGTTTAACCCAATCAATCAACTTCCCCCAATGGACTAACCATCTATGTGGAAATGCAGCCAGTTGCTTGAAAAGACTGTCGTGTGGAGTATTCGTGTGCGTAAGCCAGGACATTGATTAATTGATTGGAGTTTTAAGAAATTGTTCAGTCATATCACGGCGGCTGCTTTTCCACAAAGACTGAACGCCGACTGGTGGAAGACGAATGATGATTGTCACAGTGCCTTTTGTCAAACGCCAGGAAGCTTATTAGTAGGTTAACTGGCCGACGTCATGTACATGTATCAAACTTGTCGAAAACGGCATTAGTCCCTAATCAATAAATCAATTAACCTTCGGTGTTCGCATATGTAGCAGGACCCGTTTTGTATGACACATTCCTTATCCTTTAGATAAGAATGCATAAGTAGCAATCAGTAGGTGATCGATCACTGGTTATTTGCCCAATATCTATACTAGAAATTTACCGGGTAATTTTCGTCAACAGTTTTGGAGTTTCTGTTAAAACATGAAGTCATTGTGCGATGGCATTTAGCAAGACACAACTTCGAGCCTATTGCTATTCTGGAGTTCCTTCCCATTATTACTGCGTAAAGGAATCTGGAGTTCCTTCCCCTTATTACTTCGTAAGGGAGTCTGGAGTTCCTTCCCCTTATTACTGCGTAATGGGGCGTTCTCACAGCATATCTGAGTACCTCGATCTCCCCAACCGCCAAATTTCCGTGACCAAGCTCGACCAGGTGTTTGGTCTGGGGATTATACAACCGAAAAGGGTAATAGTACATTAATTTCTCATCCTTCAGTAACTGTTTACGCAATTGAAAGGCATAGTATAAGACATAAGCTATTCGAGTAGCATTATAAATGTTTATTTTCGGATGAGATAATATTGTAAATTGTCACATGTGTTCGGTTAGATAACCAAGAATTGTTGCCTTGGAACCTCGTCTTGGTTTAAACACTATTCAAATATAAATATAAATATAAACAGTATCGAGAAGAAGGCATGAAGCTTATTTAGGAAGTTCTCTCTTTAACCTCGGTTTCTTCAGATTGTATTCCGTGAATGAAAACCGATCAACTTTCTTATCTTGTGCAGCAGATAACACAACACAATTTCATCCTGAAATAATAATATTAAAAATTAGCAGTAACAAAAATAATAATATTATAAGGTATACTTTTAATAGAGTAGAAACAATTGGGAGCTAAATAAGAGTCCCGAGTTTCTTGACATCGGAACAAGAGCAGGCAACCGTTAACAAAAATGACCGGGAAACAGTTCAATTCAAGACCAATAGATCAATTTCGTGAAAAACTAGAATATGCTGATCTGCTGTTATAGGTCAATCGTCCTGTGAAGTTTAAAGATTATTTGTCAAAGGAATCTTAAGATACTAAGCGGAAACCTATTTGATGTCACGCCCATAAGACCTTTAACCTGGTGATCCAAAAGCAGTAGGGTTCGTCTACTCACGGAACCAATCATCTTATTTAAGTTTGAATACTCTGAGTCAAAAGGTTAATATTTAAACTGTGTAAATATTGGTTTGATATACTGATCTGGATATACACTGTTTACAGAAGCAATCTTGTACATTTTCTATTCTCGGGGCAACTATATTAATCTGTTTGATTTAGCTTAATGCCACTGTCAATATTATTCAAGTTATATCACAGCGACCAGTCCATACTTTCATGTGTCATCATCTCATGGAGTCAATCATCCTATGAAGTTTGAATATTTTGGTCAAAGGGTTCTTGAGGTATTAAGCGGAAACAAATTTACATTGTGACCTTCAGTAGGGGTCATTTTATTAATCATCCTGTGAGGTTTGAAGAACCTAGGTCAAATGATTCTTGATTAATTGGGCAGAATCTCTGTGAACTTGACCTTTTACCCAGTGATCATGAAAATAGTAGGGATCGTATACACAATACGTTCAATCATCAAATGAAGTTTAAAGCCTCTAGGACATAGTTTAGGTATTAAGCCTTTGACTTTGACCCAGTGGCCCTAGATATTATAGGGATCATCTACTCAATCTTCCTATGAAGTTTTACGAACCTGGATACTATGTCACTCCTGTTCTTGGGCGGAAACCAACGATTGATGGACTGAAACCACATAGTGGTGAACGGTTGATTGATTGGGGTTTAACGCCGTTTTTAACAATGTTTCAGTCATATCATGGCGGCCAGTTCACCTACTCATATATTTCCTGGTTTTCGCACACCAGTACTCCACGCAACATACTTTCCAAGCAACTGGCTGCTTTTCCACGTAGACTATTAGCCCGTTGGTGAAAGACGAATGACGCTTGTCACAGTGACTTTTGTCAAACATCGGAAAGAACGTTGGCCTAGTTGGGGTTCGAATTCACAACCCCTGGATTGACAGTCCGCGTCGATACCGACTGAGCTACCGGGGGTCGGTGAACGTACAAGGCAAACACAATAGACTCAATTTTATATTGAGGGCCTTAGGTAATAGTATAAAATATTACGTAACTCATTAGATCATAAGAAGAATGATGCTACAAAAATAAAATCTGAAGAATTTCTCATGATAAAAGTATAATGATTGAATATAGTTGAAATCATCTTAGCAATCATGAGCAATTTCTTCTTCTAACACAAAGTTTTCAAAATGCAACTGCTGCAGATGAATTAAGGTCGTCAGTAATGTGGAAAGGTAAATAGGACTCCGAAAATCATTTATGATACCTATTGCTTAAAAAATATAATTTTCCATGCATACCTGCAGCAATCACACTCACACTCTGCTTCGCATTTTATTACTGCTTCACACTTTGTATAAACTGCACTGTAAAAAAAGAACATGATTTCATTCAATCTATCTACAACATGTGCAACAAAACGCTTTTTACTCTGTAAGAAAAGGGCTATACATCTAGGGTTTGGTATTTTGAAACCCTGCCCGGTCATTCGTTTTTGACTGAAAAAAGTCGATCATAGTTTCTGGCGTTTATGTCGGAAGGTAACCAGTTACCTGCGCAGAATGTTGTGTTGAGTAGTGGTGCGAGAAACCCATGACCAGGAAACATTTGGGTAGATGAACTGGCACTTGTGATACTGAAATACTGCTGTAAATGGTTGGCAATGATTCTAATCAATTGAATTATATAAACAAAACAAACAACATCTGTCCAAGCATAATTCATAATCAACTTTAAACCTACCAACTTACAGACATAGCTGCACCAGCAGACTTGAGCAATTTCTTCTTTTGCCACACTGCTTTTAATTCGACTCGCAATATTTTAGACGCGCTTAGTAACACTAGTGCACACAAACACCATACCCGTGCATGAGTTCAACAGTAATGTTTACACTTTCAAATTTGCTTTCATTGAAAAATATCTCTACACCAGTCACTAAGGAACCTTTAAAAACATTGTATAATGACATAATTGTTATACACAGATAACTGATAAACTGAGACGAACACTTCTAGCTCTCACTCATGGTGTTAGCAAGAATTGCCAACACTCGCATGGCCACTCGCAACACTCGTAAGAAATTTGCAGGAAATTCTTATAATGGATTTGTATACATTCGCAATGATCGGCGGAAATTCGCAAGCACTCGAAACCATTCGTAAGAAATTCATACGAATAGTAATCCATAATAGTACTTTTGTATTATATACTGCCAAAGAACAGAATATTAAATAATATATTAGTGCATATAGTGTCCATATGCGCGGGGCTATATGCAAAACTTACGGAAGGCAGTTGCTTCCGGTGTAGAAAAAGATCAACCTGCGCTTCTGCGTATTCTGATCAGAATCTACACTGATCAACAATTAGTCATGGAAGGATTTAAGAAAATTCTGTAAAGCATGAACAGTTTGCATCTTTTAACGTGGAAGATCGGATTGGTTTTATGATTTTAGTAAGGCTGGTTTTAGCAGTTATGGCGTCAACATAATGAAGGTCCATCGTTCACCAGTGCTATCAGCGTTTCTTCGATTGAGAACCATATGATAGAAAAAAAAATCTCATATTATTTAGAGTAATGTGTCCTTTTTCTGTAATGTTTCTAGTTTATTTATTTGTTTATACATTTTCTTAAAAAAGTCGTCTGCCGCAGATTTATTATATGATGGAAAGGGTTAAACGAAATATCAACGGTTTACCTTTTCCCACATGTAGACTCGTTTTAATACATCTGTGGATAGACGACTTTCAAAAAATCATTCTAGCCAAACGAAAAATTGCGTATCGTAAACTTTTCACTTTGCAACAATATTTTAACTCTATTTAATGATTAAATATTTTTATAAACAGATTTTCCATGACAGTCTAAAGGTTTTCTGCTGCCTATTTATTTGTTGTAAGTTGGAAAAGGTTAATTACTCTCTTTTCACGCAGACTACAATCCAGAAGATGACAAACGCGAAAGCGCCAATCACAATCCCGATCACAATCGCAACGCTGATATCCGTGTCCGTGTTCGTTACCTGTACTGAAAACAGAGAAAACATAATTGAGCCGTTCCACGAGAAAACCAACATTATAAACTCTGCGTAAAGTATCGAACGGATCAGCCTAAGCATGCCGCACAGGCTGTCCCGGGCAGACACTTTTCGCCTTCATGGGATTTTCCGTTTAAGGAATCATTACTCTATACCTCTCTCCCCTGAGACGGAATGTGTCGGCTCGGATTAGCCTTGTCATTCTCTATCCGCCTTTGTTCGTCTGACGTTAACTTAATATTTAAACATCATGTTGAGTCAAGTTTACTTGAACAGTAAAAAATATAACAGGTTACAGTATTGTATCGGGTTAATATGCATTGGATATATATAATCGGGGCAACATTTAAGGAATGTTGTTAAAAGTGGCATTTGGTATTATATAAAATGCATACACACATTGTAGGCTCCAATGAGGATGTACGAACGCTCAGTGCTAACAGTTAACACATACAACGGGAATCTTTTGAAGCGTATAACCCTGCTCATATATATTTTCACACAATGCATATGTAATAACAATGTTTATTCAGATCTACCGAACAGATTGTTAGGTTTTAGCTGGCTACCGTAGCAGTTGTCAGTTACTCACTGCCAACATAAACTATGAAGGGTTTGCTTTATAAATGATAACGGATCGTTCAGATAACTGTTACAAGTAGCAACCACTTTAACCGATTAAGCTACGGTAACACGCCCTGTCTGACTAAGTGGTAGATCTGTATTGTCCTTGGTCCGTTTTTAACTATCATTTTTAACCCTTTTCCTCATACAAATATTCTTCAGAAAACAACTTTGAAGATGTCTACTCACAATATAGAAAATCTCTTTAACTGTGGGTATAATTACTGAAAAAAAATGAAAAAAAATGTGGCAAAAGGGAAAATTGCTTGTTTTGAGCAATTTCTCCTTTTGTCACAATGTTTTCAAAAGTCGTCTGCAGATACGTCAAAGTTCGTCTATAGGATGGAAAGGGTTACATAATTATGAAAACTATTTTTAATGATACTTTATCTGTTTTTCAGAGACATTTTCTGAATTTAGAATTTGAATTATAATCGTACTTTGTTTAAATGATTACTATGGATCCTGAAGTAGAAAACACTGCCAATCAGACAGTGTAAAACTCTGTGAAAAGAATAACTATTATAATTGTACTTAGCTTGAATTAACCCACGCTTTAATGACAAATCAGTATGGTCGAACTTGAGAAACATTTATAACTACGACTTTTTACTCCCTAAAAAATCAAACATCTAAAAGTCAAAGTAATAAAACTTACAAACACACTGCGGTAACGTTCCAGTCCAATCAGTGTCGGACTGGCAGGTCAGAACCTCAGACCCGTCTATTAGATATGCATCGTTACACGAATATTTTGCCGTAGCACCGACGATTGTGGCTGTAAAGCTGACGGTTCCATCAGCAATGGAAGCAGGAATTCCACAATCACTCACTTAAATAATTCAAATTATGTATAGGAACCTTATAACGAACACAATTATCTCTTGTTTTCAATGTGTACACAATAAGTACGCCTTTATTATAAATACAATCTGTTTCAATTATAATCTTTCAATTTAAACTAACTTTGTTTCAATTATAATTAAGACAATTATAAATACACTTACAAATATCAATACATTTACACAAATACATGTACATACAAATATAAATACACTTACAAATATAAATACACTTACAAACATAAATACACTTACACATATAAATACACTTACACATATAAATACAGTTACACATATAAATACACTTACACATATAATCACACTTTTTGATAATGAATATAACTATAGCGACATGTACATTTGTATATTAGTTAAAGTACAATGTTGTTTCGTGCCATATATACAGATAAACCCAAGAAAAGTAAATGTTACATGAAGAGCATAAAGACATGTATACGTCTAGATTCTCCCGACAACCATTGACTGTGACGTGACAGAGAAAGTAGAATACCGTCTTATTAGGTTAAACACTCTCTGAAAGTTTCAACTGACGTTATGAATTCCATATTTTTTTTCTAAATGATAGTTATAAAAACTTCGATTACAGAAGTTTGAAGCATATAATTTTATCGAATATCATGTATGCACAGGTAGATCTTTGTCTATGCTGGGCTACTAGTGTTGGTTTTCTACAAACGTATTTAATGTTTAATATAATTGTCATGTTATAACACAGTACGCTTACATACATATATGACAGCATTTTACTCTATCATGTTACGCAATGACAATATGATGTCAAAGCGGTCCAACGGAGAAGAATTGACTGCAATTCAGGTTAAAATCAACTTCCTCCGGCTTAACAATAGCTTTTACATTGTACATAAAACTACCCCAGTAAATGAAATAATGTTACCTTGTCCAGATACAGCCGCTATTGCTATAATCACAGATATCAGCCCGAGCTCCGCCCGGCATATGTCTCTACGGATACACGTCAGCAGCTAAAGAATAAAGTAACATTTCGCCACAATGGTACCAAAAGACTTCTACTGCAGATACATGTAAACGTGTATGTAGGTAGGTATTTGTTAACTATACATAACTACCATCACTAAACACACGGATTATCACACCATTGATACTAATTATCCTACATACAAACGCACTTTGACGTATCTGCATCAGATGAATGTTGATACCATTGTGGCAACATTGGACAATACTTTTATTTGAACCTGCAATGCAAATAAATGATATGAAATCAAGCTTCCAACATGTATACGACATGTGACATACGATAAAAGTAAATGTAGAAAAGGGATTAAACTATTTATAATTGTGCTATAATGGAAGAGCGTTGGGTGCGGAAGTTTGCGGGTTTGATCATTGGCACTCGGGTGTGGTGGGTTATCATTACGACTACTCGCTCGTGTCAGAAAAAAGGACCAATAGTATTGGTTACATACTCAGGAAACGCCGCGATATAACAAACAGTTTTGAATGCGGCGTAAATCACACTACACATAACTAGATCTACAAGAGTACCCAACATGCAAAAATATGCATTCTATGAAATACGAATACTTAACTTAACTGACCATAAACTGAGTTATTGTGATTGACGATGTGGTTGGCATAACTCATGTGAGTGATACAGGGCCTGTATGGCCCTCTTGCTAGATCACCTGAGCCGGAGACTCAAGGTGATCTATTCTGACCACTCTTTGTCGTCTTTCGTGCTTCGTACGTCCAGTGTCCGTCCGTCGTCGTTTACGTTTTAGCTTTATACAACATCTCCTCCTTGTAACCAATTTGAACCAAACTTCACAGACATATTCCTTTGATAATCTTCTTTCAAAATTGTTCAAAGATTTTAATTCCATGTAGAACTTTTATTGGTGCGGCATTAGAAATAGAGAAAATGGCCAATCTATAATCTTCTTGTCTGAATCCGCTTGACAGATTCCTTTATCATTTGATAGAAATGTTCCAAAGATGACAATACATACGTTGTTCAAGCCATATTGATTGGTTGATACACGTGGCCGTCAGGCGTCATATGAAAAAGGGGCAAAATGACAATTTATCAATTCGTATAAAAGTTCTCTTTTGGTTTCAAGATAATGGTTTAGAAATGTTCCTGCAGTGACCTTCTTCATATTTGTTTCTGTGCGATAATGATTGTTTGAAAGCCATAGCATATATTTGAAAAGGGGAAATATTTAACTTTTTGCTTCAAATGACATATCCTCCTTATCCACTGGACCAATTCCAACTAAACTTAGTTAGGAATTGTTCAAAGGTATGAATTCCATAAAAATAAAAAATAAAAACTTTGGTTGCCGCTGTATCAGAAAGGGAGAAAAATGCCGTAACTTTAAAATTTATCTTTTCTGAATCCGCTTGTCTGATTATTTCCTAGTAGATAATTTGGTGGTAATTGTCTTTGAGTTAACCTCTGAAAAATGGTGGAAAGACATTGCCGCCTGACGGCATTAGGAAAGAGGCAAAATTACAAATTTCCACTCTTATTAATGTTCTTGACTGATTTCAAATTAGTTAAGGTTGACATGCTCCTCAGTGACACTCTACATAATTTGTTCAAGCCATATTGGTTAGTTGAAAAAGATAGCTTGAAGGCAAAAGGTAAAAATTCACTTTTAGCTTTAAATGATATCTCCTCCTAATCCAATGGACGGACAACCAAACTTCGGATGTATGATCCTGAGGTGGTCATTTGTCAAATTGTTCAAATATTTAAAGACTTCTTTACTGCTAAGCTGTTTCGTTTGCAGTTCAATCTGGGTCATTTTTATTACTATATTATCACTCAGGAGCTCGAATTAGAGCCATCTTGACCCTCTTGTTTAACCAATGATTCTGGCACAACCTATTTTCTTGAAAGCAAAATACACACTCGTACACAGATGTTAAATGTTTAGAATAACTATAAAAAAGTTGTATGAAATGAATTGCAGATGTCATATTTAGTTTTACATTTTTCTTGTAATACATATAAAATACTCCTTAACTTCTAAAACAAATGTCATGGAGTTGTAAGAACAACCTCGTAACATTTACATTTTCATCCTTTTGCAATTGTTAATAGATTACTAGGTGAAAACATAAAGCAATATCTATATATATTACAGTTTGACAAAATCTCAAAATGCATTAAACATTGATAAAATAAAAGTTTCAGAAAAACAATGTGTTTTGTAAACTGCATAACTGTTGGTGTGAAACTGTTGTACATTTTACTATATTATTAAACAAAACGTTAATACAAAATTACTTTTACTTTAGTTATGAAGTTAAAAGAAAGAATTCCATGAAATCACCTATTATTTTTTATATGTTTTTGATAATTAAAGAAATAAAAATAATTCCCTTTGAAATGCAGATACCATAGTTTCACACTAACACAGCAACATATTAATAGGAAAAATGAAAATAAAAACAAAAAAAAACGTTGAATAGTAATATAATATCGCAAATAAAAAAAAATCGAGTGTTGAAGTCCTTAGAATTGAAATTTCTGTTTAAATAAAAGTTTCTTTAAAACCCACAATTCAACAAAAGGAAATCTTTTCCTGTATCGGAAATATTGGTTAGAAAGGTGTCTTGATAGATGTGGTTAGAGTTCTTAATCCATTCCCACTTACAGACACATCCGCATTTTTAAGTCGTTTGTTTTTCGAAGAAAAAAAGTCGGGGTATTATGATATACATGTACCTCATAACTCAAAAGCCGTTCAACATTTACAAATGAAACATGGTACTACAGGAGCAAAAGCATGTCTTTACCAAGTCAAATAACTCTGGATGTAATAATGATTCAGTAATACCCCTTTTCGACTTAGAGAAAAGCAGACCAGCGTTGGCGTTCGCTTGCGACGATCTTGTTTTAAAAAGAACTAGCAAACATTTGATGTACATTGTATGCGGAAAATAGCTAAAGAACGAAGAATTGTACATCAACCAATGATTATGAAAGGGGAATGAAACTATGTCGACAAAGAAAGTATATAAAAGACGTTTCAAACTTACCATGTTTACAGTGGAACTTCACTTAACTTGAGGGAAAAAAGAAACACCACACCACACACACCAAGACACAGTGGAGCGTGATTGGATACGAAGTTACTATTAGCATATTCAATGGTTTTATAAATAGATTTTTAAGCGGAATTCTCCCGAAATACGTAGAATCGTATATATATGTATATATATATATATATATATTAAATGTCGTTTTCAAAATTTTTACAATCATATCACGGACTACTCATGTGTTTCCTGGCTTTCTCACATCAGTTTTCTACACACTATACTTTCAAAGCAGCTGGCTGGTTCATTTCCACATAGACTGTTAGCCCATTGGTAAAAGACGAATGTCGATTGTCACATTGACTTATTTCAAACGTCGGGAAGCTTGTTGGCCGAACTTGTTTCGAACTCACAACCTCTGGATTAACAACCCGCTTCCGACTGAGCTACCGGGGATCGGTTACGAAGGTTTTAACAATTCCCCACATACAATAAGTCTCCTGCAAACTATGGACAATCTCTATAAATGAATCTATAACTATTGAATAGTGTCGAAACAGAGTATTAACATATGAACTTACTCATTACGAGCAATTCCACATTTTTTTCACCATTTTTCCCAAAAATTCTGCAAATGTGTCACAATGGGTCTGCACGTGGAAGGGCTGACTGATGTAACAAATTAGATGTTGGAGTCGGTTGCTTTGCAACAGCACGCAGTGGTTACATTTATTGACGGTACCTAATAGAAATATAAAAAAAACGACAATACTACAAAGTACATGTAGTTCTGATGTCTTCAACGATTACTTCAATATGACCCATGTGCAGTAATCTAATTAAGACGAGATTCAAGATCAATTGTATATAGTATTAAAAAAATGTCTCACAAATTAGTTTGGTTAGAGAGAGAGAGAGAAAGAGCGGGATGTAGGATTATCTGGTCAGACAGAGTGGGATGTAAGTTAATATAGTAGGACAGGGCGGGGTGTAGGTTAATCTGGTCAGACAGAGCGGGGTGTAGATTAATCTTGTAATACAGATCGGAAAGTAAGTTAATGTGGTCAAATAGACCGAGATGTAGGTTAATATGGTCAGAGTCAGACAGAGTTGGATGTTAGTTAATCTGATCAGACATATTGAAATGTAGATTAATCTGGTCATACAGATCGAGGTGTAGGTTAATCTTGTAAGACAGAGCGGGATGTAGGTTAATCTTGTAAGAGAGAGCGGAATGTAGTTTAATCTTGTAAGATAAATCGGAATGTAGGTTAATCTTGTAAGACAGATCGGAATGTAAGTTAATGTGGTCAGAGTCAGACAGAGCGGGATGTAGGTTAATATGGTCAGACATATTAAAATGTAGGGTAATCTGGTCAGACATACCTTGGTGTAGGTTAATATGGTCATACAGAGCGGGTTAGGTTACTATGGTCAGACAGAGCGGGATGTAGGTTAATCTAGTCAGAGAGAGCGGGATGTAGGTTAATCTTGTAAGACAGATCGGAATGTAAGTTTATGTGGTCAAATAGACCGAGATGTAGGTTAATATGGTCAGAGTCAGACAGAGTTGGATGTAAGTTAATCTGATTAGACATATTGAAATGTAGGTTAATCTGGTCATACAGATCGGTGTGTAGGTTAATATGGTCAGACATAGCGGGTGTAGGTTAATATGGTCAGACAGAGCGTGATGTAGGTTAATATAGTCAGACAGAGCGGGGTGTAGGTTAATATAGTCAGACAGAGCGGGATGTAGGTTAATATAGTCAGACAGAGCGGGATGTAGGTTAATATAGTCAGACAGAGCGGGGTGTAGGTTAATCTTGTAAGACAGATCGGGGTGTAGGTTAATCTTGTAAGACAGATCGGGGTGTAGGTTAATATTGTAAGATAGAGCGGGGTGTATGTTAATCGGGTCAGACAGAGCAGTATGTATGTTAATTTGGTCAGACAGAGCGGGGTGTAGGTTAATCTGGTCAGACAGAGTGGGGTGTTGGTTAATGTTGTCACACAGAGTGGGATGTAGGTTAATTGGGTCAGACAGAGCGGGATGTTGGTTATTGTTATCAGACAGAGTGGGATGTAAGTTAATCTGGTCAGACAGAGCGGGGTGTAGGTTAATCTAGTCAGACAGAGTGGGATGTAGGGTAATGTTGTCAGACAGAGCTGGATGTAGGTTACTGTTGTTTAATAGAGCAGGATGTAGGTTAATGTTGTTTGACATAGCGGGATGTAGGTTACTGTTGTTTGACATAGCGGGATGTAGGTTAATGTTGTTTGACATAGCGGGATGTAGGTTAATGTTGTTTGACAGAGCTGGATGTAGGTTAATGTGGTTAGACAGAGCGAGATGTAGGTTAATGTTGTTTGACATAGCGGGATGTAGGTTAATGTTGTTTGACAGAGCTGAATGTAGGTTACTGTTGTTTGACAGAGCTGGATGTAGGTTACTGTTGTTTGACATAGCGGGATGTAGGTTAATGTTGTCAGACAGAGAGTGATGTAGATATTAATCTGGTCAGACAGAGTGGGTTGGTTTTTAGTTGGTCAGACAGAACGAAATGTAGGTTAATGCGTTTAGACAGAGAGTGGTGTAGGTTAATCTGGTCAGACATAGCGTTGTGTAGGTTAATCTGTTCATACATAGCTAGGTGTGTATGTTAATCGGGTCAGATATAGCTTGGTGTGTAGCTTAATCGGGTCAAACAAAGCTCGGTGTTTAGGTTAATCGGGTCAGATATAGCTTGGTGTGTAGCTTAATCGAATCAGACAGAGCTGGGTGTGTAAGTTAATCGGGTCAGATAGAGAGAGGGGGAGAGAGAGAGAGAGAGAGAGAGAGAGAGAGAGAGAGAGAGAGAGAGAGAGAGAGAGAGAGAGAGAGAGAGAGAGAGAGAGAGAGAGAGAGAGAGAGAGAGAGAGAGAGAGAGAGAGAGAGAGAGAGAGAGAGAGAGAGGTGTAGGTGAATCTGGCCAGACTTAACGGAATGTAGGTTAATGCGGTCAGACAGAGCGTGGTGTAGGTTAATCTGGTCAGACAGAGAGTTGTGTAGGTAAATCTGGTCAGACAAAGAGTTGTGTAGGTTAATCTGGTCAGACTGAGCGGGGTGTAGGTTAATCTGGTCAGACAAAGAGTTGTGTAGGTTAATCTGGTCAGACTGAGCGGGGTGTAGGGTAATCTGGTCAGACTGAGCGGGGTGTAGGTTAATCTGGTCAGACTGGGCGGGGTGTAGGTTAATCTGGTCAGACAGAGCGTTGTGTAGGTTAATCTGGTCAAACAGAGAGTTGTATAGGTAAATCTGGTCAGACAAAGAGTTGTGTAGGTTAATCTGGTCAGACTGAGCGGGGTGTAGGTTAATCTGGTCAGACAAAGAGTTGTGTAGGTTAATCTGGTCAGACTGAGCGGGATGTAGGGTAATCTGGTCAGACTGAGCGGGGTGTAGGTTAATCTGGTCAGACTGGGCGGGGTGTAGGTTAATCTGGTCAGACAGAGCGTTGTGTAGGTTAATCTGGTCAAACAGAGAGTTGTGTAGGTAAATCTGGTCAGACAAAGAGTTCTGTAGGTTAATCTGGTCAGACAGAGCGGGGTGTAGGTTAATTTGGTCAGACAGAGCGTTGTGTTGGTCAATCTGGTCAAACAGAGAGTTGTGTAGGTTAATCTGGTCAGACAGAGAGCTGTGTAGGTTAGTCTGGTCAGACAGAGCGGGATGTAGATATTAATCTGGTCAGGCAGAATAAGATGTAGGTTAATGTGGTCAGACAGAACGAAATGTAGGTTAATGCGGTTAGACATAGAGTGTAGGTTAATCTGGTCAGGAAGAGTGGGTGTAGGTTAATCTGCTCAGACAGAGCGGAATGAAGATATTAATCTGGTCAGACCGAGTGGGGTGTTTTTTAATCTGGTCAGACAGAACGAATTATAGGTTAATGCGGTTAGATAGAGAGTGATGTAGGTTAATCTGGTCAGACATAGCGTTTTGTAGGTTAATCGGTTCATACAGAGCTGTGTGTGTAGGTTTATTGGATCAAACATAGCTGAGTGTGTAGGTTAATCGGGTCAAACAGAGCTGGGTGTTTAAGTTAATTGAATCAGACAGAGCTGGGTGTGTAGGTTAATCGGGTCAGAGGGAGAGAAAGAGAGAGAGGTGTAGGTTAATCTGGTTAGACAAAGCTGGGTGTAGGTTAATCTAGTAAATCAAAGTGGGTGTACTTTCATCTGGTCAGACTGAACGGGATGTAAGGTAATGCGGTCAGACAGAGCGTGGTGTAGGTTAATCTGGTCAGACAGAGCGTGGGGTAGGTTAATCTGGTCAGACAGAGAGTTGTGTAGGTTTATCTGGTCAGACAGAGAGTTGTGTAGGTTAATGCGGTCAGACAGAGCGTTGTGTTGGTCAATCTGGTCAAACAGAGCGTGGTGTAGGTTAATCTGGTCAGACAGAGCGATGTGTACGTTAATCTGGTCAGACAGAGAGTTGTGTTGGTTAATGCGATCAGATAGAGCGTGGTGTAGGTTAATCTGGTCGGACAGAGAGTTGTGTAGGTTAATATGGTCAAACATAGCGTTGTTTAGGTTAATCTGGTCAAACAGAGAGTTTCGTAGGTTAATTTGGTCTGACAGAGCAATGTGTAGGTTAATCTGGTCAGACAGAGCGTTGTGTAGTTTAATCTGCTCAGACTGACAGTTGTGTAGGATAATGCGGTCAGACAGAGCGATTAGGGGAATCTGGTCAGACAGAGAGTTGTGTAGGTTAATCTGATCAGACAGAGCATGATGTAGATATTAGTCTGGTCTGACAGAGAGTTGTGTAGGTTAATCTGCTCAGACAGAGCAGGATGTAGATATTAGTCTGGTCTGACAGAGAGTTGTGTAGGTTAATCTGCTCAGACAGAGCAGGGTGTAGATATTAGTCTGGTCAGACAGTGAGTTGTGTAGGTTAATCTGCTCAGACAGAGAGTTGTGTAGGTTAATCTGGTCAGACAGAGAGTTGTGTAGGTTAGTCTTGTCAGACAGAGAGTTGTGTAGGTTAATCTGGTCAGACAGAGCAGGATGTAGATATTAGTCTGGTCAGACAGAGAGTTGTGTAGATTAATCTGGTCAGACAGAGAGTTGTGTAGGTTAATCTGGTCAGACAGAGAGTTGTGTAGGTTAGTCTTGTCAAACAGAGAGTTGTGTAGGTTAATCTGGTCAAACAGAGAGTTGTGTAGGTTAATCTGGTCAAACAGAGAGTTGTGTAGGTTAATCTGGTCAGACAGAGAGTTGTGTAGGTTAATCTGGTCAGACAGAGAGTTGTGTAGGTTAATCTGCTCAGACAGAGCAGGATGTAGATATTAGTCTGGTCTGACAGAGAGTTGTGTAGGTTTATCTGGTCAGACAGAGAGATATATGTTGTCACACAGAGTATGTTAATCTGGTCAGACATAGCGAGATATATGTTCATCGGAGTGCTGGATAATCTGGTAAGACAGGGTAGTTGTAGGTTAAACTTTTGCAGACAGTGGGTGTAAGTATATCGGGTCAGACAAAGTTGGTTATAGGCTTATATGATCAGCCATAGCGGGTTGTAAGTTTATTGGGTCAGACAGAGTGTGGTGTAGGTGTATCTGGTCAGGCAGAATGGGATGTATGTTAATCGGGGTGTAGGTTAATCGGATAAGACAGAGCGGGGTGTAGGTTAAACTATCCATACATTTCATGGTGTAAGGTAATTGAGTCAGACAGAGTGTGGTGTAGGTGTATCTGGTCAGGAAGAACGGGATGTATGTGCAATCGGGGTTTAGGTTAATCGGATAAGACAGAACGGGGTGTAGGTTAAACTTTCCAGACATTGCATGGTAAGTTAATTGGGTCAGACAAAACGGGTTTAATGTTAATCTAATCAGACTAAGCGGGTTGTATGTTAAACTGTCCAGAAAAAGCGGGTGTAGGTTAATCTGGTAAGACAAAGAGGGGTGTAGGTTAATCTGGTAAGACAAAGAGGGGTGTAGGTTAATCTGGTAAGACAGAGCGGGTCGTAGGTGAAACTTTACAGACAGTAGGTATAAGTTTATCGTGTCAGACGGAGCGGGATGTATGTTAAACTGTCCAGACACAGAGGGTGTAGGTTAATCTGGTAAGGCAGAGCGGGTCGAAGATTAAACTTTCCAGACAGTTCGGGGTGTAAGTTAATCGGATCAGACAGAGTGGGGTGTAGGTTTTACTGTTCAGACAGAGTAGTACATGTAGGTTTAACTGTCCAGACAAAGCGGGTGTAGGTTTAACTGTCCAGACAAAGCGGGAGAAGGTTAATCAGGTCCGACAGAGCGGGTTGTAAGCTAATATGTCCAGAAAATCCACAAGGTAAGTTAATCGGGTCAAACAAAGCGGGTTGCAGTTTAATCAGGTCATACAGAGAGATAAACATTATTTGGTCCGATAAAGCGGTGGCGCAGGTCGATCATGTCACAATGCACGAGTCGCAGGTAGAGCTTGTTAGACAGCCCAGATCGCAAGTCGATCTTGTAAGACAGCCTAGATCGCAAGTCGATCTTGTAAGACAGCCTAGATCGAAAGTCGATCCTGTAAGACAGCCCAGATCGCAAGTCGATCTTGTAAGACAGCCTAGATCGTAAGTCGATCTTGTAAGACAGCCTAGATCGCAAGTCGATATTGTTAGACAGACTAGATCGCAGGTCGATCTTGTAAGACAGCCTAGATCGCAAGTCGATCTTGTTAAACAGCCTAGATCGCAAGTCAATATTGTAAGACAGCCTAGATCGCAGGTCGATCTTGTAAGACAGCCTAGATCGCAAGTCGATCTTGTTAGAAATCCCGGATCGCAAGTCGATCTTGTAAGACAGCCTAGATCGCAAGTCGATCTTGTAAGACAGCCTAGATCGCACGTCGATCTTGTTAGACAGCCTAGATCGCAAGTCGATCTTGTAAGACAGCCTAGATCGCAGGTCGATCTTGTAAGACAGCCTAGATCGCAAGTCGATCTTGTAAGACAGCCTAGATCGCAGGTCGATCTTGTAAGACAGCCTAGATAGCAAGTCGATCTTGTAAGACAGCCTAGATCGCAAGTCGATCTTGTAAGACAACCTAGATCGCAGGTCGATTTTGTTAGACAGCCCGGATCGCAAGTCGATATTGTAAGACAGCCTAGATCGCAAGTCGATCTTGTAATACAGCCTAGATCGCAGGTCGATCTTGTAAGACAGCCTAGATCGCAGATCGATCTTGTAAGACAGCCTAGATCGCAAGTCGATCTTGTAAGACAGCCTAGATCGCAGGTCGATCTTGTAAGACAGCCTAGATCGCAGATCGATCTTGTAAGACAGCCTAGATCGCAAGGCGATCTTGTAAGACAGCCTAGATCGCAGGTCGATCTTGTAAGACAGCCTAGATCGCAGGTCGATCTTGTGAGATAGAGCGAGGCGCAGGTTGATCCTGTAAGACAGCGCGGGGCGAAGTTCGATCTTGTAAGACAGCCTAGATCGCAAGTCGATATTGTAAGACAGCGCGGGGCGCTGTTCGATATTGTAAGACAGCCTAGATCACAAGTCGATCTTGTAAGATAGCCTAGATCGCAAGTCGATCTTGTAAGACAGCCTAGATCGCAAGTCGATCATGTAAGACAGCCTAGATCGCAAGTCGATCTTGTAAGACAGCCTAGATCGCAAGTCGATCTTGTAAGACAGCACGAGTCGCAAGACGATCTTGTAAGACACCGCAATTCAGGTCGATCTTGTTAAAGAACACGAGGCGCAATTCTATTTGATAGACAGCGCGAGTCGCAGGTCGATATTGTTAACTAGCCTGGATCGCAGGTCGATCTACTTAGACAGCGTGAGTCGCATGTCCATCTTGTTAGACAGCGCGGGGCGCAGTTCGATCCTGCTAGACAGCGCGGCTCGCTGGTTGATCTTTATAGACAGCACGAGGCGCAGGTCGGTTTGTTAGACAGCGTGGGCGCAGTTCAATCTTGTAAGACAGCGCGGGGCGCAGGACGATATTGTCAGACATTGTTAGACAGCACATGATGCAGGTCGATCGTGTATGACAGCACTGGGCACAGGTCTATCTTGTTAGACAGCCCGAGGCGCATGTCGATCTTGTTAGACATCATGGGTGCAGGTTGAGGCGCATATCGAATTTGCTAAACAACACGCGGCTCAGGTCGTTCTTGTTAGACAGCGCAAGGCGCATATCGATCTTGTTAGATAGCGTAAGGCGCAGATCGATCTTGTTAGACAGCGTAAGGCGCATATCGATCTTGTTAGACAGCGTAAGGCGCAGATTGATCCTGTTAGACAGCGTAAGGCGCAGGTCGATCTTGTTAGATAGCTCGAGTCGCAGATCGACTTTTCTTAGATAGCTCGAGTCGCAGATCAATTTTTTTAGATAGCACAAGGCGCAGATCGATCTTGATAGACAGCGTAAGGCGCAGATTGATCTTGTTAGACAGCGCAGATCGATCTTGTTAGACAGCGTAAGGCGCATATCGATCTTGTTAGACAGCGTAAGGCGCAGATTGATCATGTTAGACAGCGTAAGGCGCAGGTCGATCTTGTTAGATAGCTCGAGTCGCAGATCGATTTTTCTTAGATAGCTCAAGTCGCAGATCGATTTTTCTTAGATAGCACGAGGCGCAGATCGATCTTGTTAGACATCGATAGGCGCAGATTGATCTTGTTAGAGAGCGTAAGGCGCAGAATGATCTTGTTAGACAGCGTAAGGCACAGATTGATCTTGTTAGACAGCGTAAGGCGCAGATTGATCTTGTTAGACAGCTCAGATCGATCTTGTTAGACAGCGTAAGGCGCAGATTAATCTTGCTAGACAGCGTAAGGCGCAGCTCGATCTTGTTAGACAGCGTAAGGCGCAGATTGATCTTGTTGGACAACGTAAAGCGCAGATCGATCGTGTTAGACAGCGTAAAGCGCAGATCGATCTTGTTAGACAGCGTAATGCGCAGATTGATCTTGTTAGACAGCGTAAGGCGCAGATCGATCTTGTTAGAGAGCGTTAGGCGCAGATCGAAACCTTTTTAGAAAGCGTAAGGCGCAGATTGATCTTGTTAGACAGCGTAAGGCGCAGATTGATATTGTAAAATAGCATGGGTCGCAGGTCGGTCGTGTTAGACAGCGCGAAGGACAGGTCGATGTTGTTAAACAGCTTGAGGCACAGATCGATAATTTTAGACAGCGCGAGTCGCAGGTCGATGTTGTTAGACAGCACGGGGCGCAGATCGATCATGTTAGACAGCGCGAGATGCAGTTTGATCTTGCTAGACAGCGCGAGGCGCAAGTCGCTCTTGTTGGACAGCATTGGGCGTAGGTCGATCGTGTAAGGCAGCGCGAGTCGCAGGTCGATCTTGTAAGACAGAGCGGGGCGCAGTTCGATCTTGTTAGATTGCACGGGTCGCAGATCGACCTTGTAAGACAGCGCAGGTCGCAGATCAATTTTGTCAGACAGCGCTGGTCGCACGTCGATCTTGTTAGACAGCACGACGCACTGGTCTTTTTTGTTAGACAGCGTGGTGCACAGGTCGATATTGTTAGACAGCACGAGGCGCAAATCGATCTTGTTAGACAGCACGAGGCGCAGATCGATCTTGTTAGACAGCACGAGGCGCAGATCGATCTTGTTAGACATTGCGAGGTGCAGATCGATCTTATTAGACAGCATGGGACGCAGGGAAATATATTCGTGGTACAGACTAATTTGGTCAGACAGAGCGTGGTGCATGAGGGTTTCATTACTTGTTGATTTATATTCGTAGAGTAAGGATAGGAAGATCTGTCACCCTTTTCAAAAGTTAACCGAAACCTTCTATGATTTATTGTTGAGCAATACAGTCCCTAATCCAGAGCTACATGTACACTAGACGCAATCACTCTTATGTTGATCACCGCTAAAACAATGCTAGTCATTTTGGTAAACAATAGGCTAAATGGAACGGCTGAAAAACAATAACAGCTATTGTTCTATTTTAAAACAGATTTGACAATTGACATACTTTCATAGATCAGATATGGAGATTATATTTCAAATTTCAGGTTTTTAAACGTTCCCAAAAAGAACAAATATGCAGCAGGTGACTTCGAAAACCGTCATGCAAAACATTACCGAAAATAATAATGAAAACATTGTGGCAAAAGGAAGCATCATTTATTCCTTTTAAAAACAGTGTTGCAAACGGAGATATTGCTCATAATGAACAATTTGTATTTTTGGAGCAATGTTTTCAACTCTGTTTATCATTAAACTTTCATTGGCAATAGTTTTGCTTGAATGTTGAAATTGTCCGCTTCAGATTTGTCGTATGTAAGAAAGGGTGAAATGAATGTCTCAGTTGGACAATGTTCGGTGTTTTTGAGTTTATTTTAACTAGTATATACAATGATACTAAAGCATAGAAATGATCCTTCCCACTGACCGAGAAATTGTCTATTATATACAATGATACTATAATATAGAAATAAACCCTCCCACTGACAGAGAAATTGTCTATTATATACAATGATACTAAAACATAGAAATGATCCTTCCCACTGACCGAGAAATTGTCTATTATATACAATCATACTAAAACATAGAAATGATCCTTCCCACTGACAGAGAAATTGTCTATTATATACAATGATACTAAAACATAGAAATGATCCTTCCCACTGACCGAGAAATTGTCTATTATATACAATGATACTAAAACATAGAAATGATCCTTCCCACTGACAGAGAAATTGTCTATTATATACAATCATACTAAAACATAGAAATGATCCTTCCCACTGACAGAGAAATTGTCTATTATATACAATGATACTAAAATATAGAAATGATCCTTCACACTGACAGAGAAATTGTCTATTATATACAATGATACTAAAACATAGAAATGATCCTTCCCACTGACCGAGAAATTGTCTATTATATACAATGATACTATAATATAGAAATGATCCTTCCCACTGACCGAGAAATTGTCTATTATATACAATGATACTAAAACATAGAAATGATTCTTCCCACTGACCGAGAAATTGTCTATTATATACAATGATACTATAATATAGAAATAAACCCTCCCACTGACAGAGAAATTGTCTATTATATACAATGATACTAAAACATAGAAATGATCCTTCCCACTGACCGAGAAATTGTCTATTATATACAATGATACTATAATATAGAAATAAACCCTCCCACTGACAGAGAAATTGTCTATTATATACAATGATACTAAACATAGAAATGATCCTTCCCACTGACAGAGAAATTGTCTATTATATACAATGATACTAAAACATAGAAATGATCCTTCCCACTGACCGAGAAATTGTCTATTATATACAATGATACTAAAACATAGAAATGATCCTTCCCACTGACAGAGAAATTGTCTATTATATACAATCATACTAAAACATAGAAATGATCCTTCCCACTGACAGAGAAATTGTCTATTATATACAATGATAATAAAATATAGAAATGATCCTTCCCACTGACAGAGAAATTGTCTATTATATACAATGATACTAAAACATAAAAATGATCCTTCCCACTGACCGAGAAATTGTCTATTATATACAATGATACTATAATATAGAAATAAACCCTCCCACTGACAGAGAAATTGTCTATTATATACAATGATACTAAAACATAGAAATGATCCTTCCCACTGACCGAGAAATTGTCTATTATATACAATGATACTAAACATAGAAATGATCCCTCCCACTGATAGAGGAAATGTCTAACATATACAATCATACTAAAACATAGAAATCAACGCTCCCACTGGTGGAGGAAATGTCTATTATATACAATGATACTAAAACATAGAAATAAACCTTCCCACTGACAGAGAAAATGTCTATTATATACAATGATACTAAAACATAGAAACGATCCCTCAAACTCACAGAGGAAATGTCTATTATATACAATGATACTAAACATAGAAATGATCCCTCCCACTGATAGAGGAAATGTCTAACATATACAATTATACTAAAACATAGAAATCAACGCTCCCACTGATGGAGGAAATGTCTATTATATACAATCATACCAAAACATAGAAATGAACCCTCCCATTGATAGAGAAAATGTCTATTATATACAATCATACTAAAACATAGAAATCAACGATCCCACTGATAGAGGAAATGTCTATTATTTACAATGATACTAAAACATAGAAATGAACCCTCCCACTGATAGAGGAAATGTCTATTATTTACAATGATACTAAAACATAGAAATAAACCTTCCCACTGACAGGGTAAATGCCTATTATTTACAATGATACTAAAACATAGATATGATCCGTCCTACTGATAGAGGAAATGTCTATTATTTACAATGATACTAAAACATGGAAATGAAGCTTCCCACTGACAGAGTAAATGTCTATTATTTACAATGACACTAAAACATAGAAATGAACCTTCCCACTGACATTAGCATTGTGAAGCATCTGTGGCTAACGAATTTTAAAAACATTCTGGCGAAAGGAGGAAGATCTGAAAACAAAAATATTCTCCATTTGCCACTACGTTTCCATCATTATTTAATAATCGAACTTTCATTTATTAAATAGTTTCTTACGGAGAAGAGTAAACCAGTATTAACAATGTAATAAAGTGAAACCCCCATACATAAAAACGTTATATAGTGAATCGTCAAACTTGTATGTTGAAGATTCCTATTAGTGGTAAAGGGTCTAAAAAGGAACCCCACACGGCGATAAAACCATTATATAGTGAATCATGTTACTCGTCTGTTGAAGATTGCTGTGCGTGGGAAAGGGTAAAGAGTACAACAAGAAACCCCACACACCGATAAAACCATTATATATAGACTCGTGTTACTCGTTTGTTCAGGATTGTTGTGCGTGGGAAAGGGTTAAAAATACAACAAGAAACCACACACACCGATAAAACCATTAGATATAGACTCGTGTTACTCATTTTCGTCTGCTGGCTGACTTCGTCTGGATCATCTATCATGTATCGGACGCTGAAGTAACACACAGATACGACACACGAAAACCGTCTGTCGAAGATATTTTTGCCGAGCCTCTGTAGCTCGAACTCTGGCGACGCGGACTTTTAATCCAAATGTTGTGAGTTCGATACCCAGCCCGGTCAACATATCGAACATGATTAATGTAAGCTGAAAGCTATTTTTGCCATGGATGTTTTTTAAATAAGTTTCAAACAATATTTAAGAAATATAACGTAATAAAGACTATTTTCAATTCCTTCAATGAAATATTTAGGCATCCGGCCGATAAACATATTTACTTTAAAGATGCTGAACTCCGGATGGAGATCAACATTTTGAAATGTTAAAAATTGTGCAGGTATTGTTAATAGTGACAACAAAGTAAGTAGTTCAAAACTATTTTGGCAGTAAATGTTGAAAAGCTACAAATTGAAAGCCATGAAAATGTACAACACAATTTGGCTCACTGGGTATGTCTACCCAGGAATTATGAAGCATAAACGATCAATATTTAGATGTTTATGGTACTGAATACTGTGAAAACTCTAATTCTATACAATATTTCAAGACAACTTTTGAACAGTTTTAAAACTTTGACTATAATATCTATTTTCTGAAGTTCATCATCTTTAATTTTAATACAATACGAAAGACATATTATGGGTGATAAACTCTAAAAAATAGACCCTAAATTAAATACATACATGTTATTACATGTGACACGAATGCCTTTTTTGTAAATATATAAATGTTTGTAATTTATTCATGCGCATTTACAATAAAATATGTTGAAATATTTAGTAAAGATTATATATCTTAGATACTTACTCTAAGAACAAGTTGATGTGTGTGTTTTGCTTGTTTATATCAGTTCAAGTTGACGACACAGAAACAGTTCTTCTTTGTTTATTAGCTTATTACTGGGAACATGTCACTTATCCAAGTTAGTAATACCCATCATGTATATGCATTATACGATAAACAGATAAACAGAATAAATATTTCACTAGCCCTTTCCCGCACACATCAAATATGCAGCAGACAGAAATATTGTGTTAATTGAAAACTAACTTATAATGAGCAATTTCTGCATTTGTGACAATGTTTTCAACACTACTCAATAGCTTTTATCCTTATTTTCCATATTTTTATCTATATGTTTCATCTTCTGCAGACTTTTTGTATGGGGGAAAGGTTTGATTATGAATATAATTTCCGCCAATCCGATTTTTTTTTAGATAAAACGTCAAGACTTTGCACCATAGTTCTAAAGTGCTGTACATTATGATTAGAACACAATACTATAAAACATTGTTGGTATTTCTTTACCAAATTACTTTTTGATGTAATTCAATTCAATTCAATTTGTTTATTTAAAAGTTCAAGCCTCCGGCCAATATATACATATGAGCCGTTCCACGATCCACAGTGTGGACTCTGCGTAAAGTATCGACCCGGATCAGCCTAAGCATTCCACGCAGGCTAATCCGGGCAGACACTTTGAGCCTCCTGTGGATTTGCTCTTTCAGGAATCATTAGTCTATATCTCTATCCCGCGGAATGTGTCGGAACGGAATAGCCTGCGCAGACTACGTAGGCTGATCTGGATCGATACATTACGCAGAGTCAATAATGCTGGTTTTCTCGTGGAACGGCTCAATAGTAATTTACATAGAGAGGAGTGGTAATAATACATTATCTGTTCATATTAATCGACTTTTGAATAAGTATTTATAATCTGTGCGTCGCGACTCAATGATGAAAGGTAAATCAAACGAAAGGGTAAGTAATAAACATATGGCGCGAGAAGAAAAATATTGGTCGAGTTGTCCTCTCCTATCATACTTCCATCCACTGCAAAGATATTTTTGCAAATGGAGTTAACAAACATCAAATTTCATGTCTGTGCAAATTGATCTTAGTCTGCAACATAAGCTGACAGAATAAGAAATAACACCCGTTGATCCTATTTCTATAAGTACATGCATAAGTAATTTTCAACAATTGGAGGAAAAATAAAGGTTTAACCCTTTTCCTCATACGACAATTCTGCAGAAAAAAATAGAAAATCTCTATAGTTAAATGGATAACCTATGATTAAAGGTGGAACACATTGTAGAAAAAGGAGAAATTGCTCGTTTCCAGCAATTTCTGCATTTGTCACTATATTTTTAAAAAGCCGTCTGCTGCAAAGGCGCTAGAAAGTGTCTATATGAGGGTAAGGGTTAACGATCAGCAGTTGATAATGAACAACTTGCACATTAAAATAGAACAAAGAGTGTTGATTACTTCAAAACTAGACAGGTAAATTGCTTATAACTAGGAGTTTAAGTAAAAATCATGTTTTCTTAATATATACTTAAATACGATACACTAGAGATGTCTTATGATGTCTTATTCAATTTGGAGATTCTTAGTAACAGTGAATAAACATTATGGGTTCATAACTTTTGAATAATTCGGAAGCAGTGCATACACAGGTTATAAAATTACTCTCACGTGCATTAGGCTCCCAACCTACACTGAAAACAACATAACATAAATATTTACATATACAAAATGACGTACATATTTATGGCAGTCTAACAGGTCTATATTTCATTTGAAACAGGTAATGTACATTCATTTCTCATCCTTCAGAAACTGTTTCCTAAATTGAAAGGCGTGGTATAAGACATAAGCTATTCGAGTAACATTATAGATGTTTATTTTCGGATGAGATAATATTGTAAAACGGCACATTTGTTCGGTTATATAACCAAGCATTGTTGAATTGGAACCTCGTCATAGTTAGATCAATATTTTATTTATATTCTAATTTACATATACATCTTATTAAAATTCATATCAAATATAAACATAAACAGGCTTGAGAAGAAAGCATGAAGCTCATTTAGGAAGCTGTCTCCTTAACCTCGTTCTCATCAGATTCCATTCCGTCAATGAAAACTGAACAACTTTCTTCCCATGTGGAACGGAAAACACAACACAATTTCCACAGTCTTTTATTTTTATCTGAAATAATAATATTAAAAATTAGCAGTTACAAAAATAATAATATTATAAGGTATACTTTTAATAGAGTAGAAACAATTGGGAGCTAAATAAGAGTCCCATGTTTCTTGAAATCTGAACTAGAGCAGTCAACCGTTCAAAGTAATGACCGGAAAACAGTTCAATTCAAGACCAATTGATCAATTTCGTGAACAACTAGAAATTGCTTTTCTACTGTTATAGGTCAATCGTCCTGTGAAGCTTAACGATTATTGGTCAAAGGATTCTTAAGATACTAAGCGAAAACCTATTTGAATGTCACGGCCTAAACGACCTTTTTAACCTGGTGATCCAATAACAGTAGGGTTCGTCTACTCACGGAAGTTTAAATACTCTGGGTTAAAAGGTTCTTGACATATTGAGCTAACACCGGTTTGACATTTAAAGCCCCTATTACTTCGAACTGTGACCTACATGTAGTGACGCCTAGTGACGCAAATAGAAATATAGTCTATGCCAGTTTAAAGAAGCTTCTAACAAGCTTGTGGCAGTATTATGTGAACAGTGCAGACATTAATAAAACTGTTCTTAAGTGATATGGCATTTCGTAACATTGTTGGTTCAAATCAGCCTGTAAATCTTAATAAGAATCTACACAAACAAACGGACTCTTCTAACCACAGGCGACCGAATTTTTATTTGAGAACAAAAATGGGAAAAACACTCAATACCTCTAATCCCACAGAGGTGCCTCTCTATATGGTAATATATGTTATTACACTATATAAAACAATACATAGGCTGTTTATAGTAACACCGTCCTGAAAGGGACTCCCCAAATGTTTTCATACGATAACAATACTGTCATTATTAATATATATATATATATATATATATATAGGTGCTACTCGCATTATCGAGAGACAATTTGTAGTATCTTAACGACGTATTGTGAGTTTTCCACAATTATCTCTCAAGTGAAAACATCTAACGCCTGTGTTCTAACACGATTTTGGAAGACATCAGCGAACATCCTGGTTGGATATACTGATACTGGCTACTATATTAATCGATATGACCGAGCTTAATAAACCATTTATGATTTATATTGCTGAAAAAAAGTTAATTATACGATTCAATGCATACCTGCTGTTATTCCCAGGTGCTATCCTTATAACGTTGCATCACATGGCCACTCGCAACATTCGTAGGAAATTCTCAAGAAATTCTTATAATGGATGCGTAAACATTCGCAATGATCGGCGAAAATTCGCAAGCACTCGAAACCATTCGTAAGCAATTCATACGAATAGTAATCCATAATAGTACTTTTGTATTATATACTGCCAAAGAACAGAATATTAAATAATATGTTAGTTTTTATAGTGTCCATACGCGCGGGGCTCTATACACAACTTATGAAAAGCAGTTGCTTCCGGTGTAGACAAAGATAAACCTGCGCTTCTGCGTATTCTGAACAGAATCTTTACTGATTAACAATTAGTCATGGAAAGAATAAAGAAACTTCTGTAAAGCATGATTTATGTTGCACCTTATAACGTTTAAGATCGGACTGGTTTTATAATTTTAGTAAGGCTGGTTTTAGCAGTTATGGCGTCAGCATAATGAAGGTCGTTCGTTCGTCAGTGCTATCATCGTTTCTTCGATTGAGCACCATATGATACGCAAACAAATTTCCCATATTATCTACAGTAATGTGTCCTTTTTCTATAATGTTTTCTTAAAAAAGTCGTCTGCCGCAGATTTATTGTATGATGGAAAGGGTTAACCATTTAACACAAATATCACCGGTTTACTTTTTCTTACATGTAGACTCATTTTAATGCATCTGCGGATAGACGACTTTCAAAAATAATTCCGGCCAAACGAAAAGGTGCTCATCGTGAACAACATTTTAATGTTATTTAATGATTATATAATTTCATGAATATATTTTCAATGAAAGTCTTAATGTTTTCTGCTGCATATTTACTTGTCCTTAGTTGTAAAAGGTTAATTACCTATATGTAATGCGACTACAGCTACTACCCAAGCGATATGTTGCTGTCCGTGTCCGTATTCGTTACCTGTACTGAAAACAAAGAAAATATATTTGAGCTGTTCCACGAGAAAACCAACATTGTGTGACTCTGCGTAAAGTATCGAGCCTAAGTATGCCGCACAGGCTAACTCGGGCAGACACTTAAACGGAGTGTTAGGTTTTAGCTGGCTACCGTAGCAGTTGTCAGTTACTCACTGCGAACATAAACTATGAAGGGTTCGCTTCATGAATGATAACGGATCGTTCAGATAATTGTTAGAAAAAACAACTATTTAAACTGATTAATTAAAGAGATATGCTCCCAAATGAAGTTAAGATAAAAGTTTACTGAAATTTTGTAAAGGTGACCTATCAACCTTAATTAACAAAATAACAAAAATAAAATAAATGGGGTTACCATTTTTTTTTTTACAGGCTCTAGAAAATATGAGGTTTTCTATATTTTGCTACATTTTGGTTGACGAAAAATTAAATGTTCTATTAAGACTAGAGATGTCTACTTTCAGATATATTTTGCAATTTGCCATGGTCAGACCAGTATGATATAACATTAACGTTATATCTCAGTTTAAAACATAAAATTGAAACAAATCCTTGAAGAAATTGCAAAAAAAAAGCAAATGACCAGCTACAACAAGCATTTCCACTGACACGTAAATTTAGGATTTTTTAAACAAATTATGTATAAAAACATAAAAAACAAGATGTGTTTGTGAAACACTGATGCCCCCAAATGGCAACATCTAGGTCAAAGGTCAAGGTCGCCAGGTCAAAAATGTTGGTACTGACAGAAAGGTCATGTCACAAGATATACACATGTGAAATATGGTAGCCGTACCTGTTATGGTTCAAAAATAGTGGTCAAGGTTAAAGTTTTTTTTCGAGAATGGCAACATCTAGGTCAAAGGTCAAGGTCGCAAGGTGAACATTTTGGTACTGACAGAAAGGTCATGTCACAAGGTATACACATGTGAAATATGGTAGCCGTACCTGTTATGCTTCAAAAGTAGTCGTCAAGGTTAAAGTTTTTATCGAGAATGGCAACATCTAAGTCAAAGGTCAAGGTCGCAAGGTGAAACATTTTGGTACTGACAGAAAGGTCATGTCACAGGGTATACACATGTGAAATATGGTAGCCTTACCTGTTATGGTTCAAAAGTAGTGGGGAAGGTTAAAGTTTTTTTTTAGAATGGCAACATCTAGGTCAAAGGTCAAGGTCGCAAGGTCAAAAATGTTGATACTGACAGAAAGGTCATGTCACAAGGAATACACATGTGAAATATGGTAGCCGTATCTGTTATGGTTCAAAAGTAATGGCCAAGATTAAAGTTTTTTTCGAGAATGGCAACATCTAGGTCAAAGGTCAAGGTCGCAAGGTCAAAAATGTTGGTACTGACAGAAAGGTCATGTTACAAGGAATACACATGTGAAATATGGTAGCCGTACGTGTTATGGTTCAAAAGTAATGGCCAAGGTTAAAGTTTTTTTCATCTAGGTCAAAGGTCAAGGTCGCAAGGTCAAAAATGTTGGTACTGACAGAAAGGTCATGTCACAAGGAATACACATGTGAAATATGGTAGCCGTACCTGTTATGGTTCAAAAGTAGTGGTCAAGGTTAAAGTTTTTTTCATGCAGACAGACAGACGTGCAGACGTGCAGACGAGCATAAATGTAAAAAAACATATGTGCCACCATGCTTATTTTCAAAATAATCACAAAAATATGCATGTTCAATGGCAATACTTTGACTTGTCTTAGCTGTCTATAACTGGCAAAGAATAATCAAATCAAGGCTCATATTTGTAAATGTATCAATTCATGATAATCCATTGCTCAATTTCAACATTATATCACATGAGACGATTCTTAAATGTACTCACAAAATAGGGTTTAGTGAAGCAATAAGTGAGATATTGTGGGAAAAAGAGTAGTTCACCTCTTCTTATCTGCATCTCATTGTGAACAATTTTTATGCCCCCGGAATCATAGATTCGGTGGGCATATAGTTTTTGGCCTGTCTGCACGTCTGCACGTCTATCTGCACGTCTGTCTGCACGTCTGCACGTCTGCACGTCTGTCTGTCTGCATGAAAAAAACTTTAACCTTGACCACTACTTTTGAACCATAACAGGTACGGCTACCATATTTCACATGTGTATTCCTTATGACATGACCTTTCTGTCAGTACCAACATTTTTGACCTTGCGACCTTGACCTTTGACCTAGATGTTGCCATTCTCAAAAAAAACTTTAACCTTGGCCATTTCTTTTGAACCATAACAGGTACGGCTACCATATTTCACATGTTTATTCCTTGTGACATGACCTTTCTGTCAGTACCAAAATGTTTGACCTTGCGAACTTGACCTTTGACCTAGATGTTGCCATTCTCGAAAAAAACTTTAACCTTGGCCACTACTTTTGAACCATAACAGATACGGCTACCATATTTCACATGAGTATTTCTTGTGACATCACCTTTCTGTCAGTACCAACATTTTTGACCTTGCGACCTTGACCTTTGACCTAAATGTTGCCATTCTCGAAAAAAACTTTAACCTTGGCCATTTCTTTTGAACCATAACAGGTACGGCTACCATATTTCACATGAGTATTCCTTGTAGTACCAACATTTTTGACCTTGCGACCTTGACCTTTGACCTAGATGTTGCCATTCTAAAAAAAAACTTTAACCTTGACCACTACTTTTGAACCATAACAGGTACGGCTACCATATTTCACATGTTTATTCCTTGTGACATGACCTTTTTGTCAGTACCAACATTTTTGACCTTGCGATCTTGACCTTTGACCTAGATGTTGCAATTCTCGAAAAAAACTTTAACCTTGGCAATTTCTTTTGAACCATAACAGGTACGGCTACCATATTTCACATGTGTATTCCTTGTGACATGACCTTTCTGTAAGTACCAACATTTTTGACCTTGCGACCTTGACCTTTGACCCAGATGTTGCCATTCTAAAAAAAAGCTTTAACCTTGACCACTACTTTTGAACCATAACAGGTACGGCTACCATATTTCACATGTGTATACCTTGTGACATGACCTTTCTGTCAGTACCAACAATTTTAACCTTGCGACCTTGACCTTTGACCTAGATGTTGCCATTCTCAAAAAAACCTTTAACCTGGACCACTACTTTTGAACCATAACAGGTACGGCTACCATATTTCACATGTGTATTCCTTGTGACATGACCTTTCTGTCAGTACCAACATTTTTGACCTGGCGACCTTGACATTTGACCTAGATGTTGCCATTCGGGGGCATCAGTGTTTCACAAACACATCTTGTTTCTCCTTGTTTTACCCTCTAATCTTGCCTGGTACAGCCACATCTTGACAGGGTGTGGCAAATATGCTTTTTCCCATATAAACGACATTTGATGCATCATGGCTTTGAAAACATAGTGATAAAAGGTAAAATTGTTCGTAATGAGCAATTTTGCCTTTTCTGAAATCTTACAGTCTGTTTAAGTCCTGACCTTATAAAAAACAAAACAAGATATATACTTATTGAACTTACATACATGATAGGTTTGGGTTATTTCAATATATGTTTTTCAAATTTCTTATAACTTTCTACAATTTGCCTATTAACTTGTTTCTTGTTTTGGACTGACACTGCTTAATTAATTGTTCTTGCTTTCACACAACCTAGGCTTTGTCTATTAACAATTTCATACGTATTTATATCACTTCATTTTGTAACTGTATGGTCCAGTTCGTTTCTAATTTTAGACAGTGTTGTTGTGTTGTCATCCATTATTAGTGTTTTTACTCTTTCATCCTCTTTCTCAAAATATTTGATTAAATCTACACCAACATCTGATTCCATAGCTTTAGCACTACTTGACCAGTATCATTTAACACATCTGAGATGGAGTTTTTTCATATTCAGACTTACTGCAGGTTTGGCAAACAGATACCCGTACACCAAATATGCAGATTTTGCATAAGCTCTACTGCTGCCGCGCTTCTTCCAACCCATGTCATACTTGAAAGTGTCCTCCCGAAGCTTTCTGAATTATCAGTGGGCATCCTGAAACAAAAATAACCTTTATGTCAACACTCATATGAAGACAAAAAAAATATCAGGGACTAAAACCCCTCTTCACCACAAAACCTTAACTTACTTACTATCAACACTATTCAAGACAACAGAGATAGATAAAAAACAAGAGGACATATATGGCCTTAAATCAGTCGAAAATGCTTCTGCTTACAAAGGTGAAAAACTTGACAAAGAATGGGAGCGAACTGCAAACTAGACACTTAAACTATCTTGAAATCAGACGAAAACTTTAATTATAATTAAATTTTAAAGTTTTGTCAATTTGCACATTTTCTCATATTATCTGGCAACCATGTTTTTCATCCAATCTATATGTCCTGAACAAATGTTTCCCAATTTAGCTCAAAGAAAGTTTCTACTAAACAATCTTCAAATACAGGTGGCATCAGCTTTTTAGCCTGTCTGATGCCACCTGTATGCTATGTATTTCGACAAAGGATACTTGCTTGGAACAATTATGTAGAGGCTTACTATAAACATTTCTTAACATTAACATATGTGTACCAAATGACTTCTGATACCATTGTGGTAGATGTAGAAAGTACTCACAAAGATATTAGAAGATATATTCGCCAATCATGCACCACCCACATTAATAATTGTAGAGGTTAACTTCTTCAGAATTGGGTTCGATCCCCGGCCTGGTCATGCCAACGTTTTTTTTAATGGTAGTTCTGGCTGCCCTCTTTGGTCCTAAGCGTTGCGGGTTAGCATAATGCCTGACTGGCTGGTGTCAGGATAAATGGACCAGTAGTAGTCGTAACTTACCTAGGAAATGCCGTGATATAACTGAACCATTGTTGAAAGCGGCATTAACCCTTTCCCTCCTATACACGCTTTCTGACGCCTCTGCAGCAGACAGCTTTTTGAAAACATAGTGACAAAAGAAGAAATTGCTCATAACGAGCAATTTCTCCTTTTGCTACAATGTTTTCCAGTTTTAGTCATAGGTCATCCATTCAATTATAGAGAT
The DNA here is from genome assembly GCA_031761405.1 of Serripes groenlandicus. Taxonomy (NCBI): domain Eukaryota; kingdom Metazoa; phylum Mollusca; class Bivalvia; order Cardiida; family Cardiidae; genus Serripes; species Serripes groenlandicus. Next base: position 49,228,321 of record JASEVX010000002.1, on the reverse strand, counting down.
TTTCTTTTTTTTGACAAAATATGTTCAAAGTCGTCTGCTGTAGAATTGTTGTATATGGGAACGGGTCAAATACCAAACAATAAATCTTCAGAAATTCTTGGAATCTTTTGAAATCCTTTTTTGAAAAAAGAAGCAATAATTGAGAATTTCTCCTTGAACCAAAATGTTGACTATTCTTTACAATATTTAAACTTTTGAATTCAAATAATTTAAAGGTATGTCAAACATCTGAAATACTGTTGAAAACAACATAAAACACTAGTCAGCGAAGATATCAAAACGATGAAAGAAATTTACTCGCAAAAATCACCTTCCTCCCTCAGTGCAGCCGCACAGGAATCTCTTGCCACATTCTGACTGTGTGGGTCGACTTCTTCCCGTCGTCTTATCATTGCTGTGTGGTGAAGGTTTTATTTCCATTGTCGCCATTAGCTTATTCATCTGCCTGTATGTAATGCCTGTCAGCACATGTAAAACAAAACATTAATTCTTATAATTCAGCTAATTTATGAATAATCAAATGATTTGATGACATTGAAATTCTGCATATCTACCAAAGTAGATGAATCTAAAATATAATAATGTAAATACAATAACAAATGTCATATATGGAAGAAAAAGGAATTCTTATCAATTATTCATTCATCAGAAACTATCTTTTCAAACCTGTCAAATCAGTATTTCATCATTCACCATCACATACACCGATTATATTTTGTTGTCCTTGCAAACAATACAAACACTAAGCTAAATCCTTTCCCTCGTACAGAAGCATTTCGACACCAGACAACTTTTGAAAAACATTGTTTGCAAGAATATTTTCCACTCATAGTTACAAACCGAATATATTGTGTTGTCCTTGCACACAATACAGACACTAATGTAAATCTTTTCCCACATACAGACACATTTTAACATCTCTGCAGCAGACAACTTTTGAAAAATATTGTGTCTAAAGGAGAAATTGATCATGATGAGCAATTTCTCCTTTTGCAAGAATATTTTCCACTCATACAGACAAACCGAATCTATTGTGTTATCCTTGTACACAATAAAGACACTAATGTAAATCCTTTCCCACATACAGACACATTTTGATATCTCTGCAGCAGAAAACTTTTGAAAAACATTGTTTGCAATTACTCCTTTTGCAAGAATACTTTCCACTCTTTTTAATAACAATTTCTTCATTTGTTGAGATTTCCTATATTTGTAAAATTGTCTAGATGTTTTCAGTCGTCTGCTGCAGATTTGTTGTATGTGGGAAAGGGATGATGTTCTTCTTACAAACCTATCATATATGTTAAAATCACATGAAAATGTGTTTCTGGAGAGTTAAAAATATGTAAACCCACTGAGAAATTAATAGCATGGATTTACTTTATATGTGAATACTAACTCAGTAATGTTAATGTCATAAACAGGCATTCCTTTCTTATTTTTGCCAGGTGGGATATGGCTCTTTCCAGTTGCTACCGAGTTGACTAATCCACTGTCACAGGCAATATATAAAATGCTGGCATATCCTACACGTTGTTCTCTTTCAATTTTGAGTAAGAGCAAAGGCTTTGAACAGTTTTGCAGGCTCTAAGATGGTCAGCAAAAAGTCTCAAATCAATCATTCTTTGCCCTTAACCCCACTTACTTTTCATGCCTTCAACTGTGTGTGTGTCTGTCTCGATTTGGCCTTCCTCATATTATTGAGATCTTTCTCTGCCTCTAAGCGAAAGCTCTTGAAGTCTTGCCCGCCTACCTGCTTTCACAAACTTTCCTTTTCATCTACGTTTCATGTTTTTACTGATTGTTGACATGTAAATCGGAAGATTTTCACACCCGAACATAAGAGGGGAAGTAACCCCTGCTATAACTTTAGAAAAGTTGTACTACCGCGGTTATGGTTCTTAGTGCAATATTCTTATCTCGCCGATGGCGCATGATATGGGCGAGTATTCTTTTAATGGTCCGTTTTTAACGATTATTCTTAAACCTTTCCCACATTAACATATTCCGCAGCAAACGACTTTGAAGACATATGGAAAATCTCTATAATTGTGGGTATAAGTACTGAACAAAGTTGAAAACATTGTGGCAAAAGGGAAAATTGTTTATTTTGAGCAATTTCTCCTTTTGTCACAACGTTTACATAAGTCGTCTACTGCAGATGCGTCAAAGTTTGTCTAAAGGTTGGAAAGGGTTAAATAATTTTGAAATCTATTCGTTTAATGATTCTTAATCTGATTTTCAGAGACATTTTGTGAATTTAAAATTAGAAGTACAATCGTACTTTGTTTAAATGATCACTATGGATTATGAAGTAGAAATCCTAGCCAATCAGACAGTGTGTAACTATGTGAATTAAAAATAAATATTAGAATTGTATTTAGTGTGGATTAAGCCACGCTTCAGTGACACACTAGTATGGTCGAACTGGAGAAACATTCATAACTAGGCCTATGTACTCGTTAACAATTAAAACATCTAAACATCCAAGTAATAAAACTTACAAACACACTGCGGTAATAGTTCCACTCCAATCATTGTCGGACTGACAGGTCCGAACCTCAGACTCGTCTGTAAGATCATTTGCATCGTCACACAAATACGATGCCGTAGCACCGACGGTTGTGGCGGTAAAGCTTACGATTCAATTAGCAATGGAAGCAGGAATTCCACAATCACTTACGTAAATAATTCAAATCATGTATAGGAACCATAGAAAACAAAAAATACCTATTGTTTTCAATATGTACAAAATAAGTATGCCTTTTTTACAAATACACTTTCATTTTACACTAACAGTGTTTCAATTACATTAAGACAATTATAAATACACTTTCAAATATAAATATAGTTGCAAATATAATCACACTTGTTATAATAAACAGTACTACAGCTACATATGTATGTTAGTTCAAGTACAATGTTCTAGCGTGCCATATATACAGATTAACCTAAGAAAAGTAAATCTTACCTGAAGAGCATACATTTAGAGAAACTTACGTCGATAATCTCCAAAAAACAATTGACGGTGACGTGACAGAGAAGGTAGAACACCGTCTTATCAGTTTAATAACTATCTGGAATTTTCAACAGACGTTATGAATTCCATATTTCCTTTTCTTAATAATAGTTATCGACGCACTTGATCTTAGCGGTACCACAAGGTCGACTGGATATCATGTTACGCAAGGTTTACCTGAGTTTGCACTGTTAGGAAAACATCGATTATAGAAAGTTTGAAGAAACTTATGACATATATTTTTCATTTGTATCAAATAGAATGCAAGCGCAGGCAGATCTCTTTCTACGCTATGCTTCTAGGGTTGGTTTTCTACAAACGTATTTTATGTTTAATGTAATTGTCCTGTTTTATCAAAGTATACTATTCTTAATATAGCAAAGAGTAATGCTCTAAAATAAGCTAACTAACATACATATATAACATCACGTTCCTGTATATTCTGTTACGAAATAACAACATGATGTTAAAGGGGTCATTCTGTTTGAGCAGAATTGAATCCAATTCAGGTTAAAATCAAATTCCCCACGACTTAACAATAGCTTTTTCATTGTACATAAAACTACTCCAGTTAATACAATACTGTTACCTTGGTCAGTAACAACCACTAATGCTATACTTCCAGGTATCAGCCAGAGCTCGGCCCGTCCCATACACCTCTGTTGGCGTATTAATCTACGGATACACGTCAGCTACTGAAAGAATAATGTAACATTTCGACACAATGCAGATACATGCAAATGTGTCTGTAGGTAGGAAAGTGTTAACTATACATAATTACCATCACTATGCACACGGATTGTCACACCATTGTTCCTGACTATCCTACATACGAACGCCCTTTGACGTATCTGCATCAGATGATTGTTGATACCATTGTAGCAAAATTGGACATTAATGTGATTTTAACCTGCAATGCCAATTAATTATTTGAAACCAATCTTCCAACATGTATACGAAATGTATTTGTATCTGCGACATACGATGAAAATAATTGTAGACAAGGGAATATACTATTCATAATGGTGCTTTAGTGGAAGAGTCGGTATTGTAATACCCTTTGCGTCCTCTTCGTCGTCTGCGACGTCACAAAACGTTATCCTTACCTTATAACTCAAAAACTGTTAAAAATATTTAAATGAAACTTAGTACTAGGAACAATACGCATGTCTATACCATCTCTAATAATACCAGCTTTAATAATTATTCAGTTATATGCCCCTTTTTCGCTCTTGTTTTAAAGAGAACTAGCTTAGTAGGAGTAATTTCTCTTTTAGCTAAACTGTTTTCAAATCTATTAAATAGGGTTATTTCATTACTGAAGATGTCCCCTATGTATGGCAAGACTTTTTCAAAAGTTTGTTGTATGCGGAAAAGGGTTAAAATACGAGTAATTATACATCAACCACTATCATGTCATGTAAATTATAAATGGGGAATTAAACTGTGTCGACAAAGAATTGAATTAAAAGAAGTTATAAACTTACCATGTTTACAGTGCAACTTCATTTAACTTGAAACAATAACACACCACACACAAACTCAGACACAGCAAAGCGTTATCGAATACGAAGTGCTATGAACACTATTATAATACTCAATGGTTTATTCTACAAGTTTTATTTATATACTTTTAAGCGGAATTCACCCGAAATACATATAATAGTGTATGTCAGTGAACACTAAGGACAGCGACGAAGGTTTTACTGATTGATTGGAGTTTAAAGACGTTCTCAACAATTGTTCAATCATATCACGGCGGCCAGTTCACCTACTCTTGTGTTTCCTTGCTTTTTCACACCAGTACTCTACACAATATAATTTCTAAGCAAATGACTTTGTTTCACACCTACTGTTATCCCATTGGTGAAAGATGAATGACGATTGTCACATTGACCTTGTCAAACGTCGGAAAGAATGTTGCCGAGCTGGGATTCGAACTCACAATCCCTGTATTGAAAGCACACGTCACTACCGACAGAGCTACTGAGGCTCGGCGACGTTTTAACGATAAGCCACATTAAATAAATCTCTTTGAAATATAACTAAACAAACTATGGAAAATCTCTATAAATGAAACTATTGAATAGTGTCAAAACGAAATATTAAAATATGAACTTGATCATTACGAGAATTTCCACCTTGTGTCACCATATTTTCAAAACTCTACAAATGCGTCACAATGGGTCTGCATGTGGAAGTTTAACTGGATGTAACATTTTTGTTTTTGGAGGCGGGGTTGCAGTGCAACAGCACACAGGGGTAACACTTATTGATCATACCACTAGACCACGGTCATGTATTTCCAAATAGAAATCAAAATACGACAATACTGCAAAGTAGTTCCGATTGAACTTAGCTGATATGTAAGATAAACTGTACTTGGTATTAATTCAATGGTTACAAGTAAATGTGGTCAGACAGAGTGGGATGTAGCTTAATCTACTCAGGCAAAGCGAGGTGTACTTTAATATGGTCAGACAGAGTGGGATGTAGGTTAATCTGGTCAGACAAAGCGGGGTGTACTAACATATTGTAAGACAAAGCGGGTCTCTTTACATCTGGTCAGAAGGAGCGGGTATAGGTTAATCTGGTCCGACAGAACGGGGTGTAGATTTATCTGGTCAGACCAAGCGGGGTGTACTAACATTGGGTCAGACAGAGCAATGTGTAGTTAATCGGATCAAACAGAGCGGGTGTTGGTTAATTAGATGAGTCAGAGCGGGATGAAGGTTAATCTGGTCAAACAAAGCGGGTGTACTTAATCTGGTAAGACTGAGCGGAGTGTATGTTAATCTGGTCCGATAAAGCGTGGTGTATATTACTCAGGTCAGACAGAGCGGGGATTACTTCAATCTGGTCCGACAGACCGGGGTGTAGGTTAATTATGTCAGACAAAGCGGGTCTACTTAAATCTGGTCAGACAGAGCGGGGTGTATGTTAATCTGGTTCGACAAAACGGGAGTAGATTATTCTGGTCAGACAGAGCGGGGTGTACATAAATCTGGTCAGACAGAGCTGGGTGTACTTAATGTACTTACATCTGGTCAGACAGAGCGGGTAGTAGGTTAGTCAGATCAGACAGAGCGGTGTTGAGGTTAATCGGGTCAGACAGAGCGGGGTGTAGGTTAATCGGGTCAGAAAGAGCGGGTGTAGGTTAATCGGGTCAGACAGAGCGAGGTGTAGGTTAATCGGGTCAGACAGAGCGAGTGTAGGTTAATCGGGTCAGACAGAGCGAGGTGTAGGTTAATCGGGTCAGACAGAGCGGGGTGTAGGTTAATCGGGTCAGACAGAGCGGGGTGTAGGTTAATCGGGTCAGACAGAGCGGGTGTAGGTTAATCGGGTCAGACAGAGCGAGGTGGAGGTTAATCTGGTCAGACTTCGCGGGTCTACTTAAATCGGGTCCGACAGAGCGAGTTGTTAGTTAATCGGATTAGACAGAGCAGAATGTAGGTTAATCGGAATAGACAGAGCGGGGTGTAGGTTAATCGCGTCCGACTGAGTGGGTTGTAGGTTAATCTGGTCAGACTTTGTGGGTGTACTTAAATCGGGTCAGACAGAGCGGGATGTAGGATAATCGGATTAGACAGAGCGGGTGTAGGTTAATCGGATTAGACAGAGCGGGGTGTAGGTTAATCTGGTCAGACTTCGCGGGTGTACTTAAATCAGGGTGTAGATTAATCGGGTCAGACAGAGCGGGTTGTAGGTTAATCGGATTAGACAGAGCGGGGTGTAGGTTAATCAGGTCCGACTGAGTGGGGTGTAGGTTAATCTGGTCAGACTTCGCGGGTGTACTTAAATCAGGGTGTAGATTAATCGGGTCAGACAGAGCGGGTTGTAGGTTAATCAGATTAGACAGAGCGGGGTGTAGGTTAATCTGGTCAGACTTCGTGGGTGTACTTAAATCAGGGTGTAGATTAATCGGGTCAGACAGAGCGGGGTGTAGGTTAATCAGGTCCGACTGAGTGGGGTGGAGGTTAATCGGGTCAGACAGAGCTGGGTGTAGGTTAATCTGGTCAGACTTCGTGGGTGTACTTAAATCAGGGTGTAGATTAATCGGGTCAGACAGAGCGGGGTGTAGGTTAATCAGATTAGATAGAGCGGGGTGTAGGTTAATCGGATTAGACAGAGCGGGGTGTAGGTTAATCAGATTAGACAGAGCGGGTTGTAGGTTAATCGGATTAGACAGAGCGGGGTGTAGGTTAATCAGGTCCGACTGAGTGGGGTGGAGGTTAATCTGGTCAGACTACGCAGGTGTACTTAAATCTGGTCATAACAGGATGTAGATTAATCCCGTCAGCCAGAGCTGGGTTTATGTTAATCGAGTCAGATAGAGTGGGTGTAGGTTTTACTGTCCAGTCAAAGCGAGAGTAGGTTTAACTGTCCAGACAAAAACGATTGTAGGTTAATCTGGTCTAATCTGGTCAGACAGAGCGGATTGTAAGTTTATTGGGTCAGACAGAGCTAATATGTCCAGATAATCCCCAATGTAAGTTAATCGGGTCAGACAGAGCGGATTGGAAGTTTACTGGGTCAGACAGAGCTAATATATCCAGATAATCCCCAGTGTAAGTTAATCGGGTCAGACAGGGCGAGTTTCGGGTTAATCAGGTCATGCAGAGATATACACACTATTTGGTCAGATAGAGCGGTGGCGCAGGTCGATTTTTGTCAGAGAGCGGGGTGCAGTTCGATTATGTAAGACAGCACGAGTCGCAGGTCGATATTGTTAGACAACGCGAGGCATATGTCGATTTTATAAGACAGCACGAGGCGCAGATCGATCCTGTTAGACAGTGCGGGGCGCATATCAATCATAATAGACATTGCGATGCTCAGATCGATTTTGTAAGACAGCGGGAAGAGCAGATCGAATTTTTTAAGCCAGTGCGAGGCGCAGTTCAATGTTGTTAGACAGAACGAGTCGCAGGATGATCTTGTTAGGGAGCACGAGGCACAGTTCGATGTGTTAGACATCGAGGGGCGCAGCTCAATCTCGTTAGACAGCGTGAGGCGCAGATTCATCTTGTTAGACATCAAGGGGCGCAGGTCGTGTTACACAACGCGGGTCGCAGTACGATCTCGTTAGACAGCGTGAGGCACAGATTGATCTTGTTAGACATCAAGGGGCGCAGGTCGATCGTGTTACACAACGCGGGTCGCAGTTCGATCTTGTTAGACAACAAGGGGTGCAGGTCGATCTTGATAAACAGCGCTAGGTACAGGTCGATCTTGTAGGACAGCGCAATTCGCAGGTCGATCTTGTTATGCAGCACGGCGTGCATCTTGATCTTGTTAGACAGCGCGAGGCACATGTCGATCTTGTTAGACAGCGCGAGGCAAATGTCGATCTTGTTAGACAGCGCGAGGCAAATGTCGATCTTGTAAGACAGCTCGAGGCAAATGTTGATCTTGATAAACAGCGCGAGGTGCAGGTCGATCTTGTAGGACAGCGCAATTCGCAGGTCGATCTTGTTATGCAGCACGGCGTGCATCTTGATCTTGTTAGACAGCGCGAGACAAATGTCATATTTCAGGTCTTTAAACTCGCCCATATAGAACAAATCTGCTGCAGACCATCATGCAAATTTATGGAAAATATTAATGAGAACATTGTGACAAAAGGAAGTATCATGGTTTCCGTTTGAAAACATTGTGGCAAAGGTAGATATTACTCATTATGTTTGAATGTCTTCAAAGTTGTCTGTTTCAGTTTTGTTGTATGTGGGAAAGGGTTAAATGCATGACTCAGGAGGTAAATATTCGGTGTTTTTGAGTTGTTTACAATGATACTTAAATAAAGAAACTATCTGAGGTATGAGGTAATGTATATACTTACCACCGACAGATGAATTGTGACGCATCTGTGGCTGACGACTTTTGAAAACATTCTGGCGAAAGGAGAAAGCGCTGAAGACGAGCAATTTATCCCTTTGTCACAACATGTTCATCCTTATTTAATAATCGAAGTTTGATTCATATAAATATTTGTCTTGGGAAGGGTAAACCAGCACTAACAATGTAATAAATTGAAACCTCTTTACATAATCAAAGCACTGAACATGATGACAGCAAGGGGCTAAATGCAGATTACATTTCGACATGGATTTACCGATCCCAAAAGTCTAACTTGAACACTTTACAATAGCTGTTTGTTATGTCCATATATTGAATAATAACGGCGTTGAACGCAACGTACTGTACACATAGTATGGTGGTCTATCGATATACTAAAATTCGACATACATATGTGCATCTGCTATCTGGATAGTTTCTGCTAAGCACTCCTCCTGGTTTACATAGATTTTAGCTGTTTTCCTTTTTATACAATTAACATATATACATGTCAGAAATAAAACCCTGTGTTATCTACACTTCCTTCAGCGTGAAATTACTTAATATTGTTAAAAGCTATGTAAAACATCATACAAACTAATTAATCAATTTCTTAAAGTGTTTCAAAACGCATAGGTGAAATGTTTTAAATGCATTGCTCTTGAAATCATTTAAAATCCAAGCCTTTTGATGGAGTATTTTTCAGCGGTGTCAAATGACAATTGCACCACCGATATAACCAATTTATAACAACAAAATGAAAAAGATAATTATAATATGATTTTATTTATAAAAAAAAATGTCTGCCCAGACCGGAAATGGAACCCTGGATTTTCCGCGTGACAAGCCAATATGTTAATGATTATACTAGGAGCATTCCTTCATTGCATTGTGTTCATTTATGAAATCAGTAAGAATCGATAAGCAAGCTAGCGAATTATTAATAATTGAAGCGTTTTATCTTTATAAAAAACAGCTATTATTCAAATAATTTGATTCTCTTTTGGGGTAAATTTCATCACTGGAACTTGATTTCGTCTTCTGGGGTTGTTATGATTAATTTCGGTTGAAAATCGGATGTATATATGCAGGAATCTAGAATTAAATAATCTAGTACTTAGATTCCTGATTAACGTTACCGCTGAAAAGTATTCGATAGGATTTTTGGAAATATCGACGAGTAGGCTAACTAACACATTTACCGTATATGTTACGGGGTGTCTTGTTGTACTCTTTACCCTTTCCCACGCACAACAATCCTGAACAAACGAGTAACACGATTCTATATCTAATGGTTTTATCGGTGTGTGGGGTTTCTTGTTGTACTCTTTACCTTTTCCCACTCACAAAAATCCTGAGCAAACAAGTAACACGATTCTATATCTAATGGTTTTATCGGTGTGTGGGGTTTCTTGTTGTACTCTTTACCCTTTCCCACGCACAACAATCCTGAACAAACGAGTAACACGATTCTATATCTAATGGTTTTATCGGTGTGTGGGGTTTCTTGTTGTACTCTTTACCCTTTCTCACGCACAACAATCCTGAACAAACGAGTAACACGATTCTATATCAAATGGTTTTATCGGTGTGTGGGGTTTCTTGTTGTACTCTTTACCCTTTCCCACGAACAACAATTCTGAACAAACGAGTAACACGATTCTATATCTAATGGTTTTATCGGTGTGTGGGGTTTCTTTTTGTATTCTTTACCCTTTCCCACGCACAACAATCCTGAACAAACGAGTAACACGATTCTATATCTAATGGTTTTATCGGTGTGTGGGGTTTCTTGTTGTACTCTTTACCCTTTCCCACGCACAACAATCCTGAACAAACAAGTAACACGATTCTATATCTAATGGTTTTATCGGTGTGTGGGGTTTCTTGTTGTACTCTTTACCCTTTTCCACGCACAACAATCCTGAACAAACGAGTAACACGATTCTATATCTAATGGTTTTATCGGTGTGTGGGGTTTCTTGTTGTACTCTTTACCCTTTCCCACGCACAACAATCCTGAACAAACAAGTAACACGATTCTATATCTAATGGTTTTATCGGTGTGTGGGGTTTCTTGTTGTACTCTTTACCCTTTCCCACGCACAACAATCCTGAACAAACGAGTAACACGATTCTATATCTAATGGTTTTATCGGTGTGTGGGGTTTCTTGTTGTACTCTTAACCCTTTCCCACGCACAACAATCCTGAACAAACGAGTAACACGAGTCTATATCTAATGGTTTTATCGGTGTGTGGGGTTTCTTGTTGTACTCTTTACCCTTTCCCACGCACAACAATCCTGAACAAACGAGTAACACGATTCTATATCTAATGGTTTTATCGGTGTGTGGGGTTTCTTGTTGTACTCTTTACCCTTTCCCACGCACAACAATCCTGAACAAACGGGTAACACGATTCTATATCTAATGGTTTTATCGGAGTGTGGGGTTTCTTGTTGTACTCTTTACCCTTTTCCCACTCACAACAATCTTTAACAAACAAGTAACACGATTCTATATATAATGGTTTTATCGGTGTGTGGGGTTTCTTGTTGTACTCTTTACCCTTTTCCCACTCACAACAATCTTTAACAAACGAGTAACACGATTCTATATATAATGGTTTTATCGGTGTGTGGTGTTTCTTGTTGTACTCTTTACCCTTTCCCACGCACAACAATCCTGAACAAACGAGTAACACGATTCTATATCTAATGGTTTTATCGGTGTGTGGGGTTTCTTGTTGTACTCTTTACCCTTTCCCACTCACAACAATCCTGAACAAACGAGTAACACGATTCTATATCTAATGGTTTTATCGGTGTGTGGGGTTTCTTGTTGTACTCTTTACCCTTTCCCACGCACAACAATCCTGAACAAACGAGTAACACGATTCTATATCTAATGGTTTTATCGGTGTGTGGGGTTTCTTGTTGTACTCTTTACCCTTTCCCACGCACAACAATCCTGAACAAACGAGTAACACGATTCTATATCTAATGGTTTTATCGGTGTGTGGGGTTTCTTTTTGTACTCTTTACCCTTTTCCACTCACAACAATCCTAAACAAACGAGTAACACGAGTCTATATATAATGGTTTTATCGCTGTGTGTTTTTTTTAGACCCTTCCCACTAACAGGAATCTTCAACGAACAAGTAACACGAGTCACTAATATAACATTTTTATGTATGGGCGTTTCACTTTGTTTCATTGTTAATACAGGTTTACCCTTCCCCTTAAGAAACTGTTTACTAAATGAAAGTTCGATTATTAAATAAGGATGGAAACGTAGTGGCAAAGGGAGAAATTGTTCGTTTTCAGCGCTTTCTCCTTTCGCCGGAATGTTTTCGTCAGCCACAGACAATTCGTCTGCCTGTGGGAAGTTTCATTACTATGTTTTAGTATCATTTTGCCATATTTGTCTGATGTTAAAATGTTATTGGCCAAAAGCGTGTAAATGCTCATATTGCCGAATAGAATTGAATTTAATTATATTTAATTAGTACCAAGTGCAGAAGACGAACGAACAATATTTCAATCAATTCATTATGATATCAGTATTTCATTTATATGAGGGAGACAAGTTTATCTAACGTGTTTATACTGGCATCCTCGCACTTGTACTCTACACAATATTGTTCCCTTACACCCTGGCTACGTACATGTACCATCATTAGCTACATAGCCCACTGGGGGAAGACGAATGAAAACCAACATCTTGGACTCTGGGTAAAGTATCGAGCCGGATCATCCTAAGCATGCCGCGCAGGCTAACTCAGACATACACTTTTCGCCTACTATGGATTGTCTGCTTCATGAATCATTAGTCTATACCTATATAGACGGAATATGTCGGCTCGGATTAGCATGCGCGGATTGCGCAGGCCGATCTGAATCGATTCTTTAAGCAGAGTTCATAATGTTGGTTTTCTCGTGGAACGACTCATGTGTTTATTATCATTATTAATTCAGCAAAAATTATTAAACATTATTGTCACAATATGTTCAACTCCATTGAGTGGTAACACTTTCATTTATAGATAATTCCAAATCTTTGCCTACATGTTTTCAAATCCATTTAATTATTATACATCTATAAGTTTTGCCTAGTTATTTTCAAATTCGTCTGCTGCAGATATATTGAATGTGGAAAGGGTTAAGAATCTTAAATAATCCCCATATCTTATCTATATCAGTATCTCAATTGTCACATTTGCTGAATGATAGAACAATAGTTTTATTTACCTTTTATGGTATTTTTAGCCATTCATTAAGCATATTGTTAACCAAAATGATCAACCTTAAAGTGATTGCGTTTAGTGTGCACCGGATCAGGGACTTAAGTATTCATCAATTAGTCATAGAAGGTTTCGGGCAACTTTTGAAAATGGTGACAAAAAAAAATGATAAGAAATTAATAAATAAGTTATGAAACCCCGTGCAGTCTAACACGATCGAACTGCGCCTCGCGCTGTCTTACAAGATAGACATTGTGCCCTGCGCTGTCTAACAATATCGAACTGCGTCTCGATCTGTCTTACAAGATAGACCTGTGCCTTGCGTTCTCTAACATGATCGAACTGCGCCTCGCGATGTCTTACAAGATCGTCCTGTGCCCTGATCTGTCTTACAAGATCGACCTGCGCCTCGCGGTGTCTTACAAGATCGTCCTGTGCCCTGTGCTGTCTTACAAGATCGACTTGCGCCTCGCGCTGTCTTACAAGATCGACCTGCGCCTCGCGCTGTATGAAAATATCGACCTGTTCCCTTTGTTGTCTAACAAGATCGAACTGCACCTCGAGCTGTCTTACAAGATCGACCTGGGCCCTGGGATGTCTAACAAGATCGACCTGCGACTCGCACTGTCTGACAAAATCGAGCTGCGCCGACGCTCTAATTGACCATATTTACCTACGTCCCCGCGCTATCTGACCAAATTAATATTGACTCAGCTCTTTTTGACCACATTAACCTGCATATCTCTCTCTCTGAATCGTTTAACTTACACCGCGCACTATCTGGACTGATTAACTTACATCCTGCTCTGTCTGACCCAATTAACCTACAACGCGCTTTGTCTGACCAGATTATCCTACAACAAGCTCTGTCTGACCAGATTATCCTACATCCATCTCTGTCTGACCATATTAAAGAACACCCGCCCTGTCTGACCACACTAACCTACATCTCACACTGTCTGACCAGATTATCCTACACCTCGCTCTGTCTGACCACATTAACCTACACCTCGCTCTGTCTGACCAAGTTAACCTACACCGGCTCTGTCTTACAAGATTAATCTACACCCCGCTCTGTCTGACAGGATTAAAGTACACCCCACTCTGTCTGACCGAATTATCCTACACCCCACTCTATCTGACCAGATTAAAGTACACCCCACTATGTCTGACCAGATTATCCTACACCCCACTCTGTCTGACCAGATTAAAATACACCCGCTCTGTCTGACTACATTAACCTACATCCCGCACTGTCTGACCAGATTATCCTACATCTCGCGCTCCCTGACCACATTAACCTACATCGGCTCAGTCTTACAAGATTAACCTACGCCCCGCTCTGTCTGACCAGATTAAAGTACACCCCACTCTGTCTGACCGAATTATCCTACACCCCACTCTGTCTGACCAGATTAAAATACACCCCACTCTACAATTGATCTTGAATATAGTTCAATTACCTCACATGGGTCATATTGAGGTAATCGGTGAAGACATCGGAACTACTTTGCAGTAGTGTCGTTATTTGATTTCTATTAGGACATACATGTCCGTGGTGTATTGGTATCATCAATAAATGTAACCAATGCGTGCTTTTGCACTGCAACCGTCTCCAACAACTAAAATGTTACATCAAGCCATCCCCTCCACGTACAGACCCATTGTGACGCATTTGCAGAGTTTTGGAAAGAAATGGTGACAAAAGGTAGAATTGCTCGTGATGAGTATGTTTCTATGTTAATAACATGTTTCGACATTGTTCAATAGTTATAGTATTATGTATAGAGATTTTCCATAGATTGCAGGAGATCTATTGTAGGTGGGGGTATTGTTAAAACCGTCGTCGCCAGTCCCCTGTAGCTCAATCTAAAAGTATATTTATAAAATCATTGAATATTATAATAGTGACTCCCTATTCGATAACGCACCACTGTATCTAAGGTTTGAGTAGTGTGGTGTGGTGTTTTTTTTTTAAAGTTAAGTGAAGTTCCACTGTAAACATGGTAAGTTTCAAACTTTCTTTTATATACTTTCTGTGTCGACATAGTTTCACTCCCCTTTTATTATTTACATGACATGGTATTGTTTGATGGTTCTTTAACCATTTTCCGCATACATCAAATTTTGGCTAGTTCTCTTAAAAACATTAGCGCCGCAAGCAAACGCCAACGCTGGTCTTATTTGACTTGGTATTGACATGCTTTTGTTCCTAATACCACGTTTCATTTGAAAGTTGGAATCCGCTGTGGTCGAGTGGTTAGCGTCGGGGATTTCGAAACCGGGTGTCCCGGGTTCGATCCCCAGTCGCGGCACTACGGTCATGGTGCAGTGCCCTTGGGCAAGGCACATTTTCTAGCCTAGTACTGGTTTGTTTACCCAGGGATCATGAATAATTAAATTTAATTGCGCGCTAAATGACCCTAGCTGTCGATGCGCCATAAAACAATATACATTCATTCATTCATTTGAAGGTTGAACGGTTTTTTAGTTATGAGGTAAGGTTAAAGTTTTGTGATGACGCAGACGCCGAAGACGACGCCAAGGGTATCGCAATACACCGATTGTTATTTCTTCGAAAAACAGACGACCTAAAAATGCGGAATGTCTGTAAGTCGGAATGGATTAAGAACTCTAACTACATCGTTCAAGACGAAACCTTTCTAACCAATGTTTCCGACACAGGAAAGGTTTTCCTTTTGTTAAATTGCGGGTTTTAAAGTAACTTACTATTTACAGAAATTTCAATTCTGAGGACTTCAACACTCGACTTTGATTGCCCTATGTTATAACTATTCAACGCATTTTAGCAAGGGGCTCAATTGCTATAGTAGGCGAAACCCGAAGACACTTATCATTTTCAGACTGGAATCTAGACTAGTGTTTAACACTATCGGCATTGAATAACCTCACATCTATCTTTCTATAAAAGCTTTCCGTTTCTGACACCATCTCGGGTTCAAAGAGATGTCTTGGTAGTTTCAGATCGTATATAATGTCAATGAAAGTGGATGACCGGTGGAATATTTTTTAAAAATGAATGGACTGTTGCCAGCTTATACACATGTTGGTCCTTTCGAAACGCCAAAAAGTTCCTGCCAAAAATCAAAATGCGGTAATTTGTTGGCATATGAAGCCACAACATGGATTTGATACGACATCACTTACCCAAAGGAAAGAACTCAAAAGAAATTTTATGTTAAAATATATAAATTACACGATTAAAAAATAAAAGTATTTCTACGCTTCCAACATACTTGATCGTGCGTAAAGTTCATAGGTGATTCATAAATATTGTAAATCGAGTGGAGTAAAGGCAGCTTTTCGATTCCGACTCAAAAACAAATTGAGATAATAGAGTCCCGACGATAACATATATACTTAAAAACTCAAATTATTGAAATGATAATAAGATAAATAGTTGATAAAATATAACATATACGGTAAATGTGTAAGTTAGCCTAGGCGTCAGAATTTCAAAAGAATCCTTTCGAATAAAATGATTTTCAGCGGTAGCGTTAATCAGGAATCTAAGTATTAAAGTATTTTAGTCTAGATGCCTGCGTAAATACATTCGATCTTCAATCGAAATTAACCATAACAACCCCAGAAAACGGAATAAGATAGTCAAGTCCCAGCGATAAAATATAGTCCACAAGAGAATCCAATTATTTAAATGATAATTGTTTATTATAAAGATGAAGCCCTTCAATTATAAATAATTCGCTAGCTCGTGTATCGACTTTTAATTACTTTATAAAACAACTTTATGTAAGGTAATGTCCGGCTTAGTGTAGCAATTAGCATGTTCGCTTGTCATGCGGGAGTCCAGGGTTCGATTCCAGGTCAGGGCTTTTTTTTTAAATCAGAAATATATTATAATTATCTGTTTTTCTTTTTTGTCTTATAAATTGCTCATATCTGTGGTGCAATTGTCGACACCACTGCAACAAACTCATTTAAACTGTTGGGATTTAAAAAGAATTCAACAGCAATGCATTTAAAACTTTTCACCTATGCGTTGTTAAACACTTTAAGAAATTGATTAATTTGCTTGTATGATGTAGTACGTCGCTTTTAACAATATTTCAGTTATATCACGTTGACGAAAATGTAGATAACACAGGATTTTATTTCCGCTTTGATAGTAGAATTGGACTGTAAATATATATATATCATTGTTAGGGAATTGTAATTCTGATATGACATTTATATGTGTTAATTGCCTTAAAAACACATTTAAAGTCCATTGTAAACCAGGATGTGTGATTAGCATAAACTATCCAGATAGCAGATGCGCATATGTATGTCAAATTCTAGCATATCGATAGACCATGTGATAGATATTGTGTTATTTTTTCCCTTTTTCCTATGTATATGTCGGTGTGTCAGTGTGAAACTATGGTATCTGCATTTCAAAGGGAAAAACTTGTTTATTCTTTAATAACCAAATACATGTACATCTGAACAATAAAAGGTGATTTAATGGAAATCTCTCATTTAACTTCAAATCTAGTAAAAGTAATTTTGGATTAACTGTTTTTGAGTAATATAGTAAAATGTCAATTACAACAGTTTCACACGAACGCTTATGCAGTTTACAAAACACATTGTTTTCGTGAAACTTGTATTTTACTAATGTTTAATGAATTTTGAGATTTTATTAAACTGTAATATATATATGAGCCGTCCCGCGAGAAAATCAACATCATGGCCTCGGCGTAATGTATCAAACCAGATCAGCCTGCGCAGTCCGCGCATACTGATCTAGGCCGACACATTCCGTCTCAGGGGGATAGAGGTATAGAGTAATGATTCCTGAAACAGAAAATTCACGAACAGTGTATATCCGGGTTATCCTGCGCGGCATGTTTAGGCTGATCCGGGTCGATACTTTACGCAGAGGCCATAATGTTGGTTTTTTCGGGGGACGGGTCATATTGCTTTATGTTTTCACCTGGTAATCTATAAACTATAAAGTGCAAAAGGATGAAAATGTAAGTGTGACGAGGTTATTCTTACAACACCATTATAATTGGATTAGGAGTATTTTACATGTATTACAAATAAGATGTTAAACTAAATATGCCATCTGCAATTCATACACTCTTTAATAGTTATTCTAAACACTATGACCCCTTTGTACGAGTGTGTATTGTGTTTTCAAGAAATTAGGTTGTGCCAGAGTCATTGAATGTTTCAACGCAATTTTGCTACAGTATTTAGACAAGAGGGCTAAGATGTCCCTAAATCGAACTCCTGAGTGATAATATAGATAAAAAGATAGTCAAAGAATGGACTTCAAATGATACAGCTTAGCAGTAAAAAAAGTCTTTAAATATTTGAACATTTTGATAAATGACTGCCACAGGATCATACCTGCAAAAATTGGTTGTCCGTCCATATTAAATGTAGTTGAAATTGGTCCAGTGGATAAGGAGGAAATATCACTTGAAGCTAAAAGTTAGCTGTTACCCCTTTTCAAATGTATGCTATGGCTTTAAAACACTCATTTCTAAACCATTATCTTGAAATCAAACGAGTACTTTTATAAGAATGGATAATTATTTAAATTGTCATTTTGCCACTTTTCTATGCCGCCTGGTGCCAACTTTTATCAACCAATCAATATGAATTGAACAACGTATGTAGAGTGTCACCATAGAAATGATATTGGAAACCGTCAAGCTGGTTCAGAAAAGAATATTTTTTTAAAGATTGACCCTTTTCCCCATTTCTTATACCACAGCGACATAAGTTCTACATGGCATTAAAATCTTTGAACACTTTTGAAAGAGGAATCAAAGGAATATGTCTGTGAAGTTTGAATCAAATTGGTTACAAGGAACAGAATATAAAGCTAAAAAGTTATCGACGACGGACGGACAATGGACGGACAATGGACGGACGAAGGACGAAAGACGACAGAGCGTGGCCGGCTAATATATCATCAAGACAATTACTCTGACAAAGTTTCAGCTTGCTGAAGATAAAAATATGGCCCCAGAGTGTTAAACAGATTTCCCTTCAATTGTTACCTTGCGACCCTGTTTTTTACCTAAGATGACCCAGTTTAAAACTTGCCCTACATATCATATCATCAAGATAAATAGTATGACAAAGGTTCAAGCTGCTGGAGCAAAAAGTGCGGTATCTAGACTGTTAACGAGATATTCTTCAATTTGACATTGTGACCCAGTTTTTGACATCACATGAACCAGTTTCAAACTTTGCCTAGTTATCATGCAGACAAACATTCTGACAAAGTTCGAATCTGCTGAAGCCAATAGCGCGGTCTATTGAATGTTAACAAACTGTTCCTTCATGTTGGCATAGTGATAACGTTTATGATACGTCATGACCAATATGTGTACTTGGTCTATATATAATCAATACAAACATTCTGACAGAGTTTCAACATGCTGAAATTAAGAATTCGATATTCAGCGTGTTAACAATATGTTCCTTCAATTTGGCCTAGTGACATGGTTTATGACACAAATTAACCTATATTTGAACTTAGTTTGATAATATGGAAAAGGCATAGCCTCAAAACGAGCACAAAACAGAACAGAACAAGATATTACATAATACTATCAAACAGAAGAAACATATCAAAAACCTTTCAATTATTCTTACAAATCAGAACAGTTACATTTTATCAAAGAGCTCTTTGATCTTTATGACCAGGGCCTTTTGAATAATCCATGCTCAATCCTGAAGGATATTTGTAGTAAGTCACAAAATAAGCTCTCTGGGTCACTAAAACAGAAAGGAGTTGCTCTGAATCTAAACAACTTATTGTTTCCATCTAAAGCGGTCCAAACATCCACCTTTATTGCTCTAGAGACTTACCTGCTAGACTGTCAGATGACAGATACAATGTAATCTGCAGTATCTAGAATATAGTTCCAACGTTGTACATTGAAGTTTTAAAACCAACACAAATTGAGACATGACTAGAGGGGACTATATAAAAAAGTTCCAACTCTGATCATATCCCGGGTCGTGAAAGTTCATGGTGTTGGCAAGTCTTTTCTTCACTGATCATCCTTCAGATCCCGGATGTGGTCGGATGGATGTCTCCTCAAAATTGTCAGATACTCCAAACTCTCAATGTTAAACTACTGTTTTAGTTATTATAAGATGAAATGGAATGTTTAATTTTTACACAAATAATTTTAATATAATTATATATATTGCACTTGTTAATTGATTGTTGGGATGGGTCCACTGGGACACGTCTGTTTTGAACAACAGACTTGTCTTAGTGGAAGCATCTCTACAATGGTCAAATCACTATTGTTTACAATTTTAAGCCATGGGAAAATCACATTCCAAAGTGATGACATCATCATATCTATTTCCCTCATAGCGTTTTACTAACAACTCTATTTTTTGTCTAATAAATCATAGAATACAAATTTATTTAGCGGGATTCACTCTGTGATTGACAGCTCTGTCCCAGTAAAACCTAATACACCTATTATGGATGAATTCTCCAACAATTTTTCAGTCTATTTTTACCTTTGTTATATTCTCCCATCTGCAAAATGTAATACATTGTATGGGGTTGACAAGGTATATTTATTAACCTACCTTTACAGCAATTTTAATCCTGATGTAATTTTAAATCCATTTATATACACTTAACTCCAACAGGAATTCGTTGTGGCCCCATAGTTTGCAGTTTCTGTGATATACTTTTCTGAAATATTGTTGAAAACTATGTGAAATCCCTAACAAAAACAAAACATTATTGTATGCATTTAACTTAAACATTATTTCAGTTGTATCATAGAAACTGTTTGCTTATCTATGATAAATGAACCAGTACTTGGCTAGTAAATGTACCTTGCCATGACCAAAAACCATCCGCGGATCGAACCCAGGGATGCCTGGTTCCACAATATAGACACAAAACCACAGACCAAAATTACTAATCTTATATTATGTAATCATCTGCCTTGCTTCAGTTTATTTCATTTGCATTTTGTGAACACCTAAGTATAATTTTGATTTTTTTTTTTAGTTTGTTAGCAATCAATATCTTAAGTTATGATGCCCAGTCTTGCCACATCTAGGCGAACTCTAGTGACCTAGATTTTAAACCGACATGACCTATTTTTAGAAATTGGTCTAGCTATTGACAAGACAAACTGTCTAACAAAGTGTCAAGCTGCTGATGCAAATAATGCAGTCTCTAGTATTAAAAATATTTTTCTCAAATTTAGCCTATTGACCTAGTTTTTGACAGAACATGACCTTCACTAAAACTTAGATTAAATATCATGAAGAAATCTATTATAAATGTGGTTTCCACAATATTCACAAAGTTTTCCATTAATTTGGCGAAGTGACCTAGTTTTAGACCCGACATGACCCATTTTCAAACTTAATTTTTGGCCTAGATATCAGCAAGAAAAAGATTAATTTGGCATAGAAACCTAATTCTTGACCGGACATGACCTACTGCTATATATTCGAACATAGACTAGATATAATCAAGGCAATTATTCTAATAAAGTTTCAATATATGCTGATTGTTCAAATTAAAAATGCAGCCTCAAGAGTGTTCACAAGATTTCCCTTCAATTTCACCTTGTGACCTAGTTTTTGACCTCACATGATCCAGTTTTGAACTTGGGAAAGATTTGATAGAGATAAATGTTCTGATAAACATTCACTAAAATTGGATGCCAAATGCTGCCTGTAGAGTGTTCACAAGGCAATTGGTGTTGATGCCAAATAGATGGACAAAATGTGATCACAAGAGATCACCTGGAGCACTCTGTGCTCAGGTGAGCTAAATAAAACTAGAATGGAGTGCTCCCCAGAGTATGAATTGTGTGTCACCTGCCGGGGCCTTGTCAGAAAATTTAAATTTTTGACAGAAAAGGGACAATAATTTTGATATAAAAAATATTTGGATTATCCCCCTTTTGTGAACCAATCGCACACATTGATATAAACATTTGTCAGAAGTTTCAATGTAATCCTTTGAGTAGAAAAAAAAGTTATTTGAAAACGTGATGAAAAAGTGTGACGGACAGATGGACGACAGACAGCGGACAGAAAAAAAGTTATCCCTAAGTGCCTACCATGCTACGCGGGTGACACAATAAAATGCTTTATTTAAAAAATTTAATTTGATTTAAACAAAATGTTTGAAAATAACTGTAAATTAGCTCTTATACCTCCTCTCCCATGTACAACACATATGCAGCAGAAGGTTTAATTCCTAGACAAAATTGAAAACACTTTGGCAAACGTAGAAATTGCTTGGTTAGAATAATTTCTGCTTTTTTCAGTTGTCAGAAAACGTATAAATGTATATATTTATTCAAATTTCTCAGATGTAGAGACTGTAAATTTAATCTAATCACTGTCTGATATTTTAATGTTGTGTTGTATCTAAGCATACAGATTCACAGGCTACTATTAATCTAAACTAATGTCATCATATGTAACTATAGAAACTGTATTTAAATTTTACTGCAAAGACTACCAAATTTAATGGCTTTCCCTTAAAAATTGTTGATAGCAGGTTAAAACACCCTACAAACAAGCACGGTAAAGAGATTTACATGTAAAGTAAAATTCAGACATTAATTAACAAGACAATTGAACCCATATTCAATACAGAAGCAAATATTCATTACCTTGTATATATTCAAGAAATGGCATATTTTGCATGTTATTAAAGCCTTATTTCACATCCTAACGCTAATGTTACAGCTATATTACTCAAAAGAATCATCAGAGTGAAACCAGTCTTTGAGTAGTTACTGTACCCACAACATAGGATTAAATGAGTGCTAACTGAGATATTGTGGAAGCAATTAAGACCTGCTTACTCTTCCTTACATAGTTCTTTGGCTGTTGCAGTCAATTTTTTATGCAGGGCTCAACTCAGGCAATGAAATAAGAAATTTCCATCACAATGCTGAATATAAGAATTATATATTATAATGTTTGTAATTGAACAAATGTGATGTTTGTTTGCAAAAATGCACTCGATATTAAAGAAAAACGCTATAATTGACACTTACTCAAGATAAACGTGTAGATCTGGCGGCCGAAATCTAGTAACCGATTCGCTTTCAATGTATCGAAATTGCAGGAAACCAGCCAGTGACTATGCTTGATTATGTATTCTGGTCATAATCTTGCATGTTTCAATTTGTTGTTATCCCTAAATGTGTAAATAATTTATTATTTGAGATACATATTAGACAAACCAAGGAACAATCTAAATAATCTAGGAGTTAATGATGACTTTTCCGCGCTAGATAATCGCGCACCTGTACTGAGGTTCTATCATAGCAACAAAGGAACATTCTTATTTTACCGGTCACTTGTTTCATAAAATAAACCTGATTGCACTTGATTCTGTTGTCAAAATTTTGTATTTCAAGTGGAATTACGTTTTATTCAGACACTGTACTATAATTGTAAGCCTTTGTGGCTTTATATTGTTATACAATGACATTCACAACATTTCGAGTTGCACTGAAGACAGTTCCCTGACAACAAAGCCTTCGTCGCTGCAGACTACTTAGATAAACAATAAATGTTCTTGTTTAATTTATCTACGCCAATCCTTTATAAGAAATGTCTTAAAAATATGAGATGATGAATAACCATAATACTTTTACGAATGCATCAACAAAAATATTTCAATTTTCGAATTATATCCAATCAGAGCGTGGGCTGCGAACCTGAAAGTCGCCCATGAAATGACATCCGGAAAAAAGGCCATACTGATTTGAATTTACCATTGAATTCTGATATATATCTTGATCTTGACTAAAGATGTTATCTAATAACTCGCTAAAGCGAGGCGGCCTCGCTGTGCTCGTTATAATGAAGACAAATATTCTGACAAAGTTAACAAAATGTTCCTTTAATTTGGCCTAGTGACCTAGCTTTTGACCCGACATGACCAATATTCGAACGCGGTCTATATACTAATCTATAATGACAACTATTCTGACAAAGCTTCAACACGCTTAAGATAAAATAATATAGCACCTAGAGTGTTAACAAGATGGTCTTCAACTTGACCTTGTGGCATAGTTGTTTACCTTAAATGACCTATGTTCAACTTACCCTAGATACCATTCGGCCAATCATTCAGAAACATTTTCAAGATGCTAGAGCAAGAAAAGTGGTCTCCAAAGAATTTACAAGAGTTTCCTTTAATGTGGTCTAGGTCTTTCACCCGAAATAACACATATTCGTATTTCACAGCAGGCATATTTTGTTGAGTGTTGGGTACTCTTGTAGATCTATGTATGTGTATTGTGATTTACGCCGCTTTCAAAAATGTTTCAGTTATATCACGGCGTTTACTGGGTATGTTACCATTACTACTGGACTTGTTAATCTGAGCGAGTAGGCGTAATGATAAACTAACACGCCCGAGTGCCAATGATCAAACCCACAAACTCTCGCAGCCGAGGCGGATGCTCTTCCAGTATAGCACCATTATGAATAGCTTATTCCCTTTTCTACGATTACTTTTATCGTATGTCGCAGATGCACATATATTTCGTATACATGTTGGAAGTTTCATTTCATATAAATAATTGGCATTGTAGGTTCAAATCAAATTAATGACCAATTTTGCTACAATGGTATCAAAAGTAATCTGATGCAGATACGTCAAAGTGCGTTCGTACGTAGGATAATCAGAAACAATGGTGTGATCGTCCGTGTGTATAGCGATGGGAGGTAGGTATAGTTAACACTTACCTGCCTACCTACCTACAGACACATTTGCATGTATCTACAGTAGACGACTCTTGATACCATTGTGTCGAAATGTTACATTATTATTTCAGTTGCTGACGTGTATCCGTATATTCATATGCCAACAGAAGTGTATGGGACTGGTGCAGCTCTGGCTGATACTTGTGAATATTGCAATAGCCCGTGGCGGATTACTTTTCTGTAAGCACACTCTAATATAAGGGGTTTGGAGGCTCTCCCCGAATCATTTTGTTTAAAGTGTAGAAGCTCTGAGATGCGATCTACAACAATCTGAGCGTCGCTTATGTACTAGAATATGAGTGTTTCAAACATAAAACATCAGAACAATGTTATCACTACATTGGCCCTTATACAACTTTCCCAATTTAACTTGATCCCCCGTCATCTTAAGAGAACTAGAACAGTTACCAATCCATTGAAAATATCATACAAGTCTTTGCAAAAATTCGAATCAATGAAAACAAAACTGTAAAGATAAACATAATTATAAGAATTTATTTTACTTTCAAGAACGAGGAACTAGATAACCCCACACAATGATTGAACACAAAGTGAAACAAATAGTCTACATTTGTTGTTCTACTTTCACAAATAGTCTGGAAAGTCATACTACGATCATACTAATCGAGACAGGAAGGCTCAAGCTGCTTCTTGGTTCATACCAACTACACATACTTGCAGTCTAGTGAAAGACCAGACGCCTCAGCATTTCTTCGGTGAACATGGTGATCACTTTTTCCAGGAAAAGAGGGTGATCTCTGTATGTTTGCATTAGTTCAAGGGCCGCCATTCTCTCCCCACCCATGGTATAAATTAGCGGCTGTAACTGGACATTGTAACATTAATTCGTTTACTGGAGTAGTTTTATGTACAATGGAAACTTTTGTTAAACCGGGGGAAGTTGATTTAAACCTTCTTATACATGATTTGAATTAATAAGTGCATTCTTGTAGAAATCCCTTTTCCGTTGCTTATGGAACGGTAACTTCTACAAGAAGACAGTATGGTGGTACGGCACAGTATTTGTGCAATGAGGGTTGTGATTTTGCAGACGAGTCTCAGGTTCAATGAATCAATCAATTAATCGTTTTTGGGAGAATCTAAACGTGTACATTTCCAAATCAATGCTTTTCAAGTAAGATTTAATTGTCTTGGTTTTATGTGTTTATGACACGATACAAAATTGCACTTGAACTAAAAAACATATGTAGCCGTAGTAATGTTAATTATAAATGGTGTGATGATATTTGTATATTTATTTATATTTGTCAGTAAATTTGATATTGTCTAAATTGTGTTTGCAACAGAGTTAGTGTAAAATGAAAGTGCATTTGTAATTAAAAGGATGTACTTAACTCAGAAGTGGATATTTAACAAAAAAATAACATTGTTACTAACTCTTTTGATTATGTTGTCAATTAAAACATGTTTAGTCATTATGCCTTTTTATAAAGCTTCAACATTTTAAACATAGCGGATTAAGTTTGTTTGAGATAAAGGGCCGGATTTCTTTGGCGAGCCTACCAAGAGCTGTCCGGATGCTATGTCTGATTATATAATATAGCTCGGTAAAACGAACACATTAAAATCCATGGATATAAATTTTAATCTAGAACTTGTATGGTATCATATACCTTTTAAGATAAGAAGAAAATATTGGAAAACTTTAATAACAATTGAAGATATGTTTGAAAAATAAATAAATATATATTCATATTTTAACATTTTTTAGACATTCAGACAAGAAAAACGGAAACTTTTGCTCAGTGACCTATACTTTTATTTTCAAATATAGATAAATGATAGTTATTGCAATAATCTGAAGAATTTCAGAAATAGTTAAATATTATAAATATGTTTTTTCCTTATTTCAAAGTTTTGAACTTGTCTATTCTTACACCTGTCTGAGATGGGTTCTCATTAGGACAACATATCCTCTATTGTTTAGGTTTAATTACAACATATCACGTGAACATCCAAAGATATGGATAACATAACTTCAGAATAAGATTTAAAATACAAGAAGACAAATAATTAGCATATCATCTTTCAAATATTGGTAATTGGCATGAAAACATAAAATAAAGCACATCAACATACCATGTGTGTGAGTGTGTGTTTATTCATGCATCCAACTTTAAAAAAACAAATGTTACAACAAAAGTTAAATAATATAAAAAATCCACTTTTCAGTTCAGTACATCCTTTGGTCGTACTTATTTTGTACACATTAAAAACAAGAGATAACTTTGTTTGTTATAAGATTTCTATACATGATTTGAATTATTTAAGATCAAGATTGCGGAATTCCTACTTCTATTGCTCATGGAACCTTTACTTATACAAGAACAACATATGGTGGAATAACACAGTATTCGTGCAATAAGGGTTATGATCTTGAAGACGGGTCTCGGTTTCGAACCTGCATTTCTTTCGGTCGATGGAGTGGAACGTTACCGCGATGTGTTTGTAAGTATTCTTACTTGGATTTGTAGAGGTTTGATATTTTAGTTTCAACTGTATTACCTGAAATAGTAAGAGTACAAATGCCTAGTTACGGGTGTTTCTCGACCATACTAAATTTTTGTTGAAGTGTGGCTCAATGTTAATTCAAGCTAAATGCAATAATAATATGTATTCCTAATCCACAGAGTATCAAACTGTCTGGTTGGCTAAGTTTGCTAATTCTGGATCCATAATAATCATTCAAGCAAAGTACGATTATAAATAATTCTAAATTCACAAAATGTCTCTGATAAAACGGATAAATAATCATTTAAAGAATAGTTTCAACATTTCAAAAAATAACTATTTTAGAATGATCGGTGGAACGGACCAGAAACAATGCAGATATCCCACTGCTTAGTCAAACAGGGCATGTTTAAATGTACCTAACACCGTAGCTTAATCAGTTTGAGTGGTTCTTATTTGTAACAATTATCTAAACGATCCGTTATCATTCATAAAGCAAACCCTTCATAGTATATGTTCGCAGTGAGTAAATGACAACTGCTACGGAAGCCAGCTAAAACCTAACAATCCGTACGGTAGATCTGAATAAACATGCACGGTGTGAACATATATATAAGAGCTGGGTTATGCGATTAAAAAAATCCCGTTGTATGTGTTAACAGTAAACACTGAGCATTCGTACATTCTCATTGGAACCTAAACTGTGTGTATGCATGTTATAATCCAAAATGCCACTTTTAACACCATTCTTTAAATGTTGCCCCGATTATATATATATCCCGTGCGCATTAACCCGATAATATACTGTAAACTAAGGGGCTACAGATGTCTGTTATATATTTACTGTTCAAGTAAACTTGGCTCAACATGATGTTCAAATATTAAGTAAACGTCAGACAGACGGTGGATATAGAGAGTGACCAGGCTAATCCGAGCCGACATATTCCGTCTCAGGGGGAGAGAGGTATAGAGTAATAATTCCTTAAACAGAAAATCCAATGAAGGTGAACTGGTCGCCGCGATATGACTTAATATTTGCTGAAAAATGCGTTAAACACCAATAAATCAATCAATCAATAAATAAATAAATCAATCAATCAATCAATCAATCATTGTTAGGAGATCTTAGACGTGTACATTTCCAAATTAATGCTTTTCAAGTCAGGTTAACTTTTCTTAGTTTTATCTTTTTATGACACGATACAAATGTTCTCTTGAACTAACAAACAAATGTAGACATAGTAATGCTAATTAATAAAAGTGTTATAATATTTGTAACTGTATTTATATTTGTAAGTGTATTTATAATTGTCTAAATTGTGATTGCAA
The DNA here is from genome assembly GCA_031761405.1 of Serripes groenlandicus. Taxonomy (NCBI): domain Eukaryota; kingdom Metazoa; phylum Mollusca; class Bivalvia; order Cardiida; family Cardiidae; genus Serripes; species Serripes groenlandicus. Next base: position 49,199,647 of record JASEVX010000002.1, on the reverse strand, counting down.
CAGAGTTAGTGTTAACTGAAAGTGTATTTGTAAATAAGGCGTACTTATTGTATACGTATTGAAAACAAGAGATAACGTTGTTCGTTATAAGGTTCGTATACATGATTTGTAAATCATTTTTCTGTTGCTTATTGAACAGCAACTTCTCTACAAGAACACAGTACGGTGGTACGGCACAGTAGTCATGCAATGAGGGTTGTGATTTTGCAGACAGGTCTCAGGTTCAATGAATCAATCAATTAATCGTCTTTGGGAGAATCTAGACGTGTACATTTCCAAATCAATGCTTTTCAAGTAAAATTTCCTTTTCTTCGGTTTATCTGTTTATGACAAGATACAAAATTGCAATTGAACTAACAAACATATGTAGCCGTAGTAATGTTAGATATAAATAATGTGATGCTATTTATAAATGTATTCATATTTGTCAGTGTATTTATTATTGTCTAAATTGTAATTGAAACAGAGTTAGTGTAAAACGAAGGTGTATTTGTAATTAAGGCGTACTAATTTTGTACATATTAAAAACAAGAGACAACTTTATTTGTTATAAGATTCCTATACATGATTTGAACTATTTAAGTGCCTGGTTGTGGAATTCCTACTTCTATTGCTCATGGAACCTTTAAGTATACAACATCCCTGAACGGTGGTAAGGTACGGTATTCGTGCAATGAGGGTTATAATCTTACAGACGGGTCTCAGGTTCGAACCTGCCAGTCGAACGATGATTGGAGTGGAACGTTACCGCGATGTGTTGGTAAGTGTTCTTACTTGGATTTGTAGTTGTTTGATTTTTTAGCGACAACTGTATTACATGAAATAGTAAGGGTACAAATGCCTAGTTACGGGTGTTTCTCGACCATACTAAATTGTTGTTGAAGTGTAGCTCAATGTTAATTCGAGCTTAATGCAATTATAATATGTATTCCTAATCCACAGAGTATCAGACTGTTTGATTGGTTAAGTTTGCTAATTCAGGATCCATATTAATCATTCAAGCAAAGTACGATAATAATTATAATTTTAAATTCACAAAATGTCTCTGATAAAACGGATAAAGAATCATTTAAAGAATAGTTTTAACATTTCAAGAAATAACTATTTTATAATGATCGGTAAAAACAGACCAGGGACAATACAGATTTACCACTGCTTAGTCGACCAGGGTGTGTTTAAATTAGCCTTACACCGTAGCTTTATCAGTTTAAATGGTTGTTATTTTTGACAATTATCTGAACGATCCGTTATCATTCATGAAGCAAACCCTTCATAATATATGTTTGCAGTGAGGAACTGACACGGAAGCCAGCTAAAACCTAACAATCCGTTCGGTAGATCTGAATAAACATGCACTCTGTGAACATATATAAGAGCAGGGATATGCGATTAAAAAGATCCCATTGTATGTGTAAACAGTGAGCACTGAGCATTTGTACATCCTCATTGGAGTCTACGTGTACAACTGTACATGCATTTTATATAATCCCAAATGCGCGACTTTTAACACCATTCTTTAATTGTTGGCCCGATTAGATATGCCATGCACATTAACCTGATACTATACTGTAATCTAAGTGGCTACAGGTGTCTATTATATATTTATTGTTAAAGTAAACTTGACTTTACATAATATTTAAATATTAAGTAAACGATAGACGGACGACGGCGGATAGAGAGTGACCAGTCTAATCCGAGCTGACACATTCCGTCTCAGGGGGAGAGAGGCATAGAGTAATGATTCCTGAAACAGAACATTCAATGGTGGCGAACAGTGTCTGCCCGGGTTATCCTGTTTGTCATGCTTAGGCTGATCCGGTCGATACTTTACGCAGAGTCACACAAGGTTGGATTTCTCATGGAACGGCTCAATTATGTTTTCTTTGTTTCAGTCGTCCAGGCAAAGAACTTCATCTTAGAGCGTGTGTTGGAGTTCACGGGTGGTATCACGGCGTTAATCATAATGGTGGTTATAATCTACATTAAGAGAAAGTAATTAACCTTTTCCAACTTACGACAAATAAATATGCAGCAGAGAACATTTAGCATGTCATGGAAAATCTGTTTATAAAAATATATAATCATTCAATAAAGTTAAAATATTGTTGCAAAGTGAAAAGCTCACGATAAGCAATCTTTCGTTTGGCTAGAATGATTTTTGAAAGTCGTCTATACCCAAATGCATTAAATTGAGACTACATGTGGGAAAAGGTAAACCGTTGATCTTTTTTTAATGGTTAACCCTTTCCAACATACAATAAATCTGCGGCAGACGACTTTTTTAAGAAAATGTACAAACAAATGAATAAACTAGAAATCATTATAGAAAAAAGACACATTGCTCTAGATGACATGAGAAATTTGTTTTCGTATCATATGGTTCTCAATCGGAGAAACGCTGATAGCACTGATGAACGATGGACCTTTATTATGTTCACGCAATAACTGCTAAAACCAGCCTTACTAAAATAATAAAACCAGTCCGATCTTCAACGTTAAAAGATGCAAAATGAATTATAAATGATTTACAGAAGTTTTTTGAAACTTTCCATGACTAATTGGCGAACAGTGTATATTCTGATCAGAATACGCAGAAGCGCAGGTTGATCTTTTTCTACACCAATAGCAACGGCCTTCCTATTGTTTTTCGTAGAGCCTCGCATATATGGACACTATGAAGCAATAATAAAGTATTTAATATTCTGTACTTTGGCAGTATAAAATACAATAGTACTACCTTGATATTATTATGGATTACTGTATTATTGTAATCAAATGAAGGGAACGCAATTTACTTAAGGATGAATGTGACATGTGAGAGAAGAATGTGGGAATAAACGAAAAATGACATATAAAGGATCTGACATGAGTTGTCATTTCAAATAAAGTTTTATTAAACGAGTTCAAGAAAATTGTTATTAAGCGAGCCTTTGGCGAGCTTAATAACACATTTCTTG